>OX411549.1:23815154-24290154 GCA_948146395.1 Fragum whitleyi | reverse complement strand
TACGAGGGGGCGTGGATAAAAATATCGTCTATAGGACACAAGACTAGCGCAATAAACGTTTGAAAAACGGTAGTTACGATGTTTTGATTATGGATATTATCCATGATTAATGCCTTGGCAGGATGGAGCCTAAGTAACGGGTCTTTGCACTTAAGGTTAAGGGAAATCAGCTTTTATCTAAAACAACCTTCCTAAGAGAGTCGACATAAATAACTCGAAACATTCAATCGTGGATTGGTACCCAAATCCTCGTAACTTCAGCTTAATCAAGCTGAAGTTACGAGGTATTGGTAACCAAACGATGAAATGTGTTCACTCTCTCAAAGCACGTGATTCCTTTAGGTTTTAGGATACAGTTATTTGCACGCGTTAACGATGATAACCGACTAAAATTTGAAAAAAAAACCCAAACTATTGAAAAATAATCTTGCCAAATTACGTCACAGTTAAGAACCGCCCTGCCAGTTCATTTATTACGCAGAATACTTTACGAACCCGGATCTGTTCAACCACCTTTATGGCATATTTTTTGTTTATCTATTTAAATAGGTTTGGTTGCACGGCGCCTTGACCGTAATAAGAAAACATGTAGCAAAACGATACTACTTTACTCTTTTTGTGATCCATTTTAAGGTAGTGGACCCGTAATAGTTCCGCAACGTTTCGGATGTAATAAACCTTGACAGTGTTAACTGAGGTTTCCTAATGATTTTCATTAGGAAACCTCGGTCAACGTTGTGAAAGTTCATGAGTGCCGAAACGTTACAGAACTATAATGGTTCTACTACCTTAAGGTAGCCATATAACAACTGAAAAAAAAACCGTTGAAATCGGCATGTCTCGTGTTTTTTCGGATGATGCATTCTTTTCCTTTTAGATTACTAAAATAATGACATAGTAGGCCTACTTAACTTCGTAATCTATTGCGTCATTACCGTGCATAAATATGGTAAGTGCCTTTATAATATGACCTTCGTCGCGAGAGTTATATAACCCCGTTGGATATTTTTCATTTTACAAGGGTGTTATTACACTAGTAAAATAACTATGCAAACGAGCTTATCACGTATAGCAACGTTATATTTTCATAGTGAAAGTGACGTCATTATGGGTTGGCTGACGTCATTTCGCAAAAATTGTTATATGTTTCGCAAAAACCAGAATCTTATATTTCTGTAATTTTGTCGATTTATATCAAAAACTTCAGGTCATTCTATAAATAGAAAATCAAATTTTATGCTCATAATGATCTAATACTAAATTTATTAAACGAGTTATCTAAAACATATAAAAAACTCGGCGCAGACTCGTTTCTATCTGTTTATCGATCGCGCGATTTCCTTACGATTATATTGCGATTGCCGCACAAGCACCGTAAAGATTTTTGTGACAGGTTTATGAAAAACCGTGCGGGCATCGCACTCTTTTGTGAACTCATACACCGTTGAAAATAAAACAAGACGATGAAAAAAATGATAATAAGTAAATTGTAGGGTACGATACATCGTGCGACGTCCGTGGCATATGTAAACTAGGCTTTTGGTATATAAACACAATAGCCCAAGAATATTATCAGTGTTTCCGTTTATTCGAGTCGCTTACGTAACATCTATCATTATTATAAGAAGTTGTACCATCATAATTTTGATATATAGGATGTATGGGTTTAAAGCCCCCGTCTTTTCCGAAACACAAGACTTTTGTCTTAGACGACTACGTACACAAAAACTTGACTTTTATTCTCAAAAATAAGCTTCAATTTGTCATTCCAAAAATAGGAAATGCAAATGTTTTGACGCGATGATCTAAATATAGGCCTAACTTGATGAATATTTCTGACCCGCGGCATTTCGGACTCCAATTTGAATATCGCTCCTTTACCGCTCTTGTCTCAATCTGTCGATAAAGTCGGAGGGTAGCGTAGATGGGCTAGGTTTACCAGTCTATTGCCGCTCCTGCACATGGGCTTATTCACGTGACCCAAATTTCATTTTCATATTTTACTTTATACGGCAGTTATGCGTTTCACGAAAAAGCCTCCGTTTGTCGATTGATTTGTATTTTTTGTAACAAATCTTTCATAAGACTAAACCAAGAAAAAATATTCAAAGAATATTCACGAAAGGGCGATTTTTAAATCGTACTGCGAAGCAGTAGATTTATATCTACCGTTTTCCAGAAATCCAGTCTGTTTGACCCACTACATTTTTACCATTATCTTCTGAGCAATGTGTTCAAACCAAATTATGTGTTTTCAAACACCGAAGAAACGGCCTTTTCAGTCACAATCTACAAAATTTGTTTATACCTTATTTACTTTTCGACAAATAGAGAAGAGGCTAATACAAAATTTGATGTAAATTTCGCTTTTAGTAATTACCAGTTAGTATTTTCAGTGTTTATAACAAGATTTTCGGTTGAGTAAAGGAGTTGAAACGTACAATAGGTTAACTGTATAATTAATTTGTAGCACTTACAATATTACTGCTCTGAACTTTCTCGAACGGTCATTTACCAGTTGTAGGGCCGACAACCAATCAAATTCTGTTATGATTATCACTCGGTCAAAACCCACGCGTAAATTCAGACCACGTGGTATAGATGCAAATGGACATCGTCTGCTCGAAATGTGTCAATTAACTTGTTTATCATTAGTCAATAGTCGTCTGCACTCAAACAGAGAGCGTGGGAAGTTTACTTTCTTTTCGCATGTGTTAACAAATAGAAATAATTTTGTAATTTTGAAATATTTAATTTCAATGAGCACTCTGATCACGCTCCAATCCTATTTTCATTAAATTCAAATTTGAGTATGAAGAAAAATTATTCAACAACAAATAAACAGACAATGGGCCAACTTATCTCTCCCCCGGGCGGGGCCCGATTTGGTTATTTTTCAGCCGGGCCACAATTTGAAACCCGGCCCTGTGTTCCGGTTGACAAGATGCTACAAACCGTTTTCTAATTATACCCCGCTTTGTGCATGCACATGCTTGCAAAAACGGGTATAATTTGAAAACAGTTTGTAGCATCTTGTCAGCCGGAACACAGGGCCGGGTTTAATATTGTGGCCCGGCTGAAAAACATCAAAATCGGGACCCTTTCGGGCGAGAAATAAGTTGGCCCAAAAACATAC
This sequence comes from Fragum whitleyi, assembly GCA_948146395.1. NCBI lineage: Eukaryota > Metazoa > Mollusca > Bivalvia > Cardiida > Cardiidae > Fragum > Fragum whitleyi. The sequence goes on along the minus strand of OX411549.1, from coordinate 24,287,018 downwards.
GATTAACTGATATATGGGTAAATTCATATCGGACTCGGTTTTGACCCGAGTTAACCGGGTTTCCATCAGAACGGCCTCGGTTTCGACACTAGTGATGTCATTGTAACCTTTCAACTTCGACGCTTCTGTTCCTGGGTCAGGCCGGTGTTACTTGGGTTCCAAATTGCGTCGAGAATAGTGCACAACAATTCGATTACAAAAAAAAATAAATATTCTCTATTACTTTAAATAACAAATACTTTTTTTCTTATTTTATATAGTACTTTGCACGAGTTTATCACATTTCTTAATGGGATAACGATATTTCATGGTAAATTAATTATTGTAGCGGTAAATTAGAAGTTTGTTCTACCACCAGTGGGTAACTCCGTTCACATGAATGTCTTTTCTGCGCATGCATATTACAGTCAATTTTAGATTATTACATCATCTCACGCGTCTCTCGGGCTGCCATTTGAATTTCCCCTAGGATAGCAGCAAGAGCGATCTATTTTTAGAACAACTCATGAATAATCATTAAGTGCTGCTAGATTTAATTGATTTGTCAGAAACCAAAGATATAAATAGCATAGTTGGCGATTTCACGTGTTTCTTGAGGGAAAATGCATTTACAGTATTTGGGAAAACCCAATGCTTGAAATACAAACATGTTGGAAATCAAAATTGTAAATAGTTTAATGAAAAATGTTTGTTGCTAAACAGGCTTTTAAACTCTATAGAGAGAGGAATAATATTAACAGACAAGCTTTTAGCTTGGCGCGTGCTCATTATAACAACGTAAAAATCTGCTAAGAAATAATTTAGACTAGCAGAGGGCTATCGAATCAGCAAACTTTCAAAATCGGACCCACGAGGTTGGATGAGCTGGCGATGTCCTCGAAAAGATGGAGTGTTAAGACAAAAAACTCACAAATTTAAAGATTTTACCAACTTTTATTGTCCAAATTTGAGCCCTTTTGATTGGCGAACTATTGCACTATTCCAGCCTCTCAATGATGTACGATTTACAGTGCTGACAGCACTTTGATTAACTCTAGACACAGACTTGGGCTTTAACAAATGCACAAATAAATCTAAGGACATATACACTATTTACTTTAGTATCTTAGATATTTTTTGCATGCTTAAACTGTTAATTTCTTTACGAGCAAATACTGTTTAAATTTGTTTTTGAAACTCCTTTCTAATTTTATCTCTAATTTTTTTCTGCCTCCGTCGCTGTCTGTATATGATTAGTGATAAATCTACATGTTTTTCTTCCAAAACGTTGTAACTACAATTTTTCAAATTACAATTTCAATTAACAATCGAGCTTATGCTTAACATTTCCAACAAATACAAATGTGCGCAAAGCTAAGACTCTGGCCAGCCTGTGCATCTGCACAGTCTGACCAAAGTCTTTACTTTGTTTTTGTAGACAGAATAGGTCTCAAAATGTCTTTAGACATTCTGGTTATCTTCTTATTAACCCTTTTCTGTATAATCCCTGTTTTTTACGTGCCTGTGATTTTGTGATTGAGAAAACGTTGTGGAAAAAGAAGAAATTGCTTGTGACAAGCAACTTCTTCTTTTCCCACACTATTTTCTAACCTACTGAATGGTTTATTTCAAATTAAATCCACTTTTAATTTTGATCAACAAAACCATTGAATTTGGACAGGTCTAAAATTTTGTAAAACAGGAAAGGGTTAAACTATGTGGCTGTCTAGGCTGGTAAATGAAGGTTTTTGACTTCCATATTAAATTGTTGGAAATGTTACTCACAGGCTCAATTTATTATGACCGAAATAGGACCAGCAGAAAAAAACTTCGTAAAACAAATTATTTACAAAAATATCATTTTCATCCCATTAATGATTACGGAAGGTAATCTTTGATGGAATACTGTAAGATTTTTTTCTGGATTGATCATTCCAACTTCCTATATTTTTTTTTTAAAAAATACGATGGCTGGTTGAGCTCTGCTTGATTCGATATGTGACCCGTCATGCGAAAAAGGACCATCTGGGTAGTACGTAAAGTGTCGGCCTAGTCAGACTGCGCGGACTGCGCAGACTGACTAGGTCCGGAACTTTTTGCACCATGCTTGTTTTCTGAATCTAGAATGATCAATCTACCTTCCAGTAAAATAATTTTTGAAATACGACCACTGGTTGGCCTATGCTAGATCAAATCTCTTTTTCATTAATTCATTTTACAGAATTCCCGGATGGTTCCTTTTCGCGTGACGGCTCACATATATAATTTATCCAATTTCCAGATGATCCCTTTACGCGTGACGGTTACACGTATAAACGTTGGCAAAGAACCAGTAAAATAACAATATAAGGTAGTGATAAATCCTTACGTTGCATTTTATCTTTCGGCTTTAAGAAGTATGCATGTAAAATGCAAAGTTTATGGGGTTTTATATTTCTATGTAAGTATTTTGAATCCTCTTTCTCCTTTTTACTTTTTTCTCTGTCTCTTCGTTTCTTCTTCTTCCTATTCCCATTCGTCGTCGTCGTCGTCGTCGTCGTTTTAAAATGCAAAAGACCCAGTATTGCGAACTTTATTTCTAGACCAACACGAAAATAATTTCTTACCAAAGGTAGATTTTGCGCGGTGAGCCGTGAAACTTTTTACTGTTAGATTCTCGTGCCATTTGTTCGAAATAGATTAATCAGGTTTAGATAGCGCATTATGAAAACTTAAAGTTTATCTTTTAAACCAACGTTATTGCTTGTCTTAAAACGTAAGGTCCGCTCAAACATGTACTTTCATGCTTGCAGAGAAGGGATCAGGTTAAATTCCTATCATTTGCTTTTTAATTATACCCGATTTATCTTGGTAATTGACTCAGCGCCTACGCCAAAGCTCAGTCTTGAAAATACACCTATACAGTCTAGGGAAACTTGGTAGCTATGATGCAATTTACCAACTTTTGGCTCACTACTGGAAGTCTTATTAATATTCATTATCAGATAGGTATTGATCATAAATACTTATCATTTTATTTCCCCTTCTAGTGGTCTGAACTATAAAATAAATGACCATTCAATGTTATGTAATACTAGGTGGAATTATGTTTGTCTTGAAGATATTATCATTCAAGCTCAGAGACTGACTTCTGGCCTGGTCAATGAGTTAGTTAGAAAGTGTAGTTTAGAATATGAACTGTTACTTTTCATTATTGATGCTTTTATTTGGTTTTATGAATCATTTGAAAGCATTTTGTTGTTTTATTTGAAAATGGTATAAGCCTTAAGTTTGATGGACAGCTGGTGTCTAGAATGGAATTTTGTAGTTGCAATGTTGAGAGAAACTACATGTAGCCATGGACAGGTGCACCAGCCACTGCGATAAAACCACAAAGGAAAAAGGAGTTAAGCCCAAATCAACTATTCAATTTGTTTGGTTGAATTGGGTTTAACGCTGCTTTTAACATTTTAAAGTCATATAACGACAGCTTGAGCACAAAACAATGAATTCCTGGCATTTCTTGCTGGAAAGGAAAGAAAAATTTGATTGCGGGGAATTGAACCAATGACACCCCATGATTGAAGTATTGGAGTATTACGGCTCTTGAACCTTTTCGATACAGTATTATTTGAACTGCTTTGAACATTAAGCCTAACAGCCTTTGTAAGAACAATGAGTTCTTTTTTTTATTTCCTTCTTCATTTCTGGGGAAATCCAGGAAACAACAACATAGGGATTGTTTCTATGTTGTGCAATAACTTGAAAACCTTTATATGCTTAAGGTCATATGAAGGTTCCCTACGACAATAGGAACTGTCCACTTTAATACGGGCAAAGGGGCCTACAAGATTTTCAAGCAAAATTCCCATTTACACTGTAAAACTTATCCATATATAAAATCAGATTTTCTCAAGATTTAAACAAAATTATTGTATGGTCATAAGGAAGGTCCATTTGGACAATTGAATTATTTGATCAAATAACACGGAAAAATAGGTCTTATGGATTTCAACCAAAACATCTCGTTTCCTGAAAAAGTCAACAAATATTATCGGATTTCCTAGAAACTTGCACAGATTTGTTGTAGGGTCATAAGTAATGTTTTCTTTAAAAATGGGACCGATTCTTGGGATAACATTGGAAACCGAACCTTACAGATTTTGACCCAGAATTTTCACATTTATGCTATGAAGTCCGAAAAAAAAGGATTTCCTTGGCGTTTTTTACAGAGGTATTGAATGGTCTTTTAAGGGAGGTTCCTTTGAAAAAACAGCTTCGATACTTTTACTTTACACATATTCGTTTTAAAGAAATATCAAAATAACTATAGAAAAGACTTGATATTAAGTAGTGACCAGGCCCTCATAAGCCTCTTTGTCGTGTACATGTATTTATATTTTTTTCGAGCCATTTTCAGTGGAAGTCATAGTTCTTTTGGGATTTTGATTCAATATATTGCTTAAAACATGTATTTTGAACGTGTTTTACAAAGGGATAATTTCTGCAAAGATTGTTTTAAATGAAATGGCTAGACTTAAAGAGGATTTATTTTTTGTTATTATTGATGGCAGGATACGCTGACAATTGATCTTTCATCACCAGTCATCCCGAGCACTAAATGCTCAGACGAGCCCAATGATATCCCCGCCTTAAAGTACCAGCCCGACTACAATGAAATTGAATTAACCACTTTGTTGGAATCCCTATTGCTATTCTGACCTCCGGTCAGTAGAGCTAAAAAACATGTTTAGTCTATAACTTAAATCAATTTGCTTGACTGATAAAATTATCTGGTTAAAAGGGTTCCCTTCCCTTTAAAACACACAGAAATACAGAATTTGTAAAACTTAAAGTATTTTATTTTCACCATATCAAGCCATCATTCTATCTCTATTTTTTTTTCCAAAAAATATGTGTTGTAGAACATTAAATGAACCTTCTTTTTATATACTATCCATACTATCCTTTCAAATCAATTTTATATGATCCTTTGCGTGACATTTCCAACAATTTCACAAGTGTTTAACGTTTATACTCTGAACAGCCTTTGCATCTTCACATGCTGATCGGAGTCTTCACTCAGCGCCTAATAGATTGCTACGGACCAATTCTGAATGTGCACGATCTCTGGACATTTTTGATGCAGTGAGGGGATGTCAAGGTAGCCAAATTTCTGTCCATCACGCATGCATCGAATTATTGAAAATGTCACACACAAGCTCATATCATGAATGTCAACAAACATTTATATTATATTATCTAGAAAAGCACATTAACAATTAGTTTAAAAAGTATTAAAGAATTTTTAAAAAAGCTGCTTACAAACTAGCTATAATTTTAAAATAGGGTTTTGATTCCGTTATATTCAATCTTCGATTTAAGTAAGACACTGGCTTTTCGTCTCAGTATGTCATTCACAAACGCGAATCTTAAAACCTGGCAGATAAATCTTTATCTATAATATGACCTACGTCGCGGTAGTGAATGTTTTGTTGAATATTTTTGATATTACACAGATGCTTTTGCACTGGTGGAATAACTATGTAGATGGGCTAAGAACGTATAGCAACATTATAATATATTTAATTTGTGAAAATGACGTCATAATGAATTTGCTGACATCATTTCGAAAACGGGGGAGGGGTGGGGGGGGGGGGGGGGGTATATACTTCGCGGAATAACTTGAATCGATACATTTCTGGAATTTCTTCGATTTATCGAAAAAAATCATGTCATATAATAAATAGAATATCAAATTTGTGCTCATAAAATACCGAATTAATTTATCTCGTTATCAAAAACAGATAAATATTCGGTACAGCCTCGTTTTTATCTGTTTATAGATGACTCGTTAAATAAATTCGGTATTCAATGACCACTCATTCAATATCCTCTATTTTTTGACTCAGGTGCACAATTACATGCTCACATTGATAGTGGCAGCAGAATCAAGCATCATATTAACTTTAGTGAAGGGAAGTTACGAGCTGAAGAACCGTCGTCGCCATATGTCGTCAAAAATGAGCATCGGACATACCGAAATGAAGACACTGTCATTATAAACGAGAGAAACGACAAAAATAAATTAACTGAACATCGACCTCATGGTAATATTCATATTCAGGCGAAAGAATTTCTTGAAAAATATGCTCACCATTTTGGAAATAACAGTAATACAAAGAGGGGAGACTTAAAGAACCAACGACAATTGCATGGACAAGGAAACACCCATAAACCTACCGACAAGTACATAATAACAAAACAATTTAACATAAGCTCGTCTGAAACAAGCGCCGTTGAAGACCCGAAAATCCCATTTACCTACTATATCCAAAGAAATGTGACAACAAGAATTGGACATCATGTTAAAGTCTATGAGAACAATGACACAAATCCTGTGGATAGTGGTGTTCAGATATCAAAACCTGGACATAGTGTCAACACAGACAATACCATGATTAACAAATTCACCGGCATGTTACCGCAAAAGATTCATCAAGACAAACCGAGAGAAGATAAAACTGTAACCATGCAAACTCGGAATGGAATCGAAGAAACTAATTACGGAGATGAAATTAAAGATAATTTAGATAAGACTTCGAACTGCACCGATTGTTTTAACCACGATATCCAGCATCACGACGGTAAAGAGAATGAATCTATAATTGGAAACCATAACTTGTTTACAAATGAAGAAATATTAACTCGAAAGGGTGAATTAGTCAGTGAAATAGCATACTATCGACATCCAGATCACAAGAGCAACCATTCTAGATCACAAAGACGTCACCATGGTACGAGTAATAAACATCACAAGTTTTCATCAGACTATTTTCATGAAAAACATGCTTTCAAACCAACCAGTGCTAGGAAAAGGCGTATTGAACAGAGTTCGGGCAACCAAAATAAACTGTCTATTTCCAATCGTAATCATCATAATATCAACTTTCGGAATAATAGATATAGACATTCCGAAGAAAAGATTAAGAATTCAAGGCACCACAGACATAATTACAAGCACAAAACTAGAAATGACAATTTGCTATTAGAAACGGCAATTGGCAGGACAACTCCCCGCCAAACAGGTGCTCAGGTTGAAGTTCTTGCACAAATTCAACTCAAGGAGATAGCCCGCACAAATGTTGCGGTGGTAGCTGGCAAAGATTCTTTACGTAGTGTACTGACATGCCTTGTATCGTTTGCAACTGCACTGATAATTTCTTTCAGCTATTTCAGGTGAAAATGTAGAACACTTTCTCAGAAATATCTCTATAAAGTGTTTTTCATAGACGTACTCACAGTGTATAACCGTACAGGAGAGTTAACCGGAAGTGATATCTGCTATCTTCATAAATTATCAGGGGTGACACCACCAATATTGGAGCAAATTGGTAATTTAAAGCAATTACGTAAAATCCACGTTCTCTATTCAAAAGTGTTTTACAGTTTCGCAAAGGCTGTTCGACCTTTGTTTCGTATATGCGTTTTGTTTGATCATGCAGTGGATATTTCCCCTTAATTTTCATGCCAATCATTGAGTTTAGACCGATCCTATTCGCAGAATTGACTTTACAAACATTGTAATGCATTAATGAAAAACATTATATTTTCATAATTACCTTCGGAAAGTCAGAAAAGCTATATTCTTGATAACATGTATCAAATAATTTCAATTTAACACCGAACTATCCTAGAATTGGTCTTTGAAGTGAAGACCTTCTTTTTTTGACTGTACGTGATAGTTATAACCGTACGGTATCAATAGTTACCAACACAAGTAAAATTAATGTACGAATAGTTCGCTTCCCATATTGGCAGTTGCATAATTACATGTGCCTTTTCATAAGCACATTATTGAACTGATGACGTCCGAAGCCATAATTTGAAACTAAACGAACTTTCAATTTAATCTGCAGCAAAGATAGAGTATATATCATACTATAATTACTTACGGACACATGGTTCAAGGAACAAGAGGTCAACAAAAGCTCACATTTTAATGTTATTCAAACTGTAGGTACGAGTATGCGGTCCGGGAGAGACGAAACGCAGAAACACTCTTAAATCTATCCAGTCCTTTTCTGCAACATTTTTTTAATAATAATATGATTATATCTGATATATATGAAACAAAAGACTCGAATAAAGTCTCAACATTATCGTAAGAATTCACAAATGATCGTTAAGAAGTTGCAATTTACACGTAAACTGTCGAAAAATAGTTATCGTACAAACCGAAATGATGTATAAATAGCCCTTGAAAGTTTGCATTTTCCAGATTTGTCCAAAAGAACTTGGAAAGAATCGTGGGATTTTACCGTAAATATATCGTAACAACGCGCAATTAAGCGTGAATGCACGCAAATGAATTGTAAAACGTGCGTTAAATATATGCGGATCCGCCAAGCTTTACAAAAAATACGAATCCTTATGAAATGAATAGAAACATTCGTAGGTCGGAACATTCCTTTAACAATTACAGCGCGGATTGTTTTGGTTACTTACGAGTAAATATCGATATGTTAATGTTATATTTCGAATTTCTAGGATTTATGTATGAATATTTACGACTCTGTAGAATTGCTTTATTTCATTTCCAAATAACATAACAAAAACAAGCGAATTTCTGAGTATCATCATTTGAAGTACTCGACAATCTAGCATCTAGCAAAATGCCTTATGACAGATATCGAGGCGGTAATTTCAATATCTACTTCTCGGGCTAAAAACCGTGTGACAACAGCTTGGATATACAACTGTAAATATGAGGTTTTGGTCTCAAAACGACGATTTTCGGATGTTCACCGGACGGCAGATGGACAAACTTCTTCAGTTGATACTGGTTCAGTTACGAGGTCGACCATCCCGAGGTTGATAGGCCTACACGAGTACATGTTTCCTGTTTGCAACATTCTTGATATTCATTGGCCCATGAAAAATACAACCTGCATTCAAAATAGAAATATACTACTCAAAGTTTGCTAAGCACCAAAACTTTTTTCATCTATAATTTCGGGAAAAGGGAATTTAATAATAAAAATGTTGGAAAATGGTCGATTGTTATCAGTTATCAAATTTTAAGAAGAAAATGAAGCTTTATAATGATAAGAAGACTTTAAATGTAAACCAAACAGGGAGACCCTAGAAATTGGTCTGTTTTCTTGAAAATTGAAAAAATCGAATTTGACCAAAAAAGGTGTGCTTTTAATTGTACAATGTATTTCGTTCAATAACGAGTATGAGAGCCGACGCTGCCAATTACAGCCTGACAGCGCCACTGCATACTCCTGATTAAGTTTTGGATTACACTTTGGGGAATAACAGACCAGTCTTCTTTAAGGATGTGGCCGAGCTCCTGGAATGTCCTTGGCTGGACCTGGCGAGCCGAAACTCAAACCTGTAGCTCATTCCGCATATGCTCTATCGGATTTAAGTCCGGTGAGCGAGTCAGCCAGTCCAGACGTGGAATGCCCTCTTCTTGGCGATACTCTTGGACCATACGTGTCGTGTGTGGACGGGCACCATCATCCATTAAAATGAATCCGTCCCCAATCGCGCCAGCGTAAAATCTTGCGTGGGTATTGAGGATTTCATCAATGTACCTATGGGTTGTCAGGGTAACTCTTTCTATAATAACAAGATCAGTCCGCCCATCCCAGCTGATGCCAGCCAAAAACCATGATGGACCCACCCCCATAACGATCGTGCTCAGCAATGTTTGCTGCATGAAACCTTTCCCCCGGCCTTCTCCACACCATAAACCGCCTATCAATGTAGTCTAGGCAATACCTGGACACATCCGTGAATAGCACGGGGCGCCGGCGTCTTATGCGCCAGTCAACGTGGTCCAATACCCATGTTAACCGACGCTGACAATGAACTCTGGACATCGGAATACGAATACAGGGTCTTCTTGACCTCAGGTTATGCTCATGCAGCCGTGTTCGTATGGTTTGGGACGAAACTCGCACTCCCGAGGCGTTTTAAGGTCGGAACGTAGCTGCGTTGCCGTAGCAAAACTGTTCCTTCGAGCTTGAACTACCAATAAACGGTCTTCTTCGAGGGAGGTAGCTCTACTCCTACCTCCACCATGTCTCCTTACAGGTGTACCATACTGTTGGTATCGTGCCCAAGATCTGGTTACAACAGTATGGTGTACCCCCAGTACCACGCCAACATCACGGTGGAAAGCCTCGTGCTCCACCTACCCTACCTACACTCGTTCGACAGATAAATGTCGTCTGACGTTTGGATAAGCCATAAGTATCTACTTAAAGGTCAATAAAGTACTGTAGAAACAGAAACTAAGCATCTACATGAAACCGGTACATGTAGAAAATGAGAAAGGACAGGTAAGAAACGGGGGTTCCTTATTTTGCACGAGTCTCGCGAGAAAATTTGGTAATGTATACATTAGATATCTTGTCAATGCATTATTGTGCAATTTTCAACACGAACACGAATGTATCTTTTTTAATTCAGCTCCTGTAGAACAGCGAAAAAGTTAGGTGCTTAGCAAACTTTGAGTAGTATAGAAGCGAACCCTGAAAGCAGTTGTACCTTGCTTTGTATTCGCACATTTATAATAAGCATAGACTCATTTCGAAACGGTTTTTTTTTTTTATTTCATCTTGACCAGCGGACTTTTTTTTTTTACAGAAAATCACCCATGAACATCAAAGAAATTGTTTTCTGCATTACCCAGAGAAGATTATCTTATATGTGTGCGCGCATCTAGATCGGGGGCGCTCGCGATCATTTTACTGTAATGAACGAAGGGTTAGTCTACAACAATATATCATCTACATGTATATCGTTTTACGATTCTTTAGATCGACATTCCATAATGACGGATGTGTGTGATAGGGTTTATGTAAAGTGAATCATATTTTCCATTTAAAAGCGTAATAAAGTATATGTACGTAACCCGTAAAGCGATTGTAAACGGTCACTAGTCAAAATCCTAAACTTTGCGTAACATACCGTTTAGTAAGCGTTATGAATTTTACTACCGGGTTCGTGCAGCAACCTGACATTGCCGCGTTCAAGAAGAGTCTTTATTCTTTTCAGAAAGTGAGCCGTTCTGAATGACCATAATTGTTTTATCAGATTTTTTAATCTAACATTCACAATATTTTTATAATTTGGCACCCTAACCAATGACTTATAGTTTTTATTCCAGCACAGACGAGTGCCTGCCAATAATACCCAAAGGGGAGTTAGGCAGAATATATAGATAGGTTCAAACCAATACAAAATTTACGAATCCAGCACATTAAATATAAATTTTGAGAGAAAAAATACGTTGTACGTAATGCACATGCAAAACACACAGATATGTATCCATCTTGCTTCTTTTGTGACACTGAACAATCATGCCAATTTTCAATGTCTTTAGTAGAAACAAAGTTATGGACAGGATATAAGTTTGCCGCACCAGCAACGCCGACTCAAACATCTACACCGCGGACTCCTTTTTCTTGTAAAGCTGAGATAACAGATTAATGAAAAAAGAAGAATTCCGTAAAAGTCGTAATTGGAAATTTCAACAGATAATGATTTGATATAAGAGGTATAGGTTGAAATTATTGACATGACTTGACCTTTATGCAATGAATAAATTAACCAATGAATACGTTTATCTTCGAGGGTAGTTGCAAGCCTTCGAAAAACATCGTAAATCCGCGGAGAGTATTGGTTTTAAATAATGTTTGTATAGAGTAATTTAGTACCTAAACACTTTGTATGACTGTGTGGTCGAGAGGTATAGTCTGATGACTACAGATGCAGGGGCCAAGGGTTCAAATCAGCTTTTATCCCACTTTTTAATATATTTTTTCTTTCTTCTGATAGTCCCATTTGACTAGTTTGTGAATGACAATTAACTTTTTTGCACCTATGTGGGATGAGCAACTGGGAAATCGGAAGAGTTGTCGTGGTTGTATTCGTAAGGAAAAATTCAGATATCCATAGTTAGGTGCTCCAGCCGCGCAATGAAATCGAAAAAAATAATAAAGTAAAATAGTCGTTTAACCACATTCAAACAAACAAAAAAGAAAAAAAGAAACAAACGAGCAATGCTTTTTTTAAATAAGCACATTGCGTACCACAAATCTCTTTGAGAATCGCGTTATTTTTCAACATTATCAAAAAAACTTGAAACCTAGAGGAAAAATAATTATGTTGCTGCAGTGACTCGAACCACTGTCTTTCGACATCTTATGCCTTCCTCTTTTCACGTACAATGATTAATGTCTACTCACAACGGTATCATTTAATAGGTATTTATTATGAAACTTGATTCACGAAGTTAAACGAAACCTAACGGAGATGCCATGCGACAATCAGTCAAGAATGTAATTAATGCTAATAGAGGTTATGGTCAGTCATGTCAATGATTTCGCACTATACTTGACTGTGTTAAGCTTATAAATAAAATTCTTCAAGTGAATCATTTTAATGAACTGTTCGTACATTGAAAAAATCAACATAAGGCACTATCCCGTACAGTTAGTTTGAGAGGGTGGGTGTTTTCTGAACGCGATTATTCAAAGAATTTGGCATCTTTTGGCAAAGGGAATGCAATAATTTAAAGAAAATTAGATAAAGAGTCTTTTTAACAATTTAAATTCTATCTTAATTGTGTCGAAATATCTTTTAAAAAAGAAAATCGCCCGCGTCTTGTTGAAAAATTCAGCTTAGTCGGATGATCCGCGTATTAAAATGCAAATTTAAGATAGAAGTAGACAAGCCTTACGTTTGGCAATTATGCATAGAAATAATCATAAGTTCCACTTTACATGAGCAAAAATCGGATCTCATGATGTGGTCCCATATTTAGATATTTTTATTTGAAGATCCCCTTTTATCTTTTAAGCGAGGATAACTCACTGAACTTCCGATTAAGGCAACTGTACGGTTATACATAGTGCTTACGTCTTAAATCGCCGGGGTTTAGACGATCGGGGCTTTTCAGAACAATATCCTACCTGCCCTGTGTTCAGGATGTAAAAACGTTTCGCGAGCGCTTTAAGATGATACCCCGCTTTGCACGTGCACATACGTGCACAGCGAGGTATCATTTCGAAAGCGTTCCACTCACGTTTTTATCCTGAACGCAGGGCTGGAAGTGCTGTAAACCTCAGGCTTATTAACCTGTTAACACCGAGATTTTGGTTCGCAGTGATCTCACCCCCCTAAGAACTGTTACAACGGACAAATACCTCTGCATGAAAACATGATAAGGATTCGGAATGAAAACATTCACGATTTCTGTACTTACGGAAAACAAAAAATATAAATAATGTCTTTATCCATCGAATTTAAAAAAGACAAGTGTAGCTTTTAAAGTCTGATACTCCGCATTATCATTAACTTTCATATCTTATCCTGCAAATTACTAGAACATTGAAGATTAAAGGGAAATTAGTAGTAATATGTGTCATTTTTCAAAGAAAAGGCATTTAAAGCTTTTAGATTCCGTTTCATATTGGAAATTCATGCATTCTCAAACAATAATTCATATTGAAATAATTGGTAATATTTTTCCTCCCTATAATCACAACTGAAAATAAAAAAATCGAAAAAATATAATAAAATATATGTTACGGTGCATGACAGAGAGTGTTACAGTATAGTAACTACATCACTAATAAAGGTTACAGATTCTTATGGAAAACATTTCTTATGTTTTATTTAATTGAATGGGATTTATTAGCTATTCTAACTATGATTTCCTGTCTATCCGTATGTCTATCCGTCCGCCCGTTTGTTAACTTACACTTATTTTTCCAAAGAGTCCACAATCTCTATCGGATTTACTTCAAACTTTCGCGTAATGATTATACCAACATCAGAATATTTTTGTTCGAAATTAGTTCGAAAAACACCAAAGGAAAAAGGAAATTAAGGAATTTTGATTACAATATACTCGATGTAGCATTAGAGTCAGGGCGGTGAAATATCAATGCAAAAAGGGCCTTATGATAATTGGTAAAATTATCCTAACCCTTGAACTCAAATTTAAGAACTGGTTTAGTATCTAGTACAAGAAGTTCAAGAATTAGTTCAAGAACTGGTTTAAGAGCTTGTTCAACTGTTCTTGAATTGTCATTTAAGTTCTAGAACCAGTTTTTTAACTTTTTCTCAGAGAAGAAGGCTTTAGAGCGTCCCAGGCTCTCGTGGACGTCCTGTGATTTCGAAAAACTTAAAAACTAAAAACTATAATCATCCAGTAATTCGGCGGGTCTATCCTCTCAGAAAATATTTCAAATCAGAGCACGGCTAGCTGTTTTGACCTTTTTTATATAAATCTCGGAGATAGTTCAGAAGGTTTGATTGGCTTTTTATATAGACCAAATAAAGGTTCTTTTCCCTGCAATTCTCGTATTTACTTCATTGCAAATTAGTGTCCATTTTCAGTCAAAATGCGAAACAGGACCTTTTTGTGCTTAGATTTATATTTTTAGATAATTTCACCTCAGGGTTATATTTTCCTTAGAATTTCAAAAGCAACTTAAAAAACACACTTGGCTGATTATACCCATTTGTAAACATGTCTAGGTATAAAATGAGCACCACGGCCCCATTTATTACATTTTTAAAAACAGCAAATGTAGATTTATTTGAACAAAAGTTTTATGTTTGAGAAACGCTGAGCGAACCATCGTAACACCGTTATTTGTAGAAGAGATTTAAACCGATGATTTTGAGAATGTTCAATCCATTTCAATTTCATTTAAAGCAGGTGAATGTTTTACGATGCTATTTAGACTACCATGACATTCGTTAATTTACATTTGCGAGTGCTTTCTTATCCTGAAAGTAAGACAGATATAAGTGAAAAGAAAGAAGGCATACTGTTTTTCATAAATTAAAAAGGAGATCAGAGTGATATTTTTAGAAGTGAAGTTTTGGGACTTTTCTCTAATGTACTTTGTATTTCGCAGAAAAGACCTAGATACAAGATAACTCGGATTTCGTTGCGCTTTTTTGTGTGTTTTTTGAAAATCCTGACGTCAAGAAAACTGGGATTTTTGTATGCAATATCAATGACAGAGTTTGTAACGCTGTAGGGAAGAGACTGTGACATACCAACAGAATTAGGCAGAGTTCGTAACATACGCATAAAACTGAAATAATACATATAAGTTTGGAAACGTGGGACATTCCTTTTAGATAACGGGTATAATAGAGGAGACTGAGGGGTTTTAACGCCAAACAGACAAAACGTTCCAAAATGTCTTCTTTCTGTTCTACAATTCTAAAAAGAAGTAGACAAAACACTGTTTTTCGATCAAATTTACCTCAAAACTCATTTTTATCGAAATATCAATATCAAAAATATTTCGATCATGATTATTCATTATCTAAGAAATGGAGTAGGAATATATAAAAGGTCTAACGTGCCGTCTTGTTTTACAGAACAGAACAGAACAGAACAGTTTATTTATTTTCTGACGTGTACATGTATGGTACATAGTCATATCACATAAATGTATACATAAATCTCATCACGTGTATATACAAAGTAGTGAAAAAAACAACATGTAAATAAACAAGGAAAGGAGCTAGTGGATCAGACAGGTAATCCCCATTATGTTTGTTTACGAAGAACACACACGGTATTTTTAGAGGATGACCTTATGTTAAGGTCTGGTTAAGAAAGTTATTTCTTTTTTCGAGTGCTTCTTTAATAAACTTGCATAAATTCAATAATTCTTTTTTATTCGAAGAAGACAATAATTTATAATATTTATAAGCTGATGGGCGGTGATATATTTTCTTATCGATATATTTTTTTCTCAATTCCGTGTAAAATTCACAATTACAAATGAAGTGATATTCATCTTCTTAGTCAGATTTGTTACAGCATTGGCAGAATCTCCTTTCTCTTTCCGTATGATTTTTAGAATACCTTCCAGTTTGAATGCGTAGTGTTGGAGAAAATGATCGCAGTTTAGTAAAATATGATCTATAATTTCTAGGTAATATGTCTAGGTATGTTTCATAATCGCTCGAATTTTTAAAATGTACGTATGTATTGATTACCCTGCTATTATTTATTGTAGTAAACCATTCATTTTTAAAAGTATCTATCATTCTCTCTTTTAAAACGGATAAAAAAACTTTAACATTGACTTTGTTGTATTCTGTAAAAACATGCGAAAATCCGTATTGATCAAGGATCTGTTTGATTTTTGTAACCCAATTGTTTAGTCCCTTTCCATGGTCTGTAAGTGATTTACTGTAAACTGTTTTAATAAGAATATTATTCGTGTTAACAATTTTTAACCAATATTTAACTTGTCTCAAATATCTTTCAATGAATAAAGGATGTCGGCCGAGTTCACCATAGACTATAGCATTGCAAGTGTTTGGTTTTACACCCAATAAACGTTTGCAAAACTTTAATTGGATTCGTTCAATTTCTTTGGATTTAGTAAATCCCCAAATTTCACTTCCATAGTTTAATATTGAAACGACAAACGAATCGAACAACTCACAAAGAGTTTTTAAGCGAAGGTCGAACTTTTTACAATTGATAAGCAAATAATTCATTGCTTTAAGAGCTTTCCCTGTAAGATATTCTCTATTATCAGCAAAATTACACGTGTAATAGAAAACGACGCCTAGATAATTAAAGCTATCAACCACTTCTATAATTTGGTTGTCAAAAGACCACTTTTCATTTGGCAATGTTGGACCTCTTTTTCTAAAGACTAAAATCTTAGTTTTTTCAACGTTTACAGAAAGTCCCCAAATTTTACAGTATTCTGATAGCAAGTTTAGACTATTTTGAAGTTCCACTGGCGATTTTCCAATGATAGCCATGTCATCAGCAAAAAGTAGCAATATGTATATAATATCGTCGATATTGATACCAGATTCGTGACCTTTTTGAAAGAATAACTCCAAATCCTCGACAAATAAGGAAAATAACAAAGGAGATAATACCTCGCCTTGGCGCAATCCTACTGCATATTGACAAAAATCTGTGTATTCAGAAAAAGACTTGACACATGACTTTACATTATCATACATATCACGAACAATTCTTAGGGTTTTTCCTCGAATACCCATTCGGAATAATTTCATCCACAGACTATTTCTATGTATAGAATCAAAACATTTCGTAAGATCGACAAAAGCAGCATAAAGACGTTTATTATTAGTTATATATTGCTCAACAAGAGACATTAAAACGTAAATAGCATCTATTGTTGATGATTTTTTGCGGAAACCAAACTGCGAATCGGATATTACATTATTGTTTTCACAGAGGGAAGCGATGCGTTTATTCAAAACACTTGTAAATAGTTACGAAAAGCAGCTTATTAATGTAATGCCTCTATAATTATTCGTATCATTGATATCACCTTTTTTATGTATTGGCAAAATAACACCTTCTGTCCACCTTTTGGGGAAAGAACCCGAATTTAGAATAGCGTTAAAAAGGTCACAAAAATGCATAGCTAAAATATCTGCGCTTTCGATCAGGTATTCATTCAATATACAATCGTTTCCGACTGCTTTCCCTCTCTTTAGTGAATGAATAGCATCAATAACTTCTTGAATTTCTATAGGTAAGTCTAACTCGTCAAAGCTCGTTTCTTTATTTTCATCAAAATCGTATTCAGTTTCATTATCTGGTTTACAAAATTCATTGCTTAGGTTTTCAAAATATGTTCGAAATTCATCTAAAGTAATTTCGTGTTTTTGGCATTTAGAATTTGTTTTAAAATACTTCCAAAATTCTTTTGGTTGCTTTTTCTTCAATGATTCTATTTCACTCATTTTCAATTTATAAAACGATCGTTTTTTCATCTGTATAAGATCTTTGTAAATTTTCTTACAAGAACATAATTTTACTCTATCTTCACAACTTTTTGTTAAATTGAATTTTCGTAATGCGTCTGAGTATAGAGCTCTTGCCGAAGCACATTCCCTATCGAACCATTCTGCATTTTTTATAGTTGTGTTTGTATCGAATCTTGGTTTTCTTTTACTACTATGAGTTTTGGCAAATAAAGGGTCTGAAATATTTCGCAATGTCTCTGTAAATTCATCGACCGCTAGGTCTATCGATCCTTTTTTTGCATCGTTTAATTTGTTTACAATGGCATTAAATGTCAGCAAATTTGCAATGACTTTTGCTCGAAATTCATCTTTAAAATTTTCATTCCATTTATAAGAAATATCACCTTTGTAATTAGCATACTTTTGAAATTTCTGGCAGTTAATAGTAAAATGTAGCGGTGCGTGATCGCTAAATTCGTTGAAAGAACCAACTTTAAAATTCACTAGCTTAGTGAGCAAGTAATCAATAACGGATGACCCGTTATGTGAAAAATATGTGTATTTATTTGATTGCCCAACTCTACCGTTAACTATACGCAGTGTACTACTTTTACATAGTTCAATTAATTTAAGCCCGTGCCTATTGCATGAAATATCAATAGAGGCCTACAAATAATGTCGAAACCGACACGTATTCAAACAAATTAGCAGACGCCTTAACAATTTTCATTGCGCATCCTTAACATGTTTTCATGCAGAGGTATTTGTCCGTTGTAACATTTCTTAGGGTGTGGATCTATTGCAAAAGACACTCATTTTTTTTTTTATTTCTTACCAACTATGGAAGACAGTGTAGAATAAGACCAGCCTGCAAAGACATGCAGCCTTATCTTAGTCTACTCTGTCTGATTTCTGCAGCTTGAAGCCGAGACTCCAGTGCGGTTATATTGATGTTCGAAACTAAAAGAGGATACAGTTGATGAAATCGATACTCACCCCTCTTAAAAAAAATCCTATTCGCTCGCTTAACGCTATAATCATAGTATTCAAACCGCTCACTCAGAAATCACTCAAATCGCTCTACGAGGGTTTTCCAATTTTTATCCGGATTGAGCCAACTAATCATTATTGATTTATCGCAATGTAACAAAAGTATACCTATGTTAACGGGACACTTTAGATGCTCAAACATGCCCAAAACGGAAACAGTTGAACGATTTATATTGATTTCACACGCAAATAAAAATACATGGATATTAGGTGGCGGCGCACAGTACATGACGTTAGCGACGTTGTCGAAAATTGAGATATTTGATGTGTAATTTAGCTTGTCACGACTCGTTATTCAGTAAAAAAGGAGGAATAATGTGTTCCTGTAAAGTTGGTATAGAAGTAAAATCGAATGGTACAAAATTTAAGTTCTCAGAAAGGTAAATCGCCGATATTTTCCAGAGACTCGGCATTTGACGTCCCTTCAGTTGCTTGGATAAGTTTCTTTCTGTCCATTTTTCCTTTTATCTCCCAGAGCAGCGAAGCGTCTACACCGATGAAAATTAAGTATTTGGAAGATGAACCATTTCCTTTCAGCGTGACAAGTATATGATATATGTCCTTAGGTATTTTTTCCAGATTTTGAATTGAATGATTGAAGATCAAAATTCCCAGCATATAGATGATGTCGTCTGGAACGTTCCAAAGCACATAACCCGGCACATTTTAAACATTTTTTTTTAAATTCTACGTTCAAATTACTTCAAATTAAGACGAGGCATACGTGATACTTATTCCATCAACTCAATAAATTTTCAAATTTTTCAAGAGTTAGAAGAGAGAGACTATTTACCAAAGAAGACCAAAGAAATGAATTACGTAGTTCATCTGCTGCGCCGGGTACTCGTTACCTTGGCGTTTTATGTGGCAGATGCGCGCGCGCTATGTTCGATAACAATATCAATTTTACTTAACCATACGTGAATTGAATTCCGACAGCGAATGATACCAAATTTAGTTCGATTGCTTCCAAAATAAAATTTTCTGAGGCAAAATCCGGATAATTTTTTAACAACCCTCGTATTACTTCATTTCTTTTCGTTCCGTTCATTCCTTTATTTCATTAACCGAGGTTGGTTCGGAAATATATGTTAATTTTCCCATCTTTGTATTTTTTTCAAATTGATATTCTATTAATACCTCCCTTAATCACCATTCATAAGTCGATCACCCCACTCATTTAATTTTATTTTGGAAATTAATTCCAAATTAACCATTTTCGTTTTATTTCACGACGATATTTGAACAGTATTTCTCCGACTTCTTAAATGCTGGTGAACTTTCATTCAAAGGTCAGTGATCATTATACAGTTATATCCAGCAGGTTTCACATAATTTGAATGTTTGAAAAGATGTTTTTTGCCTTTTCGAATAAGGAACTGGATGTCGATTATTTTTTCAGATAGAATAGAATAGAATAGAATATTTTATTAACCAATCAAGGACCCTCACGGGCATTAATTTGACATATTACAAAACAAAAACAATAATGAATGATTAAAAAAAACATACAAAATTAACCCAAACATTTGAGTGAACAAAATTATCAACAGGTACCTTTGCACCTATTATGAATTATTGGGGTGCAAGTCAAAACGGCCCAAAGTCAAAACTAATATACAGATATTAAGACCAAATGGGCTATGAATCAGCGTGAGCAAATAAAGGGGTTTGTGCAAAACTATTGAAGGTGGCCATTGATATAAATGATTCGTTGTAAAACAATTGGTTGCTCTTGAATACTAAATGTGGTGCATCGTATTTCCTCATCAGTCCTTTCATTTAATTCCCGATTGTTTCGTCACTTTGAGGGAATTGCAGCTTCTCTCTGAACTTTTACAATAACCCAATCATCGGAGTCCGAGCGTAATGCATTAACCCTTTGCTGTTTAATTCCTGCTTTTTACGTGCCTGTGATTTTATGATTGAGAAAATATTTTGAAAAAAGAAGAAATTGCTTCTGACAAGCAATTTCTTCCTTTTCCACACTATTTTCTACCCTACTGAATGGTTATTCTTCAAATTAAATCCGCTTTTAATTTTCGTCTGCAAAAACCTTTGAATTTGGACAGGTCCAAAATTTTGTAAAACAGGAAAGGGTTAAGTCACTCCATTCATTACATGTAGTCAATGGAATGGGCGACACTGCCTTACCGAGGACGCAACTTCTCTAGATTGCTTTCAGATATAATTTTACCTAATATCCTGTCGAATTGGAATATTACTATTTTTCACGTATATAAATTAGTCTGGTTTATGCTTTTCCCATATGGATTAAGTGGAAAAAGTGCGAAAAGGGACCATCTGTGTAGTGCGTAAAGTGTCGACCCCAGTCACGTACTGCGCAGACTGACTAGGGTTGAAACTTCTTGCACCGTGCTTAATTTTTGTATTTAGAATGATCGATCTACATTCCAGTGAAAGAATTTTTGAAATGCGACCTCTGGTTGACCTATGCTAGACCTGATCACTTGTTCAAATATTCATCCCAATAAGTTCCGAGATGGTCCCTTTTCACGTGACGGGTCACAAAATAGAATCGTTTTTTGAACGGTTCTGGGCGTTTTTGAAGGATAGTCGTTAGCGTTTTGAAAGCGTGGAATGGAGCGCTGAGCAAGTGATGCAGAATAATTTTGGTCGAGGTGAATGTCAATTCTCAAACGCATCTCACAGTAAGTAGCGTCGTGAAATTGACATACATCTTAATCAAAACTATTCTAACTCGCTCAATCAGCGTTCCCCACATTCATTCCAAACGCTCACTCAGACCATTCAAAAACGCTCCAAATTCACTAAAAATATTAGGTAAACAACTATATTCAATATAAATATAGCTAGAAAAAAAACACGCTGTTTCTCTGAGATTATTAAAATTATAAGCGTTTGATTGGTTCGAGAAGGAATAGGAACCTATTTATAGAACTTGTACGCACAATACAGAAAATGGAGGTTATTTAATATCGCTAATTTTGTATATCCTGAACAAAATTAGCCATATTGGATTACCTCTCTTTAATTTCACTCAAAACCCATTCATCGCACTCATTCAATTTGAAAGGGAGGTAATAAATATCGCTTATTTTGTTCACCTTGAACAAAATAAGGGAAATTGGATTATCTCCCTTGAATTTCACTCAAAACTCACTCTACTTACTACTTCAATTTCATTCCAAATCCATTTCAAATCATTCATCTTGTCAATATCTCGATGTTTTAAACTGTACACTACTCAAGAATGTCAAGTTAAATTGAAAATTGAAATTTTAGACCACTGAAAACACAAATTTTGTCAATCTAAAGGGCTGACACCTGTAGTTAAACACCAGCTCCTAGTCGTATGAAAGCTAACCATGGGTTAAATATGGAACGGAGGTTAATTGATCAGATTTGATGTAGATGTATCAATTGCTTCATTTGACACAACAAACCTGATTTGCTGAAATTAAATTCCGGTAAAAATTTAACCAATGGTTATCTTATAACGGTTATCTTTTGTGATCCGGAGGATTTTCAACATCCGAAAGAAACACCAAACTTTACAATACATTTCGTTATCCGAACAGGAAATGTTTAAAAAAAAAAAACTCCATCCACCGATGTTTAATTCGACAACAACGATTCTCCTATATCCTCATATCGATCTTGTGGAATTGTCTTGTTGCTTTTTATGCCCCCTCCCCCAACCCATCCCACTTTCGAAGAAGACGGGGTATATCATTTTGCACTTGTCGGTCGGTCGTTACGTCGGTCGGTACTTCGGTAGACAATTTTTGTGCAGAGCATATCTAAAATGTATGCATCCTAGATTCATGAATCTTCAGAGGTGGATAGATCTGATTGAGGAGAAATGCAGGAACAATAACTCATAATATTTCTTGGGCTATTGCCCTTTGTTACTTGAAAAAGAATAGACAGTTGACCCGCTATTTCTGTGGGCATAAATGTTTTACAAACATCTCTTGTTCGTATTAACTTCACTAGGGATTTAGCTACATGCTTCAAATCAACACGCTGTTTAACTACCCAGCATTTAAGACCTGCGGCTGAAAAGGCAATCGAAGACTTGAAATAGTTTTGAGGACTGTAGAAATTGTTAAAAAGGATACACACAGGCTTAAATATTGTTGATTCTTATCAGCAAACAACAACACAATATAGTTTTATTTATGATGTTTTGCTTCAATTTACACTGAAATTGTCTTATTTCTACACCTTTTTCCAAACTAGAATAAATATTCGTGGGTTCGAACTGCTAGATTATTTTGTATGATTGTAGGTGGGTCCCGAATTCATTTGGCATTGTGAGGATCCGTGTTATATAAGCCTACACGTACATGTCACACGAAAAGGGCAATCGGGAAACCTTCGGTGATTCAACGGATAAGATAGTCTACGGAAAAATCCGAGCGATGTTCCGAATGACGAAAAAGGGTTATGTGAAATCTTCGTAAAATAAATGATTGCGAAATAGGGACTTAAATGATTGATTGATTGAATGAAGTTTAACGTTGCTTCCAATTTTTTTTTTCAGTTAACTCGCGGCGGCTGAACAACCTGCGGCTGAAAAGGCAATCGAAGACTTGAAATAGTTTTGAGGACTGTAGAAATTGTTAAAAAGGATACACACAGGCTTAAATATTGTTGATTCTTATCAGCAAACAACAACACAATATAGTTTTATTTATGATTTTTTGCTTCAATTTACACTGAAATTGTCTTATTTCTACACCTTTTTCCAAACTAGAATAAATATTCGTGGGTTCGAACCGCTAGATTATTTTGTATGATTGTAGGTGGGTCCCGAATTCATGTGGCATTGTGAGGATCCGTGTCATATAAGCCTACACGTACATGTCACACGAAAAGGGCAATCGGGAAACCTTCGGTGATTCAACGGATAAGATAGTCTACGGAAAAATCCGAGCGATGTTCCGAATGACGAAAAAGGGTTATGTGAAATCTCCGTAAAATAAATGATTGCGAAATAGGGACTTAAATGATTGATTGATTGAATGGAGTTTAACGCCGCTTCCAACATTTTTTTCAGTTAACTCGCGGCGGCTGGACAACCTAACAATGGATTCCTGGTATATCTCTCACCAGTAAAACCATCACATCCTTTCTTAGCCTACAGCTAGGCTACTATCTCACATAGGTCTACGATTGACTTATATGATACCGAGATCAACTGGAGATCTTATTTGTAATTATATAGGACGATAAAATGGTCAATCTAAATTAAGATAATTTGCTCCTTAGCTCAAAGATTCGATCCTTGAAAGACTGTACAGAATATGCAATTTGACCAGGGTCGGTTATTTCCGTAGTAATAACTAATGAGATAGACCCTTTTTGCTTGGTGGATCAGGAATTTAATTGTTGCTCAAATATCACGAACAATAAATGTTTTCTGTGTTTCATTTATAATAAATGAGTGTAGGATTGTTAATGGCAAAAATTGATATAAAAGTCGAAGAATTAGCACAAATTTCGGAATTATTTGTTAAACACAGACACTAGCTAAAGCTGTTTACGGCGTTGATAAGGATGAATGGCCCAGGACTTTTCACTCTTTCTCTTGTGTTTTCAATACTGATTTTTGGTAAGAATTTGTCTATTGCTGTTGTATTTCTGAATGGCTTTGTATCAATTTACCTTTAAAAATATGTACAAATATATACTTCAGTTTTATTTATTGCATTTATCATCTGTCTTAATAACCTGAATTTGCGCTGAAATGAACTTCAAAGTGACCGACTTGCAATTCCCACATATCACTTGAGAGGTGAACTAATTCTTTTATTCCATTTTGGTACGAATCTAAAAGCCTAATTATATGATGATGTAAAGACGGTTATATATACCCATGAATTGAAAAAATATGTAACTAACTTCCTATTATGCAAAATTAGCAGGCAAAAAGTTTTTTTTCAGAATGAGCCCTTTCATTAAGATACATATCTGTAACTAAGTACACAAATTTTCCAACAGTCGTGACATCTCCATTTTGAATATGAACTTATAGAGATAATGGTGTAAATTCTTATTATTTTTCTGAAGAAGTCATTAGCCGAAAATAAGTTATATATGAGTTTACATATTAATCGCCGTTCAGATTAAAATTCTATGGAAGAATGATTGTTTCCAAATTTACAAAATTAGTGGAAAAGGAGAATTTATTGTGAGTGACATTCATTTTCGTTCATTAATTTTATTACAGTTAGTTACATGGTGAAATTGACATTCATCTCAATCAAAACCATTCTTAATCGCTCAATCAGCGCTCCATTTATTCATTCCAAACACTCACTCAAATCGATAAAAAAAGCTGAAAAATCAGTATAAAACATTTCGAAACCGTTCAAGATGATCAACGTTTAATTCAAATCGATCAAACAGTTCTACGATTTCATAGGCTGGTGTGGATTTCAAAGTGTCTCATAGGACCATGAATGTACACAAACAGAAAAGTACTATTATTGTATTAAAGGGGGTAATGAACATCGCTAATTTTGTTCGTCTTGAACAAAATTAGCGATGCTAGATTACCTCCCTTTAATTACATTCAAAACTCGCTCCGCACATCCCTCAGAACTCGATCCAAAATTATTCATCATGTCAATTTCACGATGTTGTTAGCTGTAATATACAATAGATATATAGCAAAGAACACTGTGAAATTGACAAGCTGAAAGGTATTTGAACGATGTTTGAATCAAATGAATGAGTGTGATGAGCGAGTTGTCAGTGTAATTGAGGAAAAGTAATACAATATCGCTAATTTTGTTCAAGATGAACAAACATTAGCGATATTTATTAATCAAATATATAGATACAAGTTCTATTTGTAGTTTTCTATGTCTTTATGAACCAATTAGACGCTTACAAAGTAAATTATGTCATAGAAATCGAAGTTTTTTTCTACCGATTTTTACATTGAATTTACAGTAAAACTTGCGTAAAGCAACCAAACAGGGGACCATCAAAAAGAGGTCGCTTAAGGAAATGGTTGTTAACCCTTTCCTGTTTTATAAAAATTTGGACCTGTCCAAATTCAAAGGTTTTGCAGACGAAAATTAAAAGTGGATTTGAATTCAAAAATAATCATTCATTAGGGTAGAAAATAGTGTGGAAAAAGAAGAAATTGCTTGTCGGAAGCAATTTCTTCTTTTTTCACAATGTTTTCTCAATCATAAAATCACAGACACGTAAAAATCAGGGATTAAACGGCAAAGGGTTAAATTACAATGTCAGATAAGAATAAGACAGACTATTTTGATAGCAATTATAGATTGTCACATAATTTCTTAAATATCATATGATGTTCGAACCCATTAGAATCTTCCCAATGAGACAATTAAACTAGATTAAACAACACAGTGTTAATAGCAATTTTCATTGGAGATCGTCCGCTTTTTCAGAAAATTTGCTTACAGTGAAGGGACTTTTTAAGATGGTCGATTAATAAATGTGGTTGCTTACATTGTATTAGAAGAGGTCGCCCGAGAAATATTGACTGTAGTTGTTTATGCTATTTTTTATGGTTTTGGAGCGTTTTTTGAATTGTTTGAGTGGTTGTTTGGAATAAATAAATGGAGTGCTGAGTGAATAATTCCAATGGTTTTGATTAGAATAAGTGTCTGTTTCACTTCGTGATTGGTTGTAAATGATTAATTCGCGTACTTACAGTTTACTCTCTAGCTTCTATTCGCCTTTCTCCTCTCTGATTTCTCCTCAAGTCAGTACAGTTAGTTACATCGTGAAATTGACATTCACCCCAATCAAAACCACTCTAAATCGCTCACTCAGCGCTCCATTTATTCATTCCAAACACTTACTCAAACCATTCAAAAACTCTCAAACCCATTGAAATACATGTATATATGACCAACAACGTCATTCAAAACAAATTTTGATAGAGAAAAATCGCGGTTTCATTGACATTATTCACATTGTTAGCGTCTCATAGGTCCTTGAAAAAAATAGGAAGCTATGTATAGAACGGGTATGCATTTTTTATTAAAGGGAGGTAACCAATATCGCTAATTTTGTTCATCCTGAACAAAATTTGCGATATAGGATTACCTCCCATTAAATTCACTCAAAGCCCCCTCCACACACTCATTCAATTTCATTCCTAAACACTTCCAAAATCATTCTCCCTATCAATTTCACGATGTTGTTAACTGTACCCCAAAAGTAAGTAGGCAATGTTTATTTCTAGGCCAGTCGTGCCATGCGTTCATAGAGGAAGAAATGGACTACGTAAACTGCGGATTTGACAAATATGGCCGTCTGATGTGTGAGGAGGAGGAACCGACATTCAGGACATCCTTCGATCCAGATGTGTTGATCAAAGCGCCATCCAAACCAGAGTACCGCCCGACATCCAAAGTGCCCTTCGATCCAAATGTGTTGATCAAAGCTTTGTACAAACCTGAACAACGTCCGACGTCTAGAGTTGTGTATAAACCAAAATTGTTAACAGGAACGCCGTACAAGGATGATTACCGCCCGACATCTAGGGTGCCATATAATATACATTTGTTGACCAAAGCGTTCTCCGCCTTGAAAAATCAGTACAAGTACGGAGCACCTTACCGATTTACTAGAAGAAGCTCAGATGAACGCTAACTACGACGATAATTATGCAGTCCAATAAAAAGCGCCTTACATCATGGGCCTGTTTTACTTATCATCTTACGATCCTTTTTGAGTAAGTCAAAATTAAAGTTGTTTCTACTGTAGTGACTAAATATGGACTTCTGCCATGCATCGTCTCATTGGAATCGTCTTCTAAACACGATTCTAATGAGATATTTCAAGGAAGAATCTAACAATAAATGAAAACACCAGGTACGATTTTTGATTTTGACTTACGATTATTTTTTTCGGAAGAAATTTAGTAAAACGGGCACCAGATCCAAAGATTTTTTAAAACTTATTTCGTTAAGCTCAAATCTTTCTCAAATTTAAAATTTAATATTTTCATGAATATGTAAGATAATTTATCTTATAACTATACACATATTCGTGTGATAACATCACATATGATATTTTTTATGGTATCACATAGTTATTTTTAGAACAATGACATAATACGGTTATTTCTAGTAAGTTGCATTTCAGTTAGAAAATTCGACGAAAACAAGACAAATAGAGGTTATAAGATAAAAATAATTCGTAATTAGTGTAATGTATGAAAAGAATATCTAACTTGGTTGAGATAATTGATAATTGTCTCGGCAGAGCCTCGACAATGATCAATTCTCCCAACCTCGTCAGATATTTTTATTCATACAAAACACCAAGAACGTATTATATATATAATACATACTTAGTGTATTATATGAAAAAAATATCTAACGAGGTTGGGAGAATTGAAAATTGTCGAGGCTCTCAGAATTTTGCTAGCTTTTTCAATACTGATACAATCGTATTTCTGGAAAACCCAATCGGTTGAAACACTTTCGTTATTCGAATGAAGTGCCTTGCCTGACGATGGTGGTAGTTGACCAAAGCCACCAGAACAACGTCGTGTTGCATTTTCCGACTAACAGAAATTGATTCTAAGTGAGAGCAGAGGATTGAAAGCATTGAAACTGACATCTAGTTAAGCATTTCTTCAGAGATATTTCCACAACAAAACATTAAAAACAATTAAGTTCGAAAATTCAAATGATAGAAAACGTTTTTGTGACAATCAATAAAGAACGAGTATTAAATGTTTTTAAAATCTGTAAATGAATTACAAGACAGAATGTAAAGGCATTTTGATGCCTGCCTAAAGCTGGTTATAGCGATATAATTTGGATATTGACGATGTAATAACTGTTTTTAGTAAAATTTGAGTTTGGAGGTGATTTTACTGAAAAAAATTGAAATACGGGTTGTGTTTTGAATATCCTAACGTTAACAACGTACGTTAGAGGCTTAAGGTGTGCGCCGCTCGGAACACGGTGCATGACTTTGGTCGCCCCTAAAATGATTAATATTCGACGCACATTCATCAAATTCGGTGTGTGAGTAAAGCAAAGATAACTTTATAAGATGAAATAATTTATAATTTCATACTAGCAGCAGTCTTTGGGATATGACGTCAGTCTACGAACTGGAACCCCCTCGAGTATTTATTATATGACCTTATTTTTTTGCGATTAATCGAGAAATTACAGAAATTTATCTGTTCAAGTTTTTCCGCAAAACGAGTTGACGTCATCAAATGCATTATGTCGTCATTTTCACAACGAAAATATAACGTTGCTATAAGTTCTTAGCTCAGTTTCATACTTTATTCCACTAGTGAAATAACACCCGTGTAATATCAAAAATATTCAGGGTTTATTTCACTCCCGCGACGTCGATCATATTATAAAAAAAATGCATATTACGAAATGAGCGATTTTCTATTACCCCCTTGAATATAATTCGGAACGCGCTAACCAGGCTCATTTAATTTCATGAAAAAGTATTCCGAAATCATCACAAAACCTATCAATATCATAATGTTACTTTCACGATATTCTTGATTCTAATGATTTTTTCCGCTTCATTTTTTATAATTCAACAAAGATTTCAGTTTGAAACCTTGTTGTTAATAATTTCTTACACATTTTACACGAGAAAAAGGACCATCTTGGAAATTCGTGGAATTAATATTTGAAAAAGAGATTTATTCTAAAACAAGCCAGCCCGAGGTCGCATTCAAAACATTCTTTCATAGGAAGATAGATTGATTGATCTATGTTCAGAAAATAATTGAAATGCAAAAAGGTTCGGCTCTAGCCAGTCTGTGCAAGGGTCGACACTTTACGCACTTCCCAGATGGTCCCTTTTCGCTTGACCGGTCACAATTTATAAAACACACAGAAACAGGACGTTGTTGGTCTTTTGATAGTGTTGATGATTTAATGATAAAGATGTTGATTTTAAGGGTACGATCATTCATTTGATGTTAAGACTTATTTATGAGAACAACGTAGATATGACAGTTCTTAAAGAGTGTTTGGTGTTTTTGGCCAGCTATTACACATTTCTCTCTCTCCCTCGAGCGATTTGTTGTGGTTGTTTTGTAGATGTTTTCTCAGAAAATTAAATACATCTTTACGGAAGATGTGCTTGTTAGATTGTTTTATATGTTACCTGTCAGTCGAAAAGTCAAACTGCGCTGACTGCGTAGGCATTCGAGCCACCACTCGGCCAATCTCACGATCAACCTCGGATGTACATAGAAGGACTATTTTTAAAAATTACAGGAAAACATTGGAAAAACTCGATGACGTCAGTTAAAATGGCGCTAGCCCTCGAAACTGTGAATGAAAACATTCGACGCCGCCAATAATACTCGTTTATGTAACTGACGTGAAACCATCGTATCCTAATACAAATATCTTCAAGATCTTAAATAACGGCCATTTCGCGTAGCGCGTCATTTCGTACGTGGGTCTATATGACGTCACAAATATAACTGAGAATGACGCTGCGAAAAAACAAAATCGATGTAAGGGAGACATCGGGCATACCATGATTTGAAAACAAAACGCAGTGTTTTTCTGCGTTTTGCTTTCAAATAATGATATGCCAAAATAATCTCTATAGACGATCTGAAAGCATTCAAGGAATTTGCTTTTCAAAGTACCACCAGGAGCCGAATAACCTAAAAGTGGACCAAAAATTACTACACTTACGTCCGAGGTACTTTTTAAGTTACGGAAAAGTCCGAGCGATGTTCCGAATGCTGTTGCAGTTTACGGAAATGGCCGAGTGATGTTCCGAATGACTGCGTAGGCTGACTCGGATCGAACCTCTTCGCACTTGACTGACTTCCTGAATCTCCCACTACGGCGGGTACACGTTTGTAAAACTTGTTTCGTTCTCAATTGAGAATTTACTCAAACTTAGATTTGAGATAAAAGCTGTAGTCCAGAAAAAAAATCTTTGAAAAATTAATTTGGACAAACATACAAAAGGATGGGTAAATTGTTATAACTATAACTTATTTGAAGTTTAACTCAAAATAGAAAAAAAAACAGTCACAGTTCCGCAACGTTTCGGAAGTCATAAACTTTAACAGTGATCACCGAGGTTTCCTTATGAACTAATTAGGAAATCTCGGTTAACATTGTGAACGATCATGAGCTCCGAAATGTTTCGTAACTATTACGGGTCCACTACCTTAAAAGACAACACTCGTGCATGCCACTCCGAAGTAAACGGTAAATTCTCACCTCAGTCCGAAACAATGTAAAATTCTCGTAGCCCGTTTTACTAAACTTCTTTCGAAAAAAAATAATCGTAAGACAAGATCACAAATCGTACCTGGTGTTTTTATTCGTTGCTAGATTCTGCCTAGCAATATCTCATTGGAATCATCTTTAGAAGACGATTCCAATGAGATGATGCATGACATAATTTCTTATATAGTTACAACTGTAGAAGTAACTCTAGTTTTTGACTTACATAAAAAATGATGTTCAGTTAAACAGACTCCCGATTAGTCTTTTGAAAAGAAGTGCCAAAACTCTTGCGAACCAAACAACAACGGATCGTCTGTTTAATTCTAAAAGCTCGTAAATACTGCATGGTTAAAGCTTTAAAGCTCCTTTTTCACATTTCTTCATAGAAAAAATTCAAAACTAGTTCTTAGATTCGAAAATATACTCTTCAAAAAAAGTTCTTTGACACTGATTAAACATACGATTTTTTAGATTTCATGTAAAAACTTACATGTAGATAAATTTTGATTTATTTGTGAACAGTTATTAAGAAATAAGAATATCATATGTAATTGCATTAAATTACTCGAAAGCGTTTCTGGATAGAGACGTCAACTTCAAATTACGTAAAATCTGAATTTCTCATGCATCACGTGCGGTTCCAGATTTACTGGACACCCCTGATAGCTCTCCATGATGATGCGGATGAAATGCAACTACTTGATTGCTTCTTAAATTGAACGTCTAGGCATACGACTGTAATGAAAACATGTTAAGCGAGCGGAGGAACAACGTAAGAAAATTATTGGTCGCCACAAGGCAGGCTATATAAGACAAGCCGTTGCAAGTGACTTTGTCGTTTCCGGACAGACTATCTTGTACCTCTGGCACCGAGATAACATGGCTCACAGCACTATGTATAGAGCCAGATCAGTCCGACGCTGGATAACAACGTTCGTCCAGGATGTCAAATAAAGTTATGATATTTGGGATTTTTTCCCTCTTACTGTTACGTCAACGACGACTTAGATCTACAGTCTAAGTAGAGTTTCCGGTTAGAAAGTATGGAACCAGATACGAGAGGTCGAGTTTGCCGCTAGAAGACACGTGCGAAGTAACGCCATTAATCAACGTCTCTGTTACAAATTTTTGATCAAAAAAAGTAATTCTGTTTTAATACAGTATAAAGATTCATTGACTTCACCTTCATTGATAGACTTTACACACACATAGATATATTTTTGTCGAAATAAAAATCTGCATATAGATCAAATGTCAAAGACCTTTTTTTGAAGAGTATATGTGCTTTTTCCGATGTTTAAGAATCACACGTCGGAATGGAATATCAACTTTTTTTTAAAAGAAATCTTAGTTTGAATGTTGGAAGCGGCAAGATCAGTGATAGAACCAGTCTATTTATAACCAGTTTATAAATAACCAAATTGTTATTTTTCATGTAAAATGTTTCATTTTTCGCATGTATCGATTTGAAGTTTCCCAGTTGACAAGTTCTTCGACCTTGACTTTTGATAGAATGGGACAAATAGGCGGAATTGAATGCGTTATTTGTTGGCTCAAAATTTAAAAATGATCTTTTAGGCGTTAGTAATTGCTTTATTTTTTCAGAATGGAATTCTGCTAAATTCAGGAATATCTGTCTTTCTTTCCTTGACTTACCAGATTGAATCTTATTATTTTAGAGTTTTCTAAACGACGAAGTTATAATTTCTGATCAATTTTACAAAAAAAAAAAAAAAAAAAAAATCAAAAATCAGATTTTCCCAATCTGTGAAAGAGCAGCTTTAAACATTTAAACGACGATTTTTCGACATGCCACTGTTTTCGCTGATTTCCATACACCTTTAATACTTCTCAAGATACCGTTCGATCCTGTGCGTTTTATTTCCAATTGATTTTTTAAGTTAATTTTCACCAAGATCTGTACGTCCTGAGTGTAGGAAAAATTCGTTTCAATACCCAATGAAAACTTCACTTTGCCAATGTTCTAACTAGACCGTTTTTAGAGCCGGAGTATTCTAACATAAATTACCCGATTTCGCGAATACTTTGGCTAAGGTCCTCCTACTTGAAGACATCTTGTAAATTGTGCATTCTGGCGTGTCAACGTGTTGTCAATGGGCCAACTTATTTCTGACCCCGGGCGGGTACTGTTGCCCGCAAAAGCGGAGTATCTCTCAGAAAGCGAGATACCAGCTCTAGACTGGTCCACATATCGACTATCAGAATAGCCTTGAATAGGCTATTCTGATATTCGACAGTGAGACCAGTCTACACCCGACCCGAAAGCGGGCGAGAAATAAGTTGGCCCATAGTGTGTTTACAAAGAGGAGCTTTAAAACAGCAATGGCTGACGTGGATCCTAAGTTTTTCATTGTGTACCCCTTCGATAAAGAGTGCGAAAAAACATAGAAATATTCTTCAGAGATCAATAGAAGACAGAGAAAAGACTATCGATTTTGTCTAAGGTCGCTTCGTTTACTCATCGATCCCAAGTCGAAAAGGATCTTTTCAGGACACAAAATAATATGAAGCAAAGCTAATAAAGTTCATGTTGACAAAACTACTGCACACACTCACATGGCGACAGGTCTGCCGATGCCATCAAAATTGCAAGATCTTTACCCTCATGCAATCGTTTGCTGTCTATAGCTCTACAGCAATGAGAAGCGCGTTAGCCTGCGAGTCAGCCATTATCAGTTGGACAAGTCCGTTGGCAACATACTTAAATATTCAACTGTTCATTTTTCTCACGCTTATAGGCAAACAGTGGCCTAGGTTGACCAGGAAGCCCTAGGATCGGATAGCGTACTGTTGTTGAATTGGTGTGTAAATTGTCAGGAAGTCATAAATAGGTGAACAAGACGCTTGCAAAATGGCCTAAAACCGTGAAAATACCGCTAAACTCTTAAAAAGTAATATATCGAAACGCACTACTGCAATTGTAGGCGGGCGGGGTGTGCAAAATATTCTAAAGAATGGGCCATAAAAAACGTTTTGATAGCCTAAAAGGTTACACTCCTGTCTGTTTTGGCCGTGTTTAATTATATAGTAGATCGGCACATTTTGACAGTCTGTAGCTCCTTAAAA
Organism: Fragum whitleyi; assembly: GCA_948146395.1. Lineage (NCBI taxonomy): Eukaryota > Metazoa > Mollusca > Bivalvia > Cardiida > Cardiidae > Fragum > Fragum whitleyi. Next base: position 24,252,885 of record OX411549.1, on the reverse strand, counting down.
AACAAATTTGGGCTTTATAACTGAATGCGGCTTAAAGAGCGTTATATGCTCTTGAATATCATCTCCAGAAAACAGTACCTTGCAGGATAATTTCTTTTACATTTTTTCATTACGCACAACTACCCTAAAAATTCTCTTGGTAGGAAAGTGTACGCAGACTTGGGTACCTCCATCAAAGGCCAGGCTCCAAGAAAAAATAGTTCACACCTAAGTGCATTTCATCTCATGCATGGAATGTAACAGAGGTCTGGCACTAAGCCGAACCTCATTTTAAGCACTTTACTCTTACTTAAACATTAAAACAGTGTGGCAAAAGAAGCACATCATTTTTGCGGACTATTTCAGGGTACAACGACCTCGGAAGTAATTCAAGACCGGAGCGGATCCCAAAGGTGTCTTTTCGACCTTTCTGTGTCTGCTTTATGCCTTTACACACTATGAGGTACAGTGCTGTCAAGATTGTATTTGTATAGACGAAGTTCGAAGATGGCGCTGTGTGTTTGTTAAATTGTCTTTGAACCCCTGTGTCATAAAATTGCTTTAGTCTGAGACCAATATGTGTTATTTGGAAAATAAGGTAAACATTATCTGGTAAAAATGATTTACCTGTCTATTTCATACAATTTTCACCATCTGGCCCCATTCTTAAAAAAGGTATATTGAAATTTCTAATCGGTGTAGTTAGAACATTGGGGTAGTGTATTTTGTTAGCAACGCGAAAAGTAGTCCCATGAAAAATGTATCGTTTTTATGGTTTCATCTTTATGTTTTTGCTTCATGATATTTTTGGATGGTGTGGAAATTAAAGGGTCCGGTTAGTCCTCGGAGACACGCAAGTAGAACCATTCATAGATTTCTTTAGCAAGAGGAGATACAACAAAAAGTTGTTAAATCCGTCCAATTGAACGAAATAAACGATATTTTATTATATTCCTTTTAACTTTTAATTTCAATCATAACCCATCCATCTGAGGTGCGTTCGTTATAGCAAGATGAAACATCCATCTAAATGAGGCTTTTAAGGCGTCGTAATGAACGATTTTCGATATTTTGAGTGAAAATATTCGACGTCGTCATGACTACACGTTTTAAACCCATCTGCGTTTCCTCATTGAGATATCTTAAGATTCTTATTGAGCGGCTTAAAAATCTCGCTCTACCGAGCGCTTTATCTTAAAAATCTTAGTAAGAATCTTAAGAATCTCACTCTAGCGAACGCACCTCTAATGTACTCATTCCAAAGGTGTAAATAACTTTATAAAGTGAAAACTTTCGTTGGATTGCGCTTTCTGCACACAATTGAAAGTCACGCAGCGCCTCAATTTATGCAAACATCTCCTCACAATTTTAATTCAAATTTAAATTTCAAATCATATTATATCTTATTGAAATAAGATACTGTGGATATTAAGAAAAAAAAAATAACAATTTTATTAACATATTTTTCCGCCTACACAAAATTCTATTTTGGAAAAATGCAAAAACCGTCAACCGTTTGCGAGTTTACTCATCATCCGAAAATGAGTTCATATAGGTTGTCTGAAAATAACGACACTAATATCGGTCCGATTAGCTTAGTCGGCAGAGCACCGGACTTCAGCCCGGTTTGTGCAGGCTTCACAGGATTGATACTATTTTGGTAAGTATTTTGATTATAAATGGACTCATGTTTTTTTTTCTGTAATTTGTGACCCGTCACGCGAAAAGGAACCATCTAGGTAGTGTGCAAAGTGTCGACCCAAGTCAGACTGAGTAGAACTTTTTCGCACTTTGCTTATTTTCTGAATCTAGAATCATCAATCTATCTTCCCATGAAAGAATTTTTGACACGCAACATTTGGTTGTCCTGTACTAGAATCAATCTCTTTTTCAAATATATATTTTACGAAATTCCCAGATGGTCCCTTTTCGTCTGACGGGTCACATTTATATCTTCAACGGGTCACCATTGAATAAAGCTGTAGATATGACGTTTTGGTCGACCACAACATTTATTTTCAAAATCCGATATTTGACCTCCGCTGGATTTTTTATGAAGGAAGTATATACTGAAAATCCCAGATAGTTCTTTTCACTCGATTGATAACACGAACATGTTTAATATAATGGAGGAGATAAATGTCTCGTAGAAATTTATCAGATCTTTTAATCTAACACTCACAATACTTAAAAATTTGGCACCCTAACCAATGACTAGTTAACAGTTTTTATTCCAGCACAGACGCGCACCTGCTAGTAATACCCGAAAGGGGAGTTAGGCAGTATTTATAGAAAGGTAGAGCCACCCTTTCTTAATTCATTGACATAACCGGCGAAATTATGCATTTTTAAAACGCATATCCACATTATTATTACCCTAGATCACATAATTTACGATGTGTATTATTACTTTAACGCTCGATTACCCGAAATGATTGGTATGAATCTTGCACATTATTACTGCATGACAGATACTGCTGTATACTTCGTCGTCTGGGGCCAGTTTCAACAAAACATTTAGGACATATTTTTGTCTTACTGATGGCTTTCGAAACAGTAACAACATTAATCACTTTCCATAGGTATTGGTAGATTGGTGATACATGATTGTTGAACTAAATATGCGCTAAGTCATAGGTAAGACAAAAACATGTCTTAAATATTTTGATGAAACAGGCCCCTGGTGTCTTATATATGACCCATCACGCGAAAAGGGGCCATCTGGGAAGTGCGCAAGGTGTCGATCCTAGTCAAACTGCGCGTATTCGCGCAGTCTGACTAGGGTCGAATCTTTTCGCACTTTGCTTTTTTTCTGAGTCTAGAATGAATTATCTAACTTCCAATGAAAGATTTTTTGAAATGCGACCTCTGGTTGATCTATGCTGGACCAAATCTCCTTTTCAAATATTTATTTTAGAGAATTCCCAGATGGTCTTTTTGGTGTGACGGGTCACATATCAGAAATTTAAGACCTCTTTTATAAAAGTAAATTTTCTTTTTTCATAATATCTCTCCGCCAGAAAATCTAAATTTAAGGAAATGGACCCGTAATAGTTCCGCAACATTTCTGAACATATGATCTTTAACAATGTTGACCGAGGTTTCCTAACGAAAATCATTGGGAAACCTCGGGTAACACTGTTAAAGTTCATTACTCTTGAGGCATTGCGAAACTATTACGGGTCCACTTCCTTAAATCGGTAACCAATAGCACAACGAATCAATGTGAAGTCACAAATATTTGACCTTGATAAAAATCACTTTGGTTTCGACAAACGATGTAGATGTTTATACAAATATAGCGGTATCATCACAAGTAATACACAAAGGTTTGACCAGTGTTAAAGTTCTTAAAGCGGGGAGGGGGGGGGGCATAGTGACAGAGAGACAGACAGACAAACGGTCTCCTTCCCCTGTCTCCTTCCCGCACACTTTGATTTCATTTAGCTACGCCCCTGACTATGATTAGACTCGCCCAGAAAGAAGCACCTATAAATTCCTTGATAATAATAATAATAATAAAAATAATAATAATAATAAAATTGATATTAATTCATGTGAATGTCTAATAGAAGTCGCATTTAAAAGGCATGCATAAAGGTAAAATAAAACAAAAAAACCCACTTAGATTCCATTAAATCCACTAAAATTTGAAAGATTCAACGCTGTCAGAAATGAGTCGACACTTTTCCAATCACAAGATGGCCTTTTTGTGCGTGACTACCATATATAACACAATGCAAGAGGTCGATAAAAATGGTTGATCATGTTTTTTACTTAGATGGGACGCAAAACCAAATATATTTGTGAAAGGGCACCATTTGGATCTCTGTAAAATGAATATTTAGAAAGTGATTGATTCCAGTAGAGGTCAACCAGAGGTCTCTCAAGCACTTATACAGGAAGGTAGAATGATCATTCTCAATAAGTAAAACCAATCATGTGCGAACACTCTCGAACTCCAGTCAGTTTATACACTCAGTACAGTATGACAAGATTCGGTACTTAACTCTTGTCATTCTGAAAAGATTTTGGCTAAAATTCTTCATCAAAATCAAAGGGCAAAAAGCACTGAAATTACAAACTCTTAGTCAATTTTTATTTGAAAAAAACTGAATCTATTGACAATTCTTAATTGGAAGTGAGAAACAGGTGGTGAAGACTAACATCAGACTGCACATACGTGAAGGCTGATGTTTGTCTATAGCTCCTGCCAAAGCAGGAATATTCCGGGTTCAGCATGACAAGGATTAACAATCAACCCAGATGATTTCGTTTCCCTTGAGGAACACTTATCACACTGCAGACAACTACTAATAGGTATCATGTAAGGACAATTAAATGCAACTACAGCTCAGAACATCGTGAAATTGACAAGGTCAATGACTTTGGAATGATTTCGGAATGAAATTGATCGAGTGTGTGGGGCGATTTTTGAGTGAATTTAATGGGAAGTAATCCAATATCGCAAATTTTGTTCGGGATGAACAAAATTAGCGATAATAATTACCCCCCTTTAATCAAAAATGCATTCAACTTCTTAACATAGCTTCTTATTTCTTCAAGAACCTATTAGATGCTTCTGATTTGAAATATGTCGGTGAATTCGCGATTTTTCTCTATCCAAATTTATTTTGAACGACGTTGTTGATAGATATATTTTTCATTGGGTTTGAGCATTTTTGAATGTTCGGAGTGAGTGTTTGGAATGAATGAATAGAGCGCTGAGTGAGCGATTTAGAATGGTTTTGATTGAGTTGATTGTCAATTTCACGATGTAACTAACTTTATATTAACCATATTATTACGACCAAACAGTCTGTATCAATTACTGAAAACAGTTGGGAAATAACCGTCTCAGGTATCGAACCCCTGGAAAACTGTGAGAATTGATTCAACGGCCAGAAGTCTAATCGCCGAGCCATAGAAGATTTTCCAGAGACATTTGACAAACGTTGTATTTAAACCTTGAAGCTTTGCAGGAAGCTAACACTCTCCCCCTTTTGAGACAGCATTTTGAAGACGGTAAGCTTTTTTAGGTGCTCGGGAACCCTCGGCGCATCTACGAAATAGTCCTCGGGAATAATGATGGCACAGCGATGAAAACCCGTCATTTCGTTCGTGGGTTAATATGAAGTCACATACATTCCTGAGGATGACGTTGCGAAAAACAAAATCATAATAAGATTGAAATTGGGCATATCATAATTTGAAAACAAAACGCAGTTATATAATAACATGCCAAAATATCTCGAAAGACGATTTGAAAGCATTAAAGGAATTATTATTCGAACAAATTTACCAAAGCACCATCAGGAAACAAATTACCTAAAATATGACCCAAAATGAGCCTGTGTGCTACTTTTCAAACAATTTCAAACGAGCGTGAAGCAAAGACTCTGGCCAGCCTGTGCATCTGCACAGTCTGCCCAGAGTCTTCACTTTGCGCTTTGAAGATACATAATATTTAATGGTGTCTTAAGACTTTCCGACAATTTTCTGTTCGCACTATGTGGCTGTCTAGCATGCTTTATGTTGGCATGCACGCACGTGTCAAATTGTTGGAAATGTCACGCACCGGCTCAAATTACTATCATTACGTCCGATACTAGGTACTTTCCAGTTTATAGAAAAGTCCTAGCGATGACCCGAATGCCTTTTTTAGGCAGCGATGTGTTCTCGTACGCAAGAATAAATCTTGAAGACAGTACAGATTAACAGCATCGTGAAATTGACAAGAGGGGATTTTGGTATTATTTTTGAATAAAATTAGATAACTGTGCTGATAGATTTTTGAATAACATAAACATTTTTTTCAATTGAAAATGAAAGTTATACATAATACGATGTATAGTGAAGGAAAGTTCTTTGAATTAATATATGTCTCTCAAAACATCCAGACTTTCAAATTCATGGCGATCAATGAAACCTTTGATTGTTCAGAGCGGATGTCGAAGCATTTATGGTCGATTTCCTAGCGTTTATAATGATTTGGGACAGTTTGAATGAGTGTTTGGAATGCATCGAGTTGAACGGAGAGCAAATGTTACAAATTACTGTAAGCTTGACACAGATAAACTATGGATTACCATTAAACTAGGGGTTTTTTTACCTATGCAATAAGTTTTGGTGACTTGTATCGCACTATATCTATTCGAAGATCAAAGAAAAAAGTGCGAATCGAAACAAAGAATAGCCAGCGTTGTGTTAAATATGGAAAAAAATGTTCAAACGTTGAAGAAATGGAACCACTCTTTGCGCGTGTTCTGTAAGTGTTTCACACGTTCGCAAAGGCATTATACGCAGGGCAAGGTATACTTGTATCTCGGTAAAGAACTTCATCAGATTAGATTTCATTTTGATTCAATTCGCAAAAGCCGAAGTAAGAGTTTACTTGTCGTAGGTGTAACCTCTATGCACAAGTTCAGTAAAGAAGATTGACTATAGTGAGAGTTTCTATATACAATTAATATCGTGAAATTGAAAAAATGAATGGTTTTGAAATGCTTTTGGATTGAGAATGAATGAGTGTGTGGACCAGGTTTTGAATGAAATTACAGCAAGGTATTCCAATATCTTGAACAAATTTGCGATATCTATTACCTCCCTTTAATCAAATATACGTTTTTTTCTGGTGGTGCGTCTTTATGGACCAATTAGACATTTTAAAATACCCACCGGCTAAATAAACCGTAGAAAGAACTGATCGATTTAAATTCAATGATAATCGCCTTGAACGATTTCCAAATGTTTCTAATGATTTTGGAGCGTTTTTTATCGATTTGAGTGAGTGTTTGGAATGAAAAGATGGAGCGCTGGGTGAATGATTGAGAACGATTTCGATCGGAATGTTTGTCAATATCACGATGTTTTTAACTGTAACTATGTAAATTCTGCAATGTTACACTGGGAAGGAATCTAATTGTTGTACGGGTATATTTCCTTAAAAGAACTTCATTTGTAATCATTTGTTTAGTCAGGAAAGGTATATTTGTCAGACTTCATTAAGAAGCGAGTCTATTTGTTTATAAATACGTAGTGCTTCACCAAAGATAAGCGCAGAATGTTTTACCGGCAACAAATATGTAATCAATTAAACAAACACAAAAAATATTATCTTCGTTTTCATGTAAAATTTGGATATATCGCCATAGCGATAATGTCACGGCGTAATCTTTATCTTGGGGTCCCCCATTCGGCAATCGGGGACCCTCGGCGATTCTACGGAATAGACTTCGGGAATAATACGGCCGCAGCCATGAAAGCGCGTCATTTCGCACGTGAGTTTTTATGACGTCACAAACATCATCGATGAAAAAAATCAACGAAAAAATAAAAAAAAAAGGCACAATATGATTTGATAACAAAACGTAGTGTTTTACTGCGTTTTGTTATCAAATCATAATATGCCCAAAAGAACAACACAAACGATCGGAAAGAAATTACAAAGTACGATTTTCTTCAGGCGTATTAACCGAAATACCATCAGAAGCCGAATTTCCTAAATATGACCCAAAATACTACGCTTTCGTCCGAGGTTCTTTCCAGTTTACGGAAAACTCTGAGCTAATTTCCGAATGCAGTACGGTCCTAGGCCGAGATAGATGCTGGATAACCGTCAACCTTAGTGGGGTATAGCAGCTTGATGCTACGAATAGAAATAGCTATATCCCTAGTGTAAGAAATACGAGGAATCCATGATGAGGTGCTACAGTCGCCACGATATGAAAAATTGCTTTTAAAACTCTTTTTTCCCAATCAAATCCGGAATGATGCAAGATAAGTCTGATCACGTCATTTGAAGAGTGGTCTTACACATATATGTGTTAGATAGAGATATTTAAGTTGGCTGTTCGAATTGAAGACATTGGAAGCTGTGTGAGAAAAATATTTATTGCAATTATTTACTAAATCATCCAAACTTCATACATAAACTATGAAACCATAATATTTATTTTTTTGATTTTCCATTAAATGGTGTTTAAATGTTCTTGTAAAGCAAGCTAAATGTCTATATACGTCATTTCATGCACTAAGCATACCGTTATTTATATTTTAAATCTAATACAAATAACCCATTTTTCAAACTTTGCAAACACTTATTTACAATTAGCATGTTTATACAAAATTACAACTATTCATTTCAAATGTGTACTAGCATTCAGTCGATCCAGTTTTTTTTCTAATGATTTTATCGCTTCTAAAAGTAGATTAGTGTATTTTTCCATTTCACAGAAAAACAGTTTTTGTCATTTCATAAACTTAAACTTTCTTTTAATCGGTATCTCTTTTTCAGATATTTGTTAGATTTTCCAGATCGATGGCTCGGCGCGAAACAGTTGTAACTGCCTATATGTTTATAGGCAGTTACAACTGGTTCGCGCTGAGCCACCGAGATGGTCTTTTTCTCCTTGCGAGCACATTTGATAATTTGATAAGGTCGAAAATAAGATTATCGCCTCATTTAGAAGACAGTCTGCTCAGCCAGACCAGGGTCAATATTTATCACAACTTGTATATCTATGATTGTAGGGGTTTTTACAGGCTCTCATATTTGAAGAAAATGGTCTATCACTTAACTTATACCAAGATAATCAGATCTTACCATCGCCCTTATCATGTCGATATTATTAACACGTCCCTGAATATTCTCTACGAGATAATATTATACTTGACCAAGTGACATAGCTTGGGGTATTTGCTAATGTATTTGTAGAATAGTGTATATGCATTTACATTCCTTGTCGTCTCAAAATTCGTTTTCCATGTAACCAATTCTCTCAAAAATCACACAACAAAGTGACAATATGAATGAATCATTTTCTATCTATCTAGTAGCCACCGAAAAACGGAACTCTCCGGTTCCTATTTCCGAAATTGTAACCTCCATTCTTCCATGGACTAACGAAATATGAATAACGCCGGGGACCATTAAACCTCTGACTTGGTCTGTAGGAACGGAACTCATTTCCATATTGATAGAAGGGCACCATTTTCCGTCTGTTTATTCTCGGATATCGGCCGCTCCCACCTTCCAAAGAAAACATATTCCTTTTAAGGAGGTTGACTAATGTGTTGTCTAAGTCGGCGTCTGTTTCCTGTCGACTCCAATCCATTTCCGGGTCAAAGGTCGAATACAGCGTCCTCCGGTCACGTGGTTCTAAATCTGTGTCTGACAGGAGATCGTAGAGAGAAATATCTTGTGAGCTGCATATACCTGCAATTTATGAAAACTTTTTCAGAGATGGATATAGATTTAGAATGGTTTTGATTGAGGCGAATGTCAATTTCACGATGTTATTAACTGTATATATATATATATATATCTACAGATAATAATTTCGTGAAATTGACATTCGCCTCAATCAAAACCATTCAAAATCGCTCTCCAAGCGCTCCATTCATTCATTAGAAACTTTCACTCAAACCATTCAAAAACGCTCAAACCCATTTCAAAATATAAAATCAACAACTTCATTCAAAATAAATTTGGATGGAGAAAAATCGCGATTCCTGTGACATAATTTAAATTGTAAGCGTCTAATAGGTTCTTAAATAAATGGGCAGCTATTTATAGAACTTCTATGCATATCTTATTAAAAGGGGGGGTATCCATTATCGCCAATTTTGTTCATCCTGGACAAAATTTGCGATGTTGAATTACCTCCCATTAAATTCATTCAAAACTCGCTCCAAACACTCATTTAAATCCATTCCTAGATCATTCCAAAATCATTCACATTGTCAATTTTACAGTGTTGTTAACTGTATATAAATATTAAATGCATGTAGGTATGTAATCAAAATATATATGAATTGCAAAAAAAGATTACACGAATTATCCGATTATGTTTTTAAAGCTATATAAATTCAAAATATATTATCTTCGTTTCGTATGATTTGATATAAACTAGAAAAAAATTGAACAAAACTAAGTCAAAATCACACTGACTGAAAGCAGTACAAAGTGGTTACGAAAGAATCTGCCCCACGTTAAAGATAAAAAAAAATGCAAAAGTTTGGAAATCGTACCCTACTTTGCACCTCGTTCCACGTGCATAGCGGGGTAAAATTTGTCTAAACGTTTTCATCGAAAAAGCTAGAGTTATGTTTGAAATTGATACATTAAATATTGTCGTGGTGGAGCTTTCAAATTTAAAGTTCATTGACAAATCTGTATTACAAATTGCAAATTATCCAAGAGATGATGAATATGCACGCCTGCGAGAAGTTCGTGAAAATTTGCATTCACATAGCGAATAATCAAGGCGCTATTACAAGAAAATACAAGAAAAGAAAATCTTGTGTTCGTTTATTTTCTAATGCTGTTTATGGCATATTCCCGCCGTATACGAAGTCATAATGCTAATACATGCAGTCTGATCTTTGCCTAAGATCATTTGATGCCACCGTTCTGCTAAACTTTTATGTAAAGGTGGTTACGTAAGAAAATGTCCCGCGTTCAAGATGAAAAAAACAAAAAAAAAAAACAAAAAAACAAAAAGTTGGAAATCGTACCCTATTTTGCACTTCGTTCCACGTGCATAGCGGGGTAAAAATTGTCAAACGTTTTCATCGAAAAAGCTAGAGTTGGTTTGAAATTGATACATTAAATATTCTCGTGGTGGAGCTTTCAAATTTAAAGTTCATCGACAAATCTGCATAACAAATTGCAAATAATCCAAGAGATGATGAATATGCACGCTTGCGAGAAGTTTGTAAAAAATTGCATTCACATTGCGAATATTCAAGGCGCGATTTCGTGCATTATCTAATTACAAGAAAAGAAAACCTTGAGTTCGTTTATTTTCTTGTGCTGTTTATGGCGTATTGCCACTGTAGTCAGCAAGCTAATACATGCAGTCTGATCTTAGCCCGAGCTGCCACCGTTCGGCTAAACTATTATGTAAAAAATCTGGTTGGAATGTTAAAAAAAGCATTTGGATAATGACAAAATTTAAATTCAAGAGCCAAAGGGTTAATATTCAGCTTTCCTGCATTTAAACAATAACCCAATTAAAATCGCGTTGCTGATTTCTTTATTTGACAGTTTACGCCTGTAAAAGATGTTGCTAAACAGTGAAATCGAATTTAAAGCGAATTGGAAGTTTTTTCTGTTAAATAGCAATGTCGTTTTTACGGTAATTAGTTCCAAATATACCGGTATCTATAATACTCTTGTTTTGTTTGAATGGGGTTTTACGCCGCTTTAAACAATATTCTGAGTAGGCTACTGAAACATTGAATTTGACAATAAAAAGGGTTCACCCTTATTCTGCTTAATTCTTGTTTTGTTCTCAACATTTTTTTTATTTATATATTTTTTATTTCAACCAGTACGAGCCGTGCTAAAATTTTCAGACTATGTCTAAATAGAATGCAGTCCGTTAAGGCTTGTATCAGGGTGCACGTTTATGCATGCTGACAGTATCGACGCTTTGTGTACAGCCGGAATACGTTCTTAGTGTATTGTATGTAAAAAATATCTAACGAGGTTCGGGGAAATTATAATTGTCGAGGCTCTGCCGAGACAATTATGAATTCACACAACCGAGTTAGATTTTTTCATACAATACATTAAGTTCGTATTATTTATATCTTAGAATTTTGTAAGCCTTGTTTTCTTCTAATGAATCTAAAAGAAATAGATATCTACAAGTTTTTTGCCATGTTTCTAAAAGTAACTGCATTATGCCATTGTTCTTAAAATATCCATGTGTTATCATAAAAAATATCACATGGGTTGTTATCACACGGATATTAATATAGATATAAGATAAATGACCTAATCAGCACGGGAAGGGTAAAAAACAACACTGTATTTGGTGTTGTTCTCTTAATTATGGGATTAATTACGTAAAATACAGATATATTTCTTGGGCGCCCGTCGATATTTTTGAAAAATGTATTATCACTGAATTTTGACATGGTTGAGCGCAAAAGTATACAAGGTTTGACAAGTTACTTCATTGTTCATAAGGAGATGATTAGCAATAGCTAAAGATGTAAGGACAAATAATCTATCTATATATTTCTCGGATTCGATTTCATAATCTCAGTTGTTCAAAAGTTTTTTTTTTTTTTTTCCATATCTTTGTTAAATATCCTTTATATTGTTTTTCGTATTGAAAAGGTCAGTCAAGCTTGATTACGAGACGCTTAAGATTGAACACACTAACCTATTATTTCTCTCCCTTATTTGTGCTTCTGACGATTGGCGAAAATATTTTTAAGATAAATCATCTAACGTTATATAAGATTAACATTGTTTAACGTTAGAGCTTATTTTCTTTCTATTCAGTTAATGTCAAAACTGAACGATTAAGATCCTTTCCTAGGTTTGGAATAATTCAATAAACTTGACCGTAACAGAAATTAATTCGTTAGAATGGCCTACAACATATTGTAACCGCTTGAGAATATCTTAAACAGTTGGTTACATCGTGAAATTGACATTCATCTTAATCAAGTTCAGCAAGTTCAGTAACCTATCTTTTTTTCAAACACGAATATGACAATGGATAACTTCGAAAAACAGATCTCTACTCTAACAATTGCCGTGGTCTAAACATAAAGAAAAGATTTGAAATATTTTCTTTGCTTCATCAAGCTTAAAATTAGCTGCGCACTCCATTATGGAATAAAAACAATTTTCAGCCAATCAGAATGCAGCAAAATTGATGGAAACGATTTATATTAAATCATTTTAAAAAAAGCATGTCAATAAATGTACAATTTGTATTCACAAGAAATGATGCATCAAAAAGGCCCCCTTTTCAATGAAGCAGCATCAAATTAATGATAGGGCATGTCCAAAGGGTCATTCTTGTGTAGATTGCTTGAATTCTGACCAGCAGTTTCAGAGAAGAAGATTTTTTATCATGCAATGAAGCCTGTATTGACCTGATATCACCTGTCTGATAACATAACATGATATCAGGCAGTCTATTTTTAGAAACAATTTGCATACACTTTCACCTGAATTTCTTTTATTTTTAATGGTTTCTCAGACTAAAAAACTGAAAAATGATTACATGATAAATAGAATAACATGTTAGTGTCTTAAAATATCAATGTTATCAGGTCTCGGCTGTGATAAATTATCATGACTCGGCAAAGCCTCGTCCTGATAAATTCTCCCAACCTCGACCAGATAACATTGTTATTTTTAGACACTGACAAGTTATTCTCTATTTATCACATGGGACCATTTTTGGGTGACCCGACAGCCCATAACACCAATGCTATCAGCACTATCACAAAAGAACGAAAAAATCTGAAAGAGCATGTCCTAAGCATCATTATGACCAGTTCTTTCAGAGAAGATTTTTTGATATGTCACCATTTAGGAGTACATATTTTAGTGACTCGACAGCCCAGGGAGCCCATATAAGTAAAAAAATCTGATCAGAATTAAACGAAGAAATCAAAAAGAGCTTGCCTAAGAGATCATACCTGTGAAGTTCGATTGAACTCTGACCAGTAGTTTCTGAGAAGATTTTTTTTTTGTTTGATCATATTAGACAATCATAGCACCCATGTTATCAACCCGATCAGAATTTAACGAATACATCTGAAGGAGCATGTCCTAAGGACTATTTCTGTGAAATTTGGTTGAATTCTTATCTGTAGTTTCAGAGAAGAAGATTTTTAATATTTCACCATCGGGGAACCATTGTTTGGTAACGCGCCATCCACAAGTGCCCCTGTCAGCAGCCTGATCAGGATTTAACGAATAAATCGGAAAGGGCTTGTCCTTAGGATCATTCCTGTGAAGTTTCGTTGAATTTTGTCAGCAGTTGAAAGATGAAGAATTTTTTTATATTTCACAATTTGTGCTCATTTTCTGATGACGCGACAGCATATAGCATCCATTTATTAGCCCGATCAGAATATATATGAAAAAGCGTATCCCACGGAATATTCCAAGAATCATTTCCGTGAAATTTAGTTGAATTCCAACCAGTAGTTTAAGAAGAGAAGATGTTTAAAGAAAAATTTTACGGACACACAGACAGATGGACGGACGCACTTACGACGGACATCAGGCTCCGCTGGTCTATGTCCATGAGGCTAAGAACTACACATACTCAGTTCCATAAGAAAGTGTGCACTTTCACTTTTTGCACTTCTCTTGATTTTTACAGAGTTGGGGGGAAATTATGGGGTAAATTTAACAAGACCTTTTGAAATTAAACGTCAAATCAGATTCGGTTAAAGTATTGCATGCTGCATACGCGCAGGCTGAACTTAAATTGTAGAGATAAGACCTCCTTACAACTCTTTCTTTGGTAAAGCTATGTGTTGATGTTATATTGTAGAGTTTTAAAGGCCATTCCAAGCCGTTTCCAAAAAAAGTTTTAATTTTTATGCAGACATTACGTGTACGTCAATGTGAGACACTGCTACGTTGTTTGGCATGTAACTTGTCGTTAAATGGTGCTATGGCGTTCTTTGACATCTTGAATTGCTTATTAAATGCCTTACAAAATGACGACCTCGATTTCTGTTGGAATATAAATGCCCAATCAATTTCATTGCCGTTCCAAAGCTGTCAAAGTTCGTTTTTGTACAACCACGTTTATTGGTAGTCAAACCACGCTGTAGCACCATATCACAATTGTATTAAAGATGTGATTTTCAGCTTAGGAAAGCCGCAATGATTCAATTGAATTGATTTTCAGATCAATTATTCGTCTTACGCGTGATGCACATGCAAAACATGCAAAATCAAATGTCTTTATTTTGCAGAAAATATTTGCTTATCGCGCGATTTTTGTTTTCAAATATCGTCTGCACATACTCTTGGAGATAGCCATACGACATTTCATGACGATAGATTGTGTGTTTTTAGAGATATTAATAATTCAAAAGTGCAAACTTTCTTTTGGAACTAAGTATATTTTCTAAGCTAAAGTAATGTGATCTGGGCTTTCGACGATATTAGAAATTTACAAACCTTTACGTTCAGTTAGTTACATCGTGAAGTTGACATTCATCGCAATCAAAACCACTCCAAATCGCTTACTAGGCGCTCCATTCATTCATTCATTCATTCATTCATTCATTCATTCAAACACTTACTCAAACCGCCCAAAACGCTACAAAATTATTAAAACTATACAATCAACGGCTACATTTAATATAAGCAAAAATAGGAAAAAATCACGATTTCACTGACATTATTAACGTTGTAAGCGTCTGATTGGTTCTTGAAGAAGTTGGAATCTTTTATAAAATTTGTATGCTTTCTTTATTAAAGGGAGGTAATAGATATCGCTAATTTTGTCCATCCCGAACAAAATTAGCGTTATTGGATTACATTCCTTTAATTTTACTTAAAACTTACTCATCATTCTCGTTCAAATTCATTTCCAAAAGCATTCATCTTGTCAATTTCTTAATATTGTTAACTGCATAATTGAAACGGAGAGCGAAAGACGTTCCAGATACTCAATCAAGCTCAGCATTTTCACAACCTCCAGCGTCATTTTGTGAAGGACCTTTCCCTATCATCCATTACAACATGTAGAGTAGTTTTGTATTTTTCTCATGTTTGTCAGTAATTGTTGACAACCTCATTTGTACAAGAACGTAATTGAAGTGCCCTGTCCTTGGCGGAAATTAAATTTCCACTTAAGGCCAATCAAAACATCGGACCATCATTGGTAGGCCGCAGAAGCGGCCTACCAGTATGAATGCGTTTTGAATATGACCATGGGGGATTAGGGATACATTGTTATAAAACCTGTCCAATGTTTTTTTTCAAAACATAGAAAACCGTATAATGCAGCCTGGATCAAACAACAGTTTTTCAAAAACTGTTTTGTAATGAAAATTATTGAGCAATAAAATCAGGGTTTTTGGTTATGAACTTGATTTTACAAATATTGCACATTTCATTAAAACGACTGATCAATCAGACATGTTTGACCTAGTTTTTACCCTCTTTCCCCCTGTTTTCTGCAGGTTTTTTTTACATCAAAGTGATTCTCACAGGAGATACATCTATGGTTACACTCCTGTCTGTTTTGGTATTGTTAAACATACAGTAAAAATGGCATTTTTGCGGTTTAAAAAAAAAAAAACCCACACAATACTTCATTGTGCACAATTACACTCGAAATCCTTTTGGTACAAAAGTGTGTGATGACTTATATCAAAGCTCTGGTCTAGAAAATAAATGTTTCTACCTTAATTAATCTAATCCTGTGTGTGATATGTAGCAGTTGTCTGGCACTTAGCATAACATTATTTCAAGCCAGTAACTGATATTCAAGCATTAAAACAATTCCTCAAGGGGCAAAGGGAGCATATCACTTTTTCTAACCAAACTATTTGGGACAACCTAAGTAGGTCCTTTTACTTCAAATAGGTGCAGTCTTAGTACTAGTTTGAATGACAGCTAATGAATGATAACTTGAATCTTTTGCCTCGTGTTCTGATTTCAGAATTGTTTGTGCTATTATTTTGAGTCTGTATTTTCTTTCTTTATGCTCATTTCTTTGGATAACTCCGCATACATCAGCATGAAGGTTGAGTGAATATATTATTCTAACAAGAGCACCGCCTATGGGTGCAGCCCTTGGCTGTGCTTGGCTGCAGGTGCTGGTTAATACAAAAAGCTGAGTGGAAAAAGGGACTCTTACAAAACCCCTTTTCAGAGTTGTCCCCCCTGATTGTCTGGATAGCTCTTGAGATGGTGAACATACATGCTAAATTTTATAAAGATATCTTCAATAACAACAGGTCAACAACAACAATGCCAACGCCGCTAAAATGATCTCCATACCTCAAGTTTTCTTAGAAAACAGACAAGCTAATAAAAGGCAATCACTTTACCATCATGTGTAATTCATTGTGCCTATGTTGAAATAAAGTACTCCTTAGTGTATTTAAGCCGGGTGTGCATGCTAAAGTAGGGTCATTATTGTTGTTAAAATCTTTAAAATCTAGATAGGTATTGTTTGCAAAAAAATATTTTTATAAGAAAAATACATTATTCATTGATGATAACTAAATAATTTGCGGCCTACTTTGATGCATTGCATCAAAATTTTGTCTTGTCCCCCACTGGGGTAATGTCTCGTTTTCAGATCTGTAGAGGAGGGCTTCTACGTTTATAAGTAAATAGATGTCTGATAATTATTGCATATAAAGTGATCTTCATCATTTTCGACCTGTCAATAACACGCTGTTACTTAATCTTATTCGCTAAATAGATATATAAGATTTAGCTGCACGCATTTAAGTGAGTGATCAAAGGACAGAATTCACGAACATCCATTTTTGGCCCTGTAATTTCTCGTTTTATAAATCTTTGAAAAACATACTTTAAACATTGTGTTTGTATTAAACGACGTTCCTTCAGTTTCACAATATGAAATAGTTTTTCGTTATACCCTTCTGCCATGCGAAAAAACACACCCAAATAACCCCTGTTTTCACAAAAATAGCATTTTACCGCATATTTTTCGTAAAAAGTTTCACAAAAAACTATGATCACACTCATGCGACACCTTTAAATTTTGAAATCATTTAAATAAACTAATGAGGAATCTATTTTTCAAATTTTAAAAGTGTGGCAGATATGTGATCAATATTCAAAATAACGAAAATGAAAGTACAATCTTGCAATATTTCAATAATTTTGAGTGTTGCTAAAAAAAATTGAGATGTCTGTGACACCAAACAAAACAATATAATTTGAATTATTTTGCCTACTAATTGACATGTGATAAAGTAGGACTTCCCCTTTCCCTTCAAACTTACATTATCTCCAATAATTCTGTTTGAAGTGTGTCAAACGCAAATTAATTAGATATGATGTCGTAATGACGTCACTTTCTGTATTTGACGCTATTATCACAGACGTCGTTAACATTGCGCTGAATGTTTGGAATTTGTTCATATATGCCTAATTCCACCAATAAGAATATAAAAAATTAATATTTAAACAACCAAAAATTGTGTATTTATAGGTCATCAAGCTCAAGGGGACCTTTTTAGAATCACTCTGACTCTGTCGTGTGTCGTCAACTTTCTAAAACTTCTCCTTCTCCTACACCGCAAGGCTGATTTCAATGAAATCTTTGCCAGAATATTCCCTGTGTGACCCCTCTTCAAAATTTGTTCGAGGAATTCTGATTGGTCCATAAATAGGGGTGTGCAGGGCGAGGCTTATTATGAGAGTGAAATCTTTGAACAACATCTCCTCCTGAACCACCTTGCGGATTTCTATGAAACTTTACCAGAATGTTCCTTTGGCAACCTTCTTTAAAAATTGTTGGCAAAAATTTAATTGGCTCATAAATACGGGCGTGGCAGGGCGGGGCTTATTTGAGCCCAAAATCTTTTCAAAACATCTCCTCCTGAACCACTGGGCTGCTTTCAAGGAAACTTGGTCAGAATGTTCCTTGTGTGACCCTTTTCAGAAATTGTTCGCAAAATTTTAATTGGCCCATTTCTATAGGCATGGCAGGGCTCGGCTCAGTCTCCTCTATAATGAATGGTTGGGCAGGGTCTATTATCACTTTAAATTCTTGGAATAACATCTCCTCTTCAACTATTAGGCAAATGTTAATGAAACTTTGCCAGAAAGTTACTTGGATGAGATCCACTGGACCAATAAAATTCAAATGAGTAGTTAACGGCCATTCTTGTCCCCTTGTTTAAAAAAAAAACCCTCTCTATTGCGTTTGTATTCCAATCATTTTTAAGTTTGCATCATAATGCAAGATAAAACATCAACAAGAATATAACCTAGAAATTGCATATTTGCAATATGTATAGGTATAATAAAGACCAAAGTTACTATTTCCCAGGTAACTTATACAGAGAGCAAAGTAGTTGATGTTGATTATTTACTCATTGTACAAAAAAATAAAGATTCCATCCTCGTTTTAAATATAATAACGAGTAAAGAAAATGAGGAAAATAGAAAAACGCTTAAAATCAAATACATTAAAACCAGCTATTTTAGTTGTCATGGTAACCAGTTTTTTTTCAAATTACGCCTTGCGTTGGACAAGTAAACTTTTGGTTTCTCATCTACGAGATGCATAGAAAATATTCCATGTATAATACTTATGGATGGCCAAATCATAATTCATAATAGGGCTTAATTTAGCAAATTTTCAACTTTATGGCATGTTGCCATGGTAACCAGTTTACACAAGAACTCTTTTCAAGTCTATTTCAACAGTTTTTTCATTGGTCTCTACTTTTGAGTCAAATGAGATCTAAATCAAAGAACATAAATTCAAAATATTTAATTAGTTACAGGGAATCAAGAAAAAATTACTTAATGCATGTTATTAATAAAGCGAATATTTCCAAAACAAGACCTTTGGTTAAGATCGTAGCACACACATTTAAATCTAGGAGGAATAGAACATGGTTTATAAGAACATGTGTTTAATACAATGAGTTATCACCACACCTTTTAAAACAATAAATACATGTATTTTTGTGTTTGATTATGCATATTTTTGTACATTTAAAAGTTCTTTCTGCAAATAGAATCTTTTTTTGTTACCATAGCAACAAAATTCCAACATGGAATTTTGTTAAAAAGTAAATTGTCTAAAATATCATTTGCCTTTCAAAGGTAAAAGAAGCATAATAAACCTATTTTATATGAATTTATGCCAAAAAATGATGAATTTACTAGATACTTGTTAGTTGTTGCCATGGTAACATAGAAAAAAGAAAGATGACTTTTAAAGATTATTTTGTTGCACATAGATGCAAAACTATCAATTTATAACATTTTTACAAAAAAATAACACAGGGCCAAAAACACCCTTTCGTGAACCTAGCCCTTTCACTTTTGTCTATACATGTATAGACAAAAGGTATATTTGATCACTCACTGAAACTTGTAAATCTATTTGTATTGT
Organism: Fragum whitleyi; assembly: GCA_948146395.1. Lineage (NCBI taxonomy): Eukaryota > Metazoa > Mollusca > Bivalvia > Cardiida > Cardiidae > Fragum > Fragum whitleyi. The sequence goes on along the minus strand of OX411549.1, from coordinate 24,233,005 downwards.
TATACGCATTTGTGACAAGGATATTTACAAATCATACTTGGGGTCAAGTAAACTGCAACTTTTTCTGTTTTGCAATTTTCGAGCTTATCAGCCTTATGCATGTAGGCGGAAACAAGAAAAGATTTCGAAAATACCACAAATATTCTGTATACAAAAAGAATGAAAATTATCGAAAAAAAACCTAGATCATTTATAGAAAACATCTTGTTAAAGTAATTTCTCTCAATCGTTCTAACGAATGGTCATGATATCTTACGTGTAATTAATTGTAATATATGACGCGTAGTTACCCAATGTCTCGTACACACGATGACTGAATTCAAGTCACCTCTTGCATTTATTTCATTTGATCTTTTTTTATTCATTCTTCAGCTGAATTACACTAAATTGCAGATGAAATAATTTACTCGATATCAAAAATCGAATGCAGAAAATATTTGATTCTTCTGACGAAACACTTGAATTGTTTAAATCAAAGCTAACATCCTTTTACTAGTCTTTTTAGATGGATGATAAAGCAAAGATATTTTTTTTTTGAAATATGAAACAAGCCGTGCTCATTAGTAAAAGAATAAAGGAGACCAAAGCATAGGTTCACGGTAGTCGTTATTTACCAATCGTCTAGTCTCAGCCGACTTTATTAGGTTCATTATTGTCCACTACTCAGCTTAATAAGTTTTAGTTTGACAAACAGAATCGGTGGTTTCTAGAAATACACTTATTTGGCGTTTTTTGTTATAATACGACGCAAAAGATCACACTCCGAGGTCGAATTCAGACATACTACCGAGTTTGGATCGGTGTAAGCGTATGTGTGCGTGTGTTGGTCTATCGAGATGGTCGTTTTGATTTCAAAATGACAGTGAAGATTCATACATCGAGCAAAAACTGCTCTGCAGATGTAGATACGTCTCCTGGGCCCGTTATACTAAACTTCTTACGAAAAAATTAATCGTAAGTCAAAATCACAAATCATATAGTGTGAAAATATTGACATGACTTGACCTTTATGCAATGAATAAATTAACAGATGAATACATTTATCATCGAGGGTATCCGAAAGCTTTCGAAAAACATCGTAAATCCGTGTAGTGTATGGATTTTAAAAACGTTTGTATAATGTAAAAGTACGAATACACACTGTTTGACTGTGTGGTCGAGAGGTCTAGTCTGATGACTACAGGTGCGTGGATCATGAGTTCGAATCTGCATTCATCCCGTTTTTCTTTTTTTTACCTTCTTCTTTTTCTGTCAGTCTCATTTGACTTTTTATCTTGTGTTTGAATAGCAATAATTGTTTACCACAGCCCGTTTCACTTAATACATTCTATCTCCTGAACTCAAATATGGAAAACATCAGACGCTGTCAGATAGTCTAAATGACATATTTGTTTGCCAATCGAAGACCTATGTGGGATTAGCAACTGGGGTCTCGGAAGAGTTGTCGTGGTAGTATTCGTAAGCGTTCCAGTCCCCGCAATATGGCAAAAAATATTAAAGAGACGTTAAACCCCATTCAAACAAATAGAACAAAGAAGAAACTAACGGGGAAACAAATATTTATAACATACCGAAGATCTCTTTGAGAATCGAGTGATCTTCAACATTATTCAAAAGAAAAATATCTTTAAATTGGATTGAAACCTAGAGAAAAAATAAATATGCTGTTATAGTGACTCGAACCACCGTCTTTCGTCTTCTGATGCTTTACTTTTACCACGTGCAATGACAAGTGTCTACTCATCACAGTGTCATTTAATAGGTATATATAATAAAACTTGGTTCACGAAGTTAAACGAGACCTAACGGAGATACCATGTGACAATCAGTCTAGCATGTAATGTATGCTAATAGAGGTTACGGTCAGTCATGTCAATGTTCTCACGCTATACCTGGTGTTTTCATTCATTGTTAGTTTCTGCCTTGCAATATCTCATCGGAATCTAATGAGATGATGCAATGCAGAATTCCATATTTACACACTACTGTATAAGCAACTTTGACTAACGCATAATATTATCGTAAGCTATTAAGCAAAACAGGCCCCTGGGTCGTAAACAACCATATATAAATTTCTATATCTACGATAGCTAGATGCACTAGAATTATGCAATGTGAAATGCATATTAATTTAGGTTCATGATATGAGTACCAGTTTGTATATTTGTCCTCTATTGGCCCCTCTGCGATTTTTGAATGAAAATTGTAATCAAATATTTAAAACAAGGTCCTGTTTATATAAATTCAATATGCTTGTAGAAATTACTGAAAAGTGTTCTGATAAAAAAAATCCGAAATTCTATATGAACCTTATAAAATCCTTGACCTCCATTATCAAATTCAGTGACTAGTATAAGGAAACACCGCTTCATAAATTATCTACGCATTTCTAATCAACTAATCTAATGCTATTCTTACCATCGTTTATTTTTGTTAGCTTAGGTAACTTTCAATTAAGGACGAACTAAATTTATTTTTATATGAATTTGTTTTATGAAAATAATATCATGTCATACTGATTTCGAAATTGAACTTAATGTCATAACATCTCCCAATTCGCCCATTTTTCTGTCGATAGATAACCCATAGATTCTTAGCAAAATGTTTGTTGGTGTTAAATTTGGCAGGTTTATAGGCCATTGAACAATAAGGAATCGTATCTGCTCAAAGCAGCAGCGTGAAATGTATTGGTGTTGCTTGCTGAAATGAAAGTGTAGTCATTATCGCAGCTATGGATGTTACAGTTCCCGTGTTTGAGATCTGGAGTTTTCTCCTTTGATTTTTCATTTTAGTTAAATTTAAATTCAAAAACTCTATACATGCATCATAATTTATATGTTTCTCTAGACTTTTCTCTTAGCCTTCTCAATTTCTCCTTCCTTTCGTGTTACGATCAAGGGCCTGTTTTACTAAACATCTGATGATCATTTTTTGTGTAAGTCAAAAAATTAAAGTCACTTCTACAGCGGAAACAAAATATGGAATTCTGCCATGCATACTGTCATTAGAATTGTATTTTAAAGAATCTATCGCAGAATCTAACGATGAATAAAAACACCAGGTACGATTTGTGATTTTGACTTGTGAACAATTTTTCGTTAGAAGTTTAGTAAAACGACCCCCTGATCTCAACAGTGTTATTGCGTAGATATCATTTCTAAGAGATAAGTTGATCTTAACCGTGTCTGGAATAGAAATGTCTTTCAGCTAGCCTTGGCGTTTCAAAACAATATGTTTCAGAAGCTGTGGTTTAATTGAGGTTTAATGAAGAAATTGTTACCGGAAGAAAATGTTGTCTTTAATTATATGTATAGAAAAGGATGTGAGTTGATAAATAAAATTTAACTCCTGTGTATTATTGATTGTAATTATCATGTTGTCCATTTCTGATGGCCTCGTGTGACCTTTCATAATTATGAACGTTGGAGTTGACAAGTCCAATATGTCATGCCCATGCTCTAAGGTACCTTTAGATTTATACTGATTATGTCATATCTAATAGAGGCTTCGTGTCTTTTTACAGACTGCTTAAGGATAGAACTGATCATTGATGACTATGTTTGGTCCGATTTCGCACTCATAGTTGGTAATGACCTTGTCTGATTTCGCACTCAAGGTTGGTAATGACCCATTAGTTGAGACAGATCATTATTCTTTTATATGAAATCACTAATAAGTCACGGTCTAAGCTCTTGGAAAAAGTGGAAACACATACAGCTAGCAACATCGTGAAATTGATATTTCTCTCGATTAAAACCATTCTTAATAGCCCAGTTCTCTATTCATTCGTTAGAAAAAAAAACTCACTCAAACCATTAAAAGTAGCCGACCCACAAATTTCAAGTACACGCGTCATCGTTCAAAAATCGATATTTCATTCAAATCGACCAAATTGTTCCATGACTTTATTTGCTGCTGTGGGTTTTAAAGAGTATAATTTGTCCATGAAGACACTAAAACACATAAGTACGTCCCAATAAGATGAAATTATGGGTGTTGTATGCCTGCCAATAATTTCATTCAAAACTCGCTCCTCCTGTTGATTCCATTTCATTCAGAAATCATTTCAAATCATTTTTCTGTGCATTTCGCAGGGCCTGGTGAGTGCTTCATTTGCCATGCCAATTCTCTAAGGTACAGTTTGTAACATCGTGAAATTGACATCTATTCCGATCAAAACCATTAGATACACAACTAAATCTAACAACAAAATCTGATAGAAAAACACACATGAGTTCATTGACTATATTGATTTTGGAAGCGTCTGATTGGCTTGAAAGACACAAAAAGCTATTTATGGAACTATTACGCATCTTCTATTAAAGAAAGGTAATGGTATACCTCTAATTTGGTCCATCTTGAACAAAAAAGCGATATTTGATTACCTCCTTTTAATTTCATTCAAAACTCTCTTCTCTCGCTCATTCATTTTCATTCCAAAACCATTACAATATCATCCAGCTTGTCAATTTCACGACATTCTTGACTGTACACTTAGAACCATTAGTTGAGAGAAATCTTTATTTTTTTATATAAAGTCACTAATAAGTCACGGTCTAAACTCTTTGAAACAAGAAAAAAAGAGTACACGATCAAAATTAAAGTAATCATATTACATGGAAACGACTGGCTACTAGATATGCTTGTTGATATCAATATTTCTAATATATTACGCTTTAGCGATATTTGCTCTCATTTCTTGTACAGTTATTATTTTTAACAGATTTGGATATCAATAGGGGCGACGAAATAACGAAATGTATTGGTCTTCTAAACGGTCTAGATAAAATATTGTGTAAATTAGTTTTAATATCGAAGGAAATTTAGAAAAAAATAATACAAAAGAGAATTTCTTTTTAAGGTATTTGCCTTAACGGTTTGTTTATCTGCATGTGTTTTCAAATGCTTGATACACCCCGAGGTAACTGACAAAGACAAACGATGAACTTAGTGACATTTAATTAAAGGTCGATCACTTTGAGTTCAATTTGTCCCATGGGAACAGCCATTTCACTTCCGCATCTTCTGTCAGTTCTTTCCTAGAGCAATACCAACTGATAAGATTTCAATATGGATGCACATCAACACATATCCATTGAAATAAACATATCCCCCTTAGGAACATAAAAGAGAAAACGATCATTAACATTATCAAACGAATCACGGGCAAAAGATACTATGGTTTCTGAAATTCATACGCAGAAAGGAAATGATCGCCCGAGATCATAGGACATTAGCGGATGTTTGGTTTTAACGAAGTGACATTTTTCTTTTGTGTCATTCCCCTCAACTACCGTGCTCTCTTCTATACTCAAACGCAAAAGAAACTAGGCATAATTCAAGATAAGATAAATACACATTTATCAGTCATAGGCATTTCAACATGAGAAACACACGTGACACTTTTACTAACAATGGACACATCCGGTCCGTATCGGGTACAATGTAACGTAACGCCCGAAATAAGCAAAACGTAGGACTTTCCCATGAAAATCCTCGTTAAATGTTTAATCAATTAAATGAACTCTCATTCTATTTTTGCAAATCCAGGAGTAGGAAAAACACAAATCCAATTAAGATAATTTAAAACTTGCTATGTCACGGCTATCTGAATGTCAAGGAATTGAAGCGTTGCTGATGCTCAGTGGAGGTACAACAAATGCCAATGTTCCCCGTGCCTTAAGTGCAACATAAACACTATCAACAATCTGCATGCAAGGTTCCGGCAAACAGACACAGTTGAAAATCGGCTTCGAAGTTACAGCCTCGGGTTACTGACGCGAGATTAGACCGTCATTTTGAATTGACGCATGGTTCCAGACGGCTACTGCTATGTACAGCTAGGCAGTACTGTGTAAGCAAGGACACTGTTCTCAGACTTTGTCATTTCCGTTGGCTGATACGAGCCAGGCGACCTTACGTCAGAAGCACACTGACCAAACGTCATCGAGCTGCTCGTCTGCACTGGGCACAGTAGCACCTCCCTGGGGGAAGGCGTCAGTGGAATCAAAGTCTCTTTTCCGACGAGTCTAGGTTCATCTCAGTTACCATGATGGCAGAGTGTGGCTGTAAAGGTGAGCGATTTGCTAACGCCTGCATTGTTAAAAGGCACAGGTTCGGTGGGAGTAGCTTCATAAGACACTTTTCTTAATATTTCAGAAAACTTGAAAATTTAATATAGGAAAAGGTCGATTGACCACTTCATGGCAGGGAAACGGGGGACCTACTCTCACCTAAAACAGGACACGTTAGTTGGTATATCTTCTACCACCTTAAGGTGTTTTCATAAACTTTCTTTGGCGTCATAGGATTCCTAATGTGTCCACAACAATGAGATCAGATCAAATATATTATTGTTCGGAGTTCTCTGGAGATTTTGGTTATTTGTAATTCAATAAATAACGTGAGAAAATGATTTCTGATACGTCGTCATAAACCAAATCATTTATCTGCCACATTTCAACCATGTCATTGCTTTTTCAATCTCGTGAAATAAAGCCATTACCAAACACGTGTCTAGGCGTCCAATTGGACAAAATAGGCGATAATATATACCTACCTTAACCCTTTCCTGTTTTTCAAAATGTTGGATCTGTCCAAATTCAAAGGTTTTGCAGACGAAAATTTAAAGAGGATTTAATTTGAAAAATAACCATTCAGTAGGGTAGAAAATAGTGTGGAAAAAGAAGAAATTGCTTGTCAGGAGCAATTTCTTCTTTTTTTCACAATGTTTTCTCAATCATAAAATAACAGGCACGTAAAAAGCAGGGATTAAACAGCAAAGGGTTAAATAAAATCTGTAATTTGTTCTGTTTTTGTGTCTTCAGGATCAAATCAGATGCTTAAAATCAGCCAATACAATTATGCACCTTTATGATCGATTTGATTGAAATATTGGCCATTGTGAACAATTTCAAAGTTTTTTTTGTTGTTGTTTAACTATTTCAGAGCGTTTTGAATGATTAGAGTGAATGTATGGAATGAATGATTGGAGCGGTAAGCGAGTAATTTTGAATGGTTTCGATCGAGATGGTTGTCAATTTAACGCCGTTAAACACCCTACACGGACAGTTAAACAATTCAACCCGAGAGATATTGAAAGCTGGAAATTTCCCGAGACGACCATCAGGTTTAACGTACCATTCAACGAAATTGACGTAGTGTTAATGTTACACTTTTTGCCCATTAAGTAATACAATATTAATGCAGTAATTTCGTTGTTTTATGACATAAGTGATACGTGTTTCCTCAATATCGCAGTTTGTATCCCATTTCTATCAATTATTTATATGAACGTCATAAAGTATTGTTTTGGGTTTTCAGGACAGAGCATGAATATACCAACTGGCATGTAGCATAGTTCAACACAAATACCTCGAATTTAAAATCATATGCAACTTGTTAAGCAAAAAAACACCAAGGTGAAGAGACATAGGGTTGATACTTCTCGGCAGATTTACTAAAACTTTATACATGTATATGTTATATAAATGTTGATTATAAATCAAACGAAAGAAAAATATTGAAAGAATATCTTTTGTTTCCCTAGAATTATATTAATTTAGTGTTTAAACATTGTTTGTAATACTCTATCAATTTGTTTGCTTGGCTTTTTGGAACTAAAAGTTGAACTATTGTTATCACATTGACGTCGTAAGCGCGAGTACGTTCGTTTGCGTTAGTTTTAACTAAACATCAACCTTAGAACATCTCTGTTGCTATTGAAATTATCGTTTTGAAACTTGGCAAGTGTTTCCACCATCACATGAGCTATGTAGACTATAAAAGGGCGACTCTATATAAAATTTTTGTAAGAATTATTTCCCCTTTTTATGTCCCTAAATTGCATTATCGGGAGAAAATATAGGTCATTTTTCATGGTCAATATTATTAAAAATTTCTGAAAATTGGAAACGGCGAGGGCATCGGTGTTTATCAAACACAACTTTTTACTTATATTTTTTGCATCATCAAGCACCTACAACCGATCGTTAGCGTGTGCGTGCAGTGCTCTTGTTTAATGTATGCTGATATGTTGTACATAAAAAAGAAATGATAAAACTTGTTTAGTTAGAATTTTCAAGGAACCCACATGGAGTTTTATTTTGATCCCTAGCAAAAGTTGATTAGTTTTTTTTAATAGTCATTTGATGTCCCAATATAATTATTTTGGAAATTGTACTTTCTTTTGGTATATGCTTGATGAAATCTCTCACTAAAATTGGATTTTACCGAATGCCCAGATCTCGCTTGAAAGACCCTATTCATGGAACTCAAATTATTCACCCAAGTAGTTCAAAACACACAGATATAGTTCAAAACGCCCTAAAACTGCATTCATATCGATGAAATCCTTGCAAAACTTAATTGGCTTCCGTAAATTTTGGAAGCGTTTTGACGCAATAAGCTATCTATAGAACATTACTGAGGGGATGTATATGTATTTTTACAATTAAGTTTGAACGAAATTAGCCATTTACATCTCCTCTTTTTAATTTGAATAAAAACTTGCTTTCGGTAAAATTAATTGTTCTGTATTTATTTGACTAGTAAACTTCACATTCTCAAACGTTTCCGAATAATTTTGAACCGTCAGGCAAAAAGGACCATCTGGGAACTCCGTAAAATAATTAAATGAAAAAGGGATTGTTTCCAGCATAGTTCAACTAGAAGGCATTTTGAGGAAATAATTACATAAGGAAGGTAGGAAAACCATTCTAGATTCAGAAAATTCGTTATTTGCGTGAAGTTTCGACCCTAGTCAGTCTGCGCAGATCGCGCAGTCTGACTAGGGTCGACACCTTTCGCACTCCCGAGATGGGGTCTTTTCGCGTGATGGGTGAAATATGTATTTAACATATCGGATTTCAGATGAGAATAAAATTGTGCAAAGGGGTTTGAAACTGTACTATTCTCTTTTATGTTATTCAAAATACCAATTTGCATCTTTCATAAAACATAAATCACTTTTGAAGTAACCCGTAATAAAGAATGCATTAACGCATTTAGATTTCAAGCATTTGGTTGACAATGGATCGTTTGAATTCCAAATTAAAAACGTGTATCATATTGAAACTAAACTTTCAATAGATTAATTAAAAATAAAACATCATTCTATTGTGGAAAAACTCGCTCAAAGGGTGTATGTGAATTATTCAGAACACTAAAAGGCAGCTGAACAGTTACATTGTCACAAACAATTATAGAAGGAAATTTCATGTCACTGATACTGGAATAAATGAATTATTTAAATGGTGTAAAAACATACATTTTATTTTTTAGAGAAAAAATGTATTCTATTACCGTGACCATCCCGATAATTTAAATTAAACATCCGAAGAGGTGCAATATCCTAACAAGGTTTCAAAAGTCACAAAACCTATTCGTCTTTTTCTTTAAAACAATGTATCTCTTGTTTCATATTTTATATATATCGTTCAAACGCTTATTTCTTAACTAAAATCCGTGTAGTGGGCACGTATTTGAACCGTCAAAAAGAGACGATTCCGATAAGTACTTTATAATAGAGTTTATAGACAAAAAAAAAATATTTTGAATTTTTAAAAATCAAAATCATCAACACTTTTCCAAGCATTTGTAACTTACCTAATGAAAAACCTGATATCACAACGACAAAACAAAAGAACGCAGCGTTTTGCTTTGATATGTCCATAGTTGATGCGAGATGTGACACGAGAAACGTCACTAGCAGAATCTCCTTCTGTTTGTGAAGATGCTTCCCTATATAAACCGTTATTGGAGATGTCAAAGCACCGCACCCTTATCGTTAAACAGAAAGATGCTTTGTTACTAAATGAAAACGTGCAAGGGCGTAGCTACCATTACGCACATAACGCAAGTTCGTAATAGAAATAAATCTTCTTTCGAAAAATGTCGTTGGTGGATGATCGTAGCATCGTAACTACAGCTTATTCAAGCTGTAGTTACGATGTTTTTATTATTCACAAACGCTCAAATCATAGAAAAGGGGAGCGGACGGAGGACATTCATCTTTCGTAATCCAGTTAACATATCGCCTTTATCCTATATATTCGATGTTGGTCACCTTCTGAGAGCGTTTAAATTTCAAAATCCTAGTTACGCCTATGTAACGTGAATAAGGTAAATGACCAAAGTCCTTGTTCTGAAATGAGCCTGTGTATGACATTTCCAACAATTTCATGTGTGCGTGATGGTCAGACATTAGGCCTCCTGTACAGCTACATAGTGCCAATAAAATATTCCACAACTGCGAGCAGTGCATAGTGAAGACTCTGATCAGACTGTGCAAGCGCTAAGGCTGTTCTTTATCTTCGCGCTACGCACATGCGTAACTGTTGGAAATGGCACGCACATGCTCAAATTCTAATAGATCGTGTTATTTACCAATTAATTTCATGTACTGAGTGAAGAAAGTTACTATCCAATGGGCTTATTTGCTATTCAATCTTTTTATCTTCAGGCCTAATCGATGTCACTTGTACTATTTGTAACTAGTTGAGGGACCATACCGCGAAACAACAGCAATACTTGTAAACAGATTTTCTACTCGATCCACTACACCCTAAAACTATTTTGCAGCGAAAAGCATAGAGTTGCTTAAAGCTGCTCTTTCACAGTTCTTCGTAGAAAACATACAAAACTGCTTCTTAGATTCAGAATTTGCGCCTTTTCCGATGTTTAAGAATCACACATAGGTATGGCACTAAGAACAACTTATTTAAAAACAATTGTATCTTGAATGTTTAAAGCGGCAAGGTCAGTGACGGAACCAGTCTATTTATATCCAGACTATAAATTACAAAATTGTTATTTTTCATGTATAATGTTTCATTTTTCGCATGATATGAAATTTTCCAATTGACAAATACTTCGACCTTGACCTTTGATAAAATAGGACACACACACACAGAATTGCATGCGTAAATAGTTGGCTCAAAATTTAAGAATGATCTTTTTGGTGTTAGTAGTTGCTTTATTTTTTTTTCAGAATTGAATTCCACTAAATTCAAAAATATCTGTCTTTTTTGTTTTGACTTACCAGATCGAATCTTGTTATTGTAGAGTTTTCTTTACGATGCAGTCATAATTTCCGATTAATTTTACAAAAAAAAAAAAAAAAAAAATCAAAATATCATTTTCCCAATCTATGAAAGAGCAGCTTAAATCGTTCAAACAATTTTTGTTCATATGCACGCGTACCATATAATGCAATTCGTTAATAGTGCCCTTATCAAAGCTTATGATATATGGAGCAAGTTGCAGGACTTCTGTAAGACACATTACTTTTTATATATATAAAAAGTTTGTGACTTGCATATTGTTTTGTATGTTTTGAATTATTGATAAACACTGACCTAAAAATGACAGAATAGGTAGGGGAAACAGATATGAAAAACAAAGATTCGCGGGCTTTAAGATGAATTTGGTTCTTGCATAACTTATAAAAGCTCTCATTACTGATTGGGCGGATAAAACGTCGTAACTCAAGTTTAATAAAAAACTGCATACTGCACATTTTGTTCAGTGATTCGTGTTAGACTGTGTCATTTAGTAAGTTGCTACGATTTGCATATCGTCGATGATTGCGTTTAACGCCGTATACGACAAACGACTATATCCCATCACTCTATTAGAATTTTTAGAGCTCTATATGTAACCTGCAAATAAATATTCGAACAATCCTGAACAAAATTGGCGATATTGGATAACCTCCCTTTAGATTCCCCCAAAACTCATTCAGCGCACTCATTCAATTTCGTTCTAAAATCATTCCAAAATCATTCATCTTGTCAATTTCACGATGTTGCTAACTGTAGATGATAACTATTTTCAATCTCTAAGTCGCCTTCGAGGAATGGCGTCAATCAACGAACTGGCCGAACTCCCGTCGTTCACGTACTATCGAGTCAGTTTCCATTTAGGAAAGACATTTCTTATTCAATGATGCTAATTCCCTATCCTCAATTTTAACGTACGATGTATATAATTGGCGAAATTATTTCAACAAATAAGCGAGGGAAGTCCTTTTTTACGTCAATTCCCCCATCCCAGCCAACTGTTTACTAGTGTTTTGTTGAGCTCATTGGCGTGGCCAATTTTAGATATAGTTAATCATTCTCCTTGTTCTTGTAGTACAGTTAAAACATCGTGAAACTGAAATTTACCTCAATCAACATCATTCAAAACCAAATTATTTTACGATTTTATTGGCTGGTGTGGATTTAAAAGGATCTGGTTGGTCCACGAAGACACATAAAAAGAATATTACGTATATTTTATTAAAGGAAGGTAAAGATGAACAAAATTAGCGATATTAGATTACCTCCCTTTAATTTCACTCCAAAAATCGCCCCACAAACTCATTTCATTTCATTCCAATATCAATCCAAAATCATTCATCTTGTCAATTTCACGGTGTTCTTAACCGTAGTGTGCTAGATTGTATATAATTTGTGGTGAGGATCAGTGCTTCTCAATATGCTACATGTAATGCGGCGCGGGTGATGTTCAAACTATTTCAACGCTCAAAGCTTGCCACTTTGTTTACTGATATTATAACAATTTGATAAAAAAAAACTGATTTTGGAGATAAATGTTCATTAATCATGAGATCGAATTAACTACGAATGGAGCGTATGGGTTACATTTCGAACAATTTCAAATTAACGTAGCAAAGATTCCATTCAGCCTGTGCCTTGGAACTATTTGTCCACCGAGTTTACATTCCGCTTAGTAGACAGATGGTTAGACCCCAACGGATTTTTTGGCCTTCTTTGTTCTATATAAAATTGCACTCATATCCAGTGCTGTGGTAGGGTCCACACAAAGTTTGGAACTTTGACCCCTTCAGCCCTTCATCATCATTCAATGCCCTACCTTTAAGTAAGAAAAAAATGTATGGAAACTACCTTCAACTTTCGGGCTACCCAAGCTTAAGTAGAGGTACCATCTTTTTCCCACCTATGAAGAGGACAGTTACTTTGGGTACGACCCCCATCTATTATCCGTCCTTTCGCAAAGAAAATCGTACACAGAGGTCAACTCAAGCGTTAAATTAAAGAAGAGATGCAAAACTAGGTGAAAATGACAAAAATGAGCACACGGGTTACTATTTTACTCTCAGAAATAACGTTTAATGTCGCACTACTTTTTCTGAAGGATCTACTTTTACTATGACCCCCCGGAAGAAAATTCCAGAGAGGTCATCAGAGTTTCCTACAACAGCCAGTGATATCCTAGTTGAATTATGTTTTTATATTTTTGCGTCTTACGCACATGTATTTTATTACAAATTTCACACACAGGCTCAAATGTCTTGAAGTGGAAAACTGTTTCATGGATAATTTCACTTTTTACTTCCAATTTATAATGTGACAGGGTTAATTAAGTTTTGAATCATTCCATCCCTTATATGTTTTACCGGTACCAAATTTAGAACAAAGTAGCTATAGACCAGCAATTTCAAGTGAGTGACCAAAGATCAATTTTGATTTGAAAATTAAAGGAGACAATTCTTTCTCGAAACCCACTCTTGTTTGGGACTATAACCAAAGATAATCCAACTGAATGAAACACAATTGAATGATATAAAACAAATAACGGAGTTTGGTATACGCTCTGTTATAACAACTGTATAACAACTGTTTGATCAGCCCTGCGTTCATGATCACAAAACGGTGAAAACAGTTTTCCAATTATATCCCGCTTTACACGTACACATGCGTGCAAAGTGGAGTATAATTTAAAAACTGTTTGCACCGTTTTGTGATCCTGAACGCAGGGCCTGGCACAGTATAAGTTCCATAAATACTTATTTTCCTTGGCGAATCTCACCTACATCTATCTGCGTAATTCAAATACAGTGATTGTGGCAATTAGAGCGCTATTATTGAGTGTGAACATATCATTAACCGCCCTGTTGATGCGAACTTTAGGTGCGATGAAGTCTGAGAACGTATGAAATGGATTTGATATCTACCTTAACCCTTGAATTGATGTGACGGATAATTTCTTGTTGTAAAAAGGACTTTGACATGCAGTATACAGTTAACAACATCGTGAAATTGATAAGATGAATGATTTTGGAATGATTTAGGAATGAAATTGAATGAGTGTGTGGAGCTAGCTTTGAGAGAATTTAATGAGAGGTAATCCTATATCGCAAGTTTTGTTCAGGATGAACAAAACTAGCGATATTGATTACCTCCCTTCAATAAAAAATGCACACAAGTTCTATACATAGCTTCCCTTTTCTTCAAAAACCTATAATTGCAATCCAATAAAATAAAGAATTCTGATTGGTTTAAATCGCATCACTTGGAGAAATCCATTGCACTTTATTTCTGTATAAAATGCAATAGGTCTTTCGGGAAACCCCCGACCTTCGATCTGCAAGCCCTGTGTTGTAGGAACACGAATTAAACTAGTTCCCGATCATCAACGCAACATTGCTATTCAATCTATTATAAATTAAGATATTTTCGAGAGAATTTACGATTACAAGCGTGCAGTTCTGATTCTGAGCCGACGTAAACTTAATAACAGCGAGTCGACGAAGACCATCAAGCAACCCTCTCAGGCTAAGACCGACCACGCCGTTTTCGTTTGAAAATACAGACTAACTTGGCAGAAACAAGTTTTTTGTCATAAGTACCTCTACAAATTTCAATGTTGTCGTTTATTTGTGTATCATTTGTTTATGACATTTCACTTCAATAGCGAGATAAAAATAATACACGATCTAAAAATAGATTGTGTACGCGAAGAAAGTAGACTTGAAGCTTTAATGTTTGGCCAAGTATTTAATTAGTTTCTTCGATCTAGAGGATTGCAATTATAAGGGACGAATGTCTTTTTCCCTGCGATTATTGGGGTATAAAGTGCAATTGCCTAAGCACATGGCTTAAACATAACGCCCTTCGGGCGTTATTTGCCATGTGCTAAGGCAATTGCACTTTATACCCCAATAAACGCAGTGAAAAAGACACTCATCCCTATAATAAAGCGCTAACAATTTGAATAATGTCGGTGAAATCGCGATTTTTCTCTATCAAAATTTCTTTTTAATGGCGTTGTTGATTCTATATTTTTCAATGGGTTTGAGCGTTTTTGAATGGTTTGAGTGAGTGTTTAGAATGAATGAATGAAGCGCTGAATGAGCGATTTAGAGTGCTTTTGATTGAGGTGAATGTCAATTTCACGATGTAAATAACTGTAGATCCAGATGAGTGCGTACAGGCATGAAGTCTGATCCTAGCCTTTACTGCCTGCTTTCCACTTAATAATTGTGGGAGAAATTTGAGACAGATTAGATTAAATGCCCCTAAAATTAGAAATTTGCTTAAAACAAGAATAAATGCAGTAGAATAAGGGTTTATCTAAAAGAATATCTTTGATATTCTTGATTTATGAAACATGCACAGTTACACTTCCGCTTCAGTACACATAATTCTGCTTACAAGCATCATTTTTGCATTATTTTACAAATTTTGATAATGAAATTTCTCGTTTTGTTCATGCATAATTGTTCTAGAAAGTGATTTATAGTTATCAGTACTGTCTAGAGCGGGGAATAATGTCATTCATGAAATAAAACATACATTTCGGGGGTTAAGTGCAAGACTGTACTTAATGTATATACAATGTATATACACTTAGTACAGTCTCACTCTAAACCCAAGATTTTTCTATGATACGGTATTATAGGGTGGAACATTATGTAAAGTGTTACATATACTTGTGAATGTACTAGTAAATAATGCTTCTGATTTACAAACAAAATTATATAAGTATCATTTTCTTCTATCTAAGGCATTGTGTTCATCTGGCTTACGGAGCCTATGTGTTGGTCGTGAATGAGAACGTAACGAACTAGATCATGGCATTATTGGTCACCTAAAAAAGTAAAAAAAAAAAAAATACATGCCTAGTTTCATGTCGTTTTCTTGAACTGAACTACTGATAATTTTAATCAACTATGAATGTGTACTTTGGTGCTTGTCTCGTTGTCTTAGTTATAATGTACAAGAAAGCAGGCTTTGTATGCTTAGATCAGACTGAAAATCTGTGCGGGTTGACTTTAGTATCTACTGCGTGTCAAAGCTTTGTGAATAGCAGAAAAAAGAGCTGAAGGATATGGGTAAAATATTTGAAATGTAAAAACTAAATTTCATAAACTTGGAAAGCTGTAAGATATGACTTTATACACTTTCATTGATTGTCCTATTTTGTTCAATTTGTAAATGCATTTGGTATATGGCCAGGCGGCTTAATACATTCTAAATATAGTATGAAACTATGAAATTTGTAGCTCGGAACTATGACCTAAATCGTTTTGATTCCCATTAAAATACTAGAGGTTATCGGAGTGCTAACGGTTGGTGTGATCACGCCATTAAACCTTATTGGCGTATAAACCTTTGGTGTGAAATAATGGCGTGAATTTGTCTGAGGCAATATTGTTCTCTATACGGCATTTAATACATAGACTTTCCCGTGGAAGATTTGATTGTTATGAAACTGTGTACCTGATTATCTCAGATTATTTCTAGACAATATTATTTTTTTTTTCAATTGAAAAGGAAACATAAAAGTACATAAACTTTCGTTGCCAGTTTGTAAACGTTGGCTTTAAAATTTACTGTTCATGAACGATGAAATTATCGCTTATTTTAAGAGTTATCGTATTCATATTACTTGTATATCAACATTCCGAGTCTTCAGCTTCATTGATGGCAATACTTCTTATGTTTCTTCCTGCAAGCAGAAAACCTTCCTGTCGAGGTCATTTGGGTCCGAATCCGAGCATAATACCTGGGAGGGTACGTAAGGATGAAACCCTCGCTTTGGAAAAAATCCATGATGAGAATAACTATTTCTCACATAGCTTTCCCTGTATTGTCTCCCCTTGATTTCTATATCGAACGGCTATCAGACCTTGTCTTGCATGTTTGTTAGATCGCATTTTAAATGACGTCATATATATCAATGTTAATAAAACGACGTCATTTTTACTCACGCCATCATGGTTTTTATAGCATCTGGATGATCAAAAAAATGGCAATAACGTACACAACTAGTGTTTATGTTAGAAAAAGAAATTGTTACTCGAATTTGTTTGAGACGAGCTGATATTAACCTCGACTAGAATAGAAAAGTTATTAAGCTCGCCAAAGCTCGCTTAATAACATTTCAATACTAGACTCTAATGACAGATATTATATATCCATTGATTAGTAACACTTGTAAAGTCGCGTGCAGCTCTGATCGGATAAGTGTCGATAGGCATGTCTTTTTTCTAAGTAAGGAAAGATTAACTGTCATCTTTGTCATACATACTTGTACGCAAACCATCGTTTGATCCTAGATTGAAACCTGTAATAAAACCCCAATAAATGTGACCGCCCACACTGTATTACTTACACAAGAATAAACAAGGAACCGGCTTTATATATCAAAGAGACTTGGATACAGTCTTTGTCGCCTAACAAACTACACCCATCTCTCAAAATTGTATTAACCCCAATAAGAAAAGCATGTTAACGTAAAATGATCTTTTTCAGAGTGTTGGCTGCCAGTCCCTTTGCATTTTCAGTACTTTGATTGAAATCTAGCCACCATCCTTAAACCCTACAGTTCATTACCCATTGTAATATAAACTTAGCCTCTAAATTAGAGGTTTTTGGCAACATACTGCCATTAGATACATATTCATTTAGTTAATTTGGCATTTTAAAGGAATTGGCGACCATCTTTGACGCCATCTTAGATTTCTCTAAATTCTCAAGGATGACAAGGTGTCTTCGGACTGATTCTTAAAGCTGAAGGTTTTAGCCTTCAGAATATGTAAAAAAACTATGTACTCGAAATCCAAGTTCAGCCCTGTATCTGCCGGACTATAATGTAGTAGTGTTAGAATATTTTTCGTTTTCTTGAAAAAGGCAATTTTTGCCGAAATATTAAAAAAACTGAGTGTTTTATTAAATGTATAATGTAGTGCGTGACATTCTTTTACAATTTGACAAGCACGAGGGTGCAAACATGTAGCAGCGCAGCATATAGTAGCCAAGACAGTGATGTATAATTGGAAAATTTCCTCACTGCAGGTTCATGTAAAGTGTTTGAGGCCCAATTTTCAAACACTTCATTTGCCAAGACAAAGCAGTATGTCCAGGTATATTATGTATCAAAATGAAGCTATTCATAAGCATAAGCAGTTAAGCAAAACAAGACTGCCATAGCTATATCGGTATATCAAATCATTGTGGAAAAGGGTCATTTTGTACAGAACAAGCAACTGCAAGACAGTCGGAAGAAATTGGCCCAAATTTGAACAAAGTACAGACTAAAGTACTACCCAGGTACTACTTCAAACGTTGGTATAAAACTCGAGCCTTAAACGTAGTTATGCATGCAATTAATTTTGACTTATTTCATATACACATATGTCATATATGTCATTATAATTGTATAAACGTGTAGATCTTTTTAAGGTATGGTGTGTTATCACAACATAGATAGACATTAATAGTTAATATACCCGTAAGGTTGTTTAGCAATATATCTATATCTATTTCACTGAATGATAATTACATACCAATTAATTACAGATCATTGAA
Source organism: Fragum whitleyi (assembly GCA_948146395.1). NCBI lineage: Eukaryota > Metazoa > Mollusca > Bivalvia > Cardiida > Cardiidae > Fragum > Fragum whitleyi. Next base: position 24,214,385 of record OX411549.1, on the reverse strand, counting down.
TTCAAAAACTTTAATTTGAAATAAATCACAGAATGTATTTCACAATATTATGGTGTACTGTTGCACCATACCTAACATCTATTTTGAAAACAGATCAAACTGGTTTGACAAGTATGTTGACAAAATAAATGGAAATTGATTGATTCAAAAGAGCCTTTTGAGACCGAGTTTAATATCTAAGGTTGTAGTACTACCTGGGTGGTACTTTAGACTGTACCTTGTTAAAATATGAGCCAATTTTATGCTACCGTCATACAGTTGCTTGTTCTTTACAAAATGACCATTTTCCACAATGTTTTAGCTTTACCGCTATAGCTATGGTGGTCTTATGTTGCACAACTACTTGTGCTCCAACATAGCTTCATTTTGATATACAATATACCTGGACATACTGCTTTTTCTTGGCTAATGAAGCGCCCTTAAAATTGGGTCTCAAACACTTTACATGAACCTTAAGATACATTTAGACCCCATTTGTTAAAATAGCGGGCAGTGAAAACTGTGGCCAGACTGTGCAGTTGTACAGACAGCAAACATCAATTTTAGAGTTCCCAGATGCATAGTGTTTTTTCTACTTTGAAGCAAATAAGTAGGAGATTTGGCCGTACACTTTTTTCAAACGAATAATTATTTTCTGGATGTGATTATTAATCTAATTTTAATTTGATTTTCGAAAATTATTTGAACTGGTATGTTAAATTTGTACGGATACTGTTTCGAATCTTACCAGTCTGCTCAATATGTCAGTTACTCCATGACATAGTATTTGATTTTCTTACATAGCTTCCCGTGTCTTTTGTAACGAACAACCATCAGAGACATCTTCTCTTGCTCACGTCTTAGATCTAGATGCGATAACATATCCCTCCTTTAATAATATGATGTGGGAGCTCGACTGTCAGCATATCAGAGATGGAAACATTATCGCAGCTACCCTCGACTGTCAACATATTAGAGGAAGGGGTGCATTATCGCAGCTACCCTCGACTGTCAACATATTGGAGGGAGGGGTGCATTATTGCAGCTACCCTCGACCATCAACATATTAGAGGGAGGGGTGCATTATTGCAGCTACCCTCGACCATCAACATATTAGAGGGAGGGGTGCATTATTGCAGCTACCCTCGACCGTCAACATATTAGAGGGAGGGGTGCATTATTGCAGCTACCCTCGACCATCAACATATTAGAGGGAGGGGTGCATTATTGCAGCTACCCTCGACCGTCAAAATATCAGAGGGAGGGGTACATTATTGCAGCTACCCTCGACCGTCAAAATATCAGAGGGAGGGGTACATTATTGCAACAACCCTCGACCGTCAAAATATCAGAGGGAGGGGTACATTATTGCAGCTAGTGTTAGAGATCATATTCTAAATGACTAGGATATAATTTAACGCACGTTTTCACGGTAGCCTTTTCATCTGGGTGTTCCAAATTTTTGTTTTTTAATGTACAAAATTTGTTTATGAAAAAAAAAAGTGCATAACTCGGTTTTGTTTGGGACGAGCTGAACTTAACCCCGTCTTAAATAGGAAAGTTAGTCAGCTCGCCAAGACTCGCTTCACTCGCTTAATCAAATTTTATGTTAGAATCGCTTCAGCCTGAATCAATCAAAATATCATGCCAGTATATGCCCGTAATGGTATCTTAATGCTTAGGCACCATCACAGCGCAGCTTGTGGCGCATCTTATATCTCGGGTTCGATCCCCGGTGACGACACACATCCTATCCGATATATTTCTCCTATCAACAAGTGGAAATTTGTTAACCTATCTGGGATGAGCAGCTGAAGGCTCGGAAAGAATGTTGTTGTAGTTATGTGAGAGAAATTCGAGTATACCATCCCTGCGTTCAGGATGAAAACGTAAGCGAAGCGCTTTCGAAAATATACCTTGCTTTGCACGTATGTGCACGTGCAAAGCGGGGTATTATCTCAAAGCGCTCGCAAAACGCTTTAACATTCTGAACACAGGGCATGTTTAGGTGCTTGCCACGTTATAACTAAAAAAAAACCTATCAAAGCCGCGATAATACCAATTCTAACAAATAAAAAAATATTTAAGCGTGAGGGTGACATATAGAAAGGATCTAATATGTCTAGAATTCGTTTCTAGAGGCAATCTGGCGTTTTCCGAAACTAATCTCAAAGACGCAATCGCGGATTAGTCTGAAATTCGTGTTCCTAATTAATTGGTCTTTGAGGCTTTTATGTTCGTTTGTTTCTACTTGCGTCACAGATATTTTCGTTTATTTTATCAGATATATTTATATAGATCTAGCTAGTGACGCAGTGTAAGGAACATTTATGAACATCGTGAAATTGACAATTGAGCGATTTTGGAATGATATTGGAATGAAATTTAATGAGTGTGATGAGCGAGTTTAGAATAATATTCGAGGGAGGTAAAACATAATCACTTATAATTTACGATAATCCCCCTCCCCCATTTCAATAAAAGCAAACCCAAAGTGACAAGTTTATTTTCCTCTGTACTTGACACTTTTGTGTTTTCTTTCATTTAAATTTACTACAGTTAACAACATTGTGAAGTTGACATGCTGAATAATTTAGGAATGAAACCGAATGAGTGTATGGAGCGAGTTTTGAGTGAATTTAATGGGCGGTAATCCAATATCGCAAATTTTGTTCATGATGAACAAAATTAGCGATATTGATTACCTCCCTAAAATAAAATATGGATATATAGATAGCTTCCTAGTTCTTCAAGAACCTACCAGACACTTAAATTTGAATTGTTTCAGTGAAATCGCCATTTTTCTCTTTCACAATATATTTTAAATGACGTTGTTGATTCTATATTTTTCAATGGGTTTGGGCGTTTTTGTATGGTTTGAGTGAGTGTTTGGAATGAATGAATGAATGGAGCACTGAGTGAGCGATTTAGAATGGTTTTGATTGAAGTGAATGTCAATTTAACGATGTAACTAACTATACTTTCCAAATCATTACCTATGGGCCAAACGGTACCATTGCAAGCTTCATCGTTATGACTACGTAAAGAGACTCGTTTCTTACGTCAGCTTCTATCACTCAATACATGTTACAGAGCACATTGACTGCTGTTGCTTAGCATAAAAAGCGGTTCTAAAAATAATACTTAAAAAGCACACCTTTTGAATCAGAACAATTAAATAAGTTTAAACGGTGTTTACCGAGGTTACCTTATGATTTTCATAAGGAAACATCGGTCAACATTGTGACAGATCATGAGTTCCGAAATGTTGCGGCTCTATTGCGGTTCCACTACCTTAAGGAAGTACATCCTTTAAGAAAAAAAATTGAAACGGCATTACTCGCGCTTTCTCGGATGATGGATTTTCCTTTTAGATTGCTACTGAAAACAATGACTAGTAATTTCATCATTGATTGCGCCATCGAAGTGCTGAAATCAAATGGCGTTAGTGCACTTGCAACATTCAGCACTGCTACGATGATGGCGTCATAAAACGGAAAGATTTTGAAAACCGAGATAAAACGATGTTTTCCGAATATCAACGAAATCGAGCGTGGTGTCCGTGGTCTAGAGGAAGAGCGTCGGCCTCTTGACCAAAAGGTCCTGAGTTCGATTCCCGGGAGCGGCTATCGATCTTGGTACTTTCATTGACCCACACATTCGGCGCGAATACTGGTGAATTTTCAAGGAAACAGAATCGAGAGGGATTAGTCTAAAATAAATCGATCGTTGTAAAATAAATAGGTTTTTAAATCGAGTCGATTATAACATTTCGAACTAGGAATGAAATACCTGAATTCTCTGATCGATTTCTCAAAAAATAACATTTCTTGTTTTTACGACAAGCTAATTTTTTCAACTTTTGAACGGGTCTCGGAATGGGCTGGGATGTTCCAACCGGCGATTCTTCGGAAGAGACCTCGGGAATTATTCAAATGAAAACAGGCACTAGCATGACAGTTGGCTGTTTTCACTGTATCTCATAAGGGCAGAAGTAAAGTCATATGTGTATGGCTCAAGCAGCTTTTCAAGGATTTAAAAAAAAATCCTAGATCATGCATTGTGAAAATAGAGAAAGTCTCAGAAATACGATCGTATCTTACATTGGTAAAAACATTATGATACTATTTGTGTTTCCCTGAATTCACGCCACGCCGTCTGGCATTTAAAATCTATGGTATTTTTGTCCAAATTGCTTAAAGTCCTTTATAGAAGCTTAGAAGTTTATTTGGTTTCTTTTAATTTCGAAACTCCTTTATAAGTAATCAAGTTTCCTTTAGAAAATTTCAATTTTTGTGAGAAGGTTATGTCTGTATATTCATTTGACCCACCATGCAAAAAGGGACAATCTGGGAACTCCTTAAAATGACTATTTGAAAAGGCGAATGGGTCCATTATTCGTCAACCAGGGGTCGCATTTCATAAAAATCTTTCACTTGGAGATAGATTGAATATTCTAGATTCAGAAAATAAGCACATTGCGAAAGGTTTTGACTCTAGTCAGTCTGTGCAGACCGCGCAGTCTGAATTGGATTGACACTTTACGAACTACCCAGGTGGTCCCCATTCGCGTGACGGGTCACATTTGTTTACAATTTCATTTAATGCTGCATTAAAGGGATCTTTTTACGAAGGCAAATATTTATTGAAATGAGATAATAAAATACGGTACAGATAGTTATATCATGAAACTGACATTCATCTCAATCAAAATTCTTAATCACTCACTCAACGAACCAATCATTTTATCCAAACACTCACTCAAACCATTCAAGAACGCCCCAAAATCACTAAAATAGATAGGAACAACAACCACATCTAAAATAAATTTAGCTAGGAAATATCGCAATTTCACTGACAGAATTGAAAGAATAAGTGTCTGATTGTTTTTTTGTTTTTTTTTTTAGAACAGAAAGCTATTTATAGAACTTTTATGCTTATTTTATTCAAGGGAGGTAATAATATCGCAAATCCTGAACAAAATTGGCGATATTGAGTTTCCTCCCTTTAATTTCATTCAAAACTCACTCATCTCACTCATTCCATTTCATTCGAATATCATTCCAAAATCATCCACCTTGTCAATTTCATGATGTTGTTATCTGTATTACATATATCAATAGATGAGGTAATACGTGCTTGTAAAACAGGGGAATGTGATATAAGTTTAGAATTTTATTTGTCTTAAACGTGACTTGCACTCTGGTTGACTGCAAATTAGTTTTATACCCAACAAAACAGAGCAGTATGGAAATATTTGCCACCCATGAGAAAAATAAAGGAATATGAAAACTGATACGATGTATTAAAATACCAAGGGGACATAATTGAAAAGAAAATAAATTTATCGTAACAAGTTATTCATACTTATTTCCGGAACTTTCTTCTTCTCCAAATGATAGATATTCTAAATTAAAATATCAACTGCAACTTATTCCAATCCAAACCATTCTGTGCCCGAGGTTATAAAAACTTATCTCAGGGTCAACCGAGAATTTTCTCAAATTTTAAACTTAAATAAATGTTTGAAAATATAGGAGATTATCAATAAGTTGTTATTTCTAACAACTTATTAACATAATATTTTATGTTAACACATTAAGATGAGTTTTAAACAGATTTACAGCTTTAATCTCAAATTGAAATTTGAGAACATTTTGAATTGAGAACGAGAAATGTTTTATAACTTCGGGTCCTGAAGTTTGGTCGTCTAGTAATGGGCTAATCATAAAATTTAGTTGCCGCATGCAATGAACCCTTTATTGACCTGATATCGCCTGTCTGGTAACATAAAATGATATCGGACAGTCTGTTTTAAGAAACAATTTGCATTCTCTTTCACCTGAATTTCTTCAATTTTTAGGAATTGTTATAGTTAAGTGCTGAAAATGATTGCATGATAAATATGATAACATGTAAGCGTCTTAAAACATCTGTGTTTCTGGTCTCGGCTGCGAGAAATTATCGTGACGAGGCTGTGATAAATTCTCTAACCTCGAACAGATTACATTAATGTTTTAAGACACTAACATATTATTCTATAGATAGATCTATCACGTAAATTTGGCAATCTGGGACCGAGGTAATAAAACTATTCTAATGCTCAGCTGAGAATTTGCTCAAATTTTGAATGAGAAAAAATGTATGAAAATAAAAGATATAATTAATAAGTTGTTATTTATAACAACTTATTTATATTATCTTTTATGTTAATACATTAGAATAAGTATTAAAACAGAATTACGGCTTAAATCTCAAATTGAAAGTTGAGAAAAAATTGAATTGGGAATGAGAAAAGTTTTATAACCTCGGGCCCTGATACAGCAGAAATATAACCTCCTGACGATATGACGTGATTGCCTCAAAGTTTTCTTAGTTTCCGGATCGTTTGGAATGGTTTGAGTGACTGTTCGTAATTATACAAAATTTTAAGATAATCGAAACTTTTCTTGTCACAAGCAATTTTCTAAATCCCTTTAGCCTCAAACTCTTGTTTTAGTTTTCGACTCTTTTTTAGTTTTCGGATCGTTTGAAATGGTCTGAGTGAGTCTTCAAAATGATATCAAATTTTATAAAAATAATTACAACAACAAACAAACAAGAATAAATAAATAAAAGTTTTGTGGAAAATAAAGATATTGCTCCTTGTTATTACGAGAATATAGCAGCGTTTTCTCATTCGAGAGACAAAAGAACTTAAAATCCTTAACTAGAAATTGTCACTTAAATTCAGGGGTGTGGAATTCCAATGCCCGACTTGTCCGACACAGGCTTTTCTATCTGCGGTCAAGTACATTTTTCTAGGCCACTTGTCAATAGATAAGTAAATACCACAGCAAATCTTGATACACTACTTAAAAGATCTAGGAGAAAAAGTCATCCTTTTGTTTGTATCAAAAGGGAGAAAACGTTGTCTGTAATTAAGAAAATACTGAGTTACAGCATTTTGTTCAGCAAAAATAATAATTTCGCAATACCTTTATACCTACTTTTTTGTCTATTCATTTTGATCTTAGGCAAGTAAGAAATCAGCAAGGGACAAGTGGAGAAACTCTCAATTTCCACAACCCTACTTAAATCAACACCATTGAATGCGGAAATTCTGAAATTGTGTCGTCTTGTAATTGGGTAACAATAAAACATTCAACATGTTTGTATTCCTTCACGTAAATATTGCAACACGATTTTACGGAAACAAAACCTCCTTGAAAGTGACCTGATTGCTTCCGACATAACCTCTTGTTATTTTCTCGCTCTCTAGGGGTTAGGTTTATATCAAGGTGAAAGACTGTATTATAGACTAATTCCAGTCGTCTTTTGTCTGGAATTAATTCTTAGATATAAAATGTATATCCAGTCAGGACAAAATGAGATTTTGAGAAACAAATTTCCATTAGGAAAATAGATTTTACATTTGCATATCATCTTTCTGTGGTCTAATCCAACTTAAAGTGACCTTTTGAGGTGTGCTAAAGACTTATTCCTTGTCAGGCTGCGATGCCTATGCAGACTGACAATATTCGAAAAGTCATTCGGAATTGATTGAGCCTGTGCGCGACATTTCCAACAATTTGATGTGTTTATGATGGTCACATTTTATGCTTTCTACACACCGCACAGCAAAGACTATGGTCAGACTGTGCGCATGCACAGGCTGGCAAGAGGCTTTGCTTTGTGCATATATGAAATTGTTGGAAATGTCATGTACAGGCTCATTTAAGAGATGCAGAGAGAATTTATTGATTTCATGGGGGTATGAAGCTTAAACCTAATCACACTGAATGAATACGCGAAGCGGATCCTTACATTAGTGTGATTTGGTTTTTAGTTACATTCCTCGATGAAATCAACTAATATTATGTTCATCTCTTATAATTTAATATCGAGAATCAAAAACGCAAAGATTTATCGAAAAAGAAATAGATCTCTAATGGGACTAGTTTCTGCGGACGCTTGCAAAATAATTGCATACTCAAAATTCGGAATTATCTTCATTGATAAATAAAACAGATTTTTCATCCAGTTAGAATGCCCGAATTTCGATAGACCCAAGTAGAATTGAATCATTTCTTGAACAAAATGATGCTTGGCTTGAATCCTTTTACAAAACGAGTTACTAATCAGTGAAAAGTTTTATGTTCTTCTTTAAAACAAAAATTCGAAAAAAGATATGAGACCCGTCACGCAAAAAAGACCATCTGGGAACTCTGTAAAATGAATATTTAAAAAAAAAGTTTGGGTCCAACATTGGTTAAACAGAGGTCGAATTTCAAAAATCTTTCACTGAACATTCTTGAACATTCTAGATCCATAAAAAAAGCACATTGCGAAAAGTTTCTACCCTAGTCAGTCTGCGCAAACCACGCAGTCTGACTAGGGTCGACACTTAACGCACTACCCAGATGGTCCATTTTCGCGTGACGGGTCACATATTATGTGTACTCGTATTTCGAAAATGGTTATTTCAATTCTATTATAAATCCACCAATTTGTAGACGCATTGTTGTTATTTTATAAATCTCTTTGAATTTTGCTCTCTTGCAACATTTTGAATTTAGTTAACAACAGCGTTAAAATGACTCTAATTCCGATCATTCCAAACACCTAAACCATTCAAAACGCTTCAACAAATTTATTACAAAAATTGCTATAAAAAATCAATTATTTCGCTGAGCTTCTGCCAGATTGGTTTGTGAAGATATAGAAAGCTATTCATACAACTTGTTTATATATTTGATTAAAAGGGGGTAATAAACATCGCTTATTTTTTTATTATTATTATTTTTATTTTATTTTTTTTATTTATTTATTTATTTATTTTTAACAAAAACAGCATTGTAATATTACGTCCTCTCAATTTCATTGAAAAGTCACTCCTTCCGCTCATTCAATTTCATTCCTAAACCATTTACGTTGTCATATCCATGCTGTTGTTAACTGTGCCCAATCGTCTATCATTCAGCGGACCGTACAGGATCAGTATCATTTGCAATAAAATGATCAAATCAATGTATTGATCAAAAGTCAATTTACCGATACAAATTAAACAACACCAAAGAATATTGATATGAAAATATTTTTCCGTCGGCTACTCGATTGAGGAGGAGAAAACATGTAAATTGAATTTCATCCTTAACAAGATTCAAATTACACCTCTAATCATTGATTGTAACCAATTCAGCATTTGCTACAATTGAAGTAATGAATACTTGTCATTTTCTCTTCATTAGTGGAAAAACCGAAGCAATTGTTACTTTGTAAATATCTTTAAACAAATTCCGTGATTAAAATTATGTAAATTAAGGTTATTTGTAAACACGGTTGTGATGAATAATTAACATTGTGTCCTATTAAGGAATCTGGTTTTAAGTTTTGAAATGGAATAATTGGACAGAAAAAAAACGCTTTCATCCCGTTAGTTGTAAAAGAAAATGACATCTTATCTTATAACTATACAAATATCCGTGTGATAACATCCCGTATGATATTTTTTATGATATCGCATAGTTATTTTTAGAACCATGATATAATGTGGTTAGTTTTAGAAACTTGCATTTCTGTTAGAAACATCGACGAAAAGAAGACAAAAAGAGGTTATAAGATAATATATAATACGTACTGAGTGTATTGTATGAAAAAATATCTATATAAGATATAAGTAATAAGATAATATATAATACGTACTGAGTGTATTGTATGAAAAAATATCTAACTCGGTTGTGAGAATTGATAATTGTCTCGGCAGAGCCTCGACAATTTTCAATTCTCCCAACATCGTTAGATATTTTTTTTTTCATACAAAACACTAAGTACGAATTATATATATTATAGTATTATATGACTATCTATGCATGCTACTAAAATTACCCGTTTTATTTATCATAAGATATGGTATTGAGCGACAATTATCAATAAGCTACCCATCTTTCCTTGTACGATTACCCTAAGTGGTTGCTTAACACAACCTTTTATGTAAAGATAACCTTTCAGAATGATGTCTTTAACCGCACCTGTATTTTTAACACATATATGTTACTTAGTGGTAATTCATCTCCAATTTATCTAGTATTAAGCTTCAATAAGGTCAAAGTCAAGAAAAGGAATGACGTTTTATGCTATGGTATTACAATGCATGTGCTATAAATGTATACTGTTATACTACATTTTGCTGTGTCATTTCGTGTACTGTCGGATAATATTATGGGTTTTGTTATATCATGTGGTGTTTCAGTTACGTTGTGTTGTATTAAATACGTCATGTTTTATCATGCCATAATGTTATGTAGTTTTTGTCATGTTTGTGCCTGTTCTGTTAAGTTTGCGTTAAAAAAAGTTATTTCGTGTTATACCATGTTATTATGTAATGTCGTTTTTGTCATATTTGTATAGGATAGACAACGAGTGCCGTGGTATATGGGAAATAGACACGAGCTTCAGCGAGTGTCTATTTTCCATATACCGTGGCACGAGATTGTCTATCTGACTTAGACCACGCTTTTCTAACAATGTCTTTAATTTAAACCCGAACATCTGAACAACTAAAACGAGTAAAACTCGCTGATATATTACTGTTATAATGAGTAATTATGCCGAAACTATATTTATGAATCTATTATCGTTACTTATTGCAGCGTTTTTCGCATGTATGCAACTGTAGAAAGTCTTTTGGAAAAAGCGATCATATAATATGCTCGACACTCTCTTAAAATGACACGGCACGCAAAATCTGTCAAGATTCACGTGCACGACACATTTTCATTGTATATCTGTTAATTCAATGCTAGGAGTTGTATCTGTGATTTAAATTTTTGAAATAATGCTCTCTGATTGGCCGATCGCTTCAAGCGTGGTCTAAATGTTTGTTCTGTTACGTTTGTGTTATACCAAGTCAGGTCGTGCTATATCATGCTAAAGTGTTTTGTCGTTATGTAGTTTTTGTCATGTTTATGTTTGCTTTGTTATATTTGTTTTATCCTATTTTGTCCTAAACTCCCTTGTTTTGGTCAAGAAAACAGACGACCTCGTCGTAGATTCGTCTTAAAATATTTCTGACGCGTCTTATATAGTACAATATTTTGTGAAAATTGCCCAATTTTACCCACTTGAAATTTCAATCTATCACTGGCAGATTACGCAATTGGTTAACTTATAATTATGCTATATGATAGTGACATACAATTTAGAAGAATCAATCGTTATAATTGACAAACAAATTGCAAGAATTCTTGACAAAAATACTATGTTTTCTCCTATATCTACTCTAGTCTTTCACAGTGTGCAGCCATAAGGGACATCCTCGTCTTGTACATTTCAAGAATTACTCTCCAAATGACGCATTCATGACATCATCAAACATAGGTTATCGCACCATTTCTGTCATTTGCTACTCTTTTTTAGACAAACTGATCAAAAATCGAGTTTAGAAAAGAAAATATTCTATTCCCGGATTAGATCAGCTTGTCGAAAGGAAATTACCGTAACAGATCGTATATAGTTTGGAAATATTGACATGATTAACCCTAACCTCTATGTGCATAATTATTCGCTTGTTTGTTGTTTTTTTTTTTTTTTTTTTTTTTTCTCAATTTAAATCGTTTTATTCCGACAGCGGATGATAACGGTTTATATATGTGTAAAATGCATCAAATGCTAGCAGACAATTCAGTTACTGTAGTGCCGGGCAGAGTCCTGTGGTTCTGAAAGTTCGTAGAATAGATACCCTTTTTATCATGCAATGAAGCATGTATTAACCTGATATCACCTGTCTAATAACATAACATGATATCAGTCAGTCTATTTTTTTTAATCAATTTGCATACGCTTTCACCTGAATTTCTTTGATTTTTAAACGTTTATTAATATAAAACGCTGAAAATGTTTGCACGTTAAAAAAAATAACATGTAAGTGTCTTAAAATATAAATGTTATCTAGTCTCGGCAGTGAGAAATCATCATGACGAGACAAAGCCTCGTCATGATAAATTCTCCAAACCTCGAACATATAACATTGATATTTTAAGACACTAACATGTTATTCTCTATTTTTCTTTTTTTTTTTTGTCGTTGTTTTTCAAGATTTTTTTCAAAATAAAAGCTCAATATAATCAACAAGTTTATATGAATAATATTTCTATTTACCTCATGGGAAAAATCACCACGTTTTGTAGGCTTCTTCGTGTTGTTGCGAAATCGTATGGTAACAAACGAACGCACAGGGCTATCTAAAACCTCGTGACTTCAGCTTTTTCAGTTCGTATTGACAAGAGTTGGTTGATCGTTTGCCAATAAGAGTTTGTACAGAATATAATTATACGTGAAATACGTGAAAAAGAAATAAAGAAAATTCTTTGAACAGGGGCGGATTCGAACTAGGGAAAGTAAGGTCATAGTACTGCGTCCCAGATCACAAGACCATGCATCTGTAGCGTACTCTAGTTGATAAGCAAATGTTATGTAATTTCCTTATACTCCGGACAGGAACGAAATTACCCGTAAACTCACGAATATTCTAGAGGACGGATTCATTCAATGTAATTTATTCGTTGCATAGAGGTCAAGTTATGTCAAAATTTCAAAGTTGTACATTTGTAAAAAGCTATCATAAAACCTCACTTTTCAAAGATTCCCAACCAAACATTGCTATTCCAATGTATACATATTTATAATCTGACAAATATTCTGACAAAAGTTAGTTTCAAGCAGAATGGACCAAATTTATGGCCTCTGGAATATTTACTGAAATTGTTGTTTTTTTTTGTTTTTTTTTTTTATTTCGCTTTTTGATTTCAGTCCCTCCTTAAATGGTAACGTTGTTGATAAACAGAACAATGTCTAAATCGATTACCGGCTGCTGTCTGCGTCAGTTACCAAATACAATAATCATATCGTATTACTTGAAATGTTTTTTTCAAATTACTTATTCAAAGAAAGACGTGTGTTTTTGACATGTGTGACTGAGAAAACAGGACGTCACACAAAGAAAATAATTCACAAATCGACGCACCCTAGTGAGAAAGTAGAAAAATAGCATCTTTGTGTAATTGTGAAAGAAAATCGGCCCTGAGTTCGGGATCACAAAACGATGAAAACTGTTTTCAAATTAAACCCCGCTTTGCACACAAGTGCACGTGCAAAGCGGGGTATAATCGGAAAACTGTTTTCACCGTTTGGTCACTCTGAACGCAGGACAGTTCACGAGCAAGTAATACGTATTTGTTGCTATTTCATTTCAATCGTTACGCAGGGGATTGCAAGTGGCTTCTTGCTCCGAGTACTCAATTATTAGTCAGCCATTTTTTTAAACAAAGATATTTAACTATACAAACAAGTATTTCGCAAAGAAAATTAAAAAAATAAAGAAATAAAATAAGCAAGTTTAAACTACAATCTAATGAAAAAAAAAACCTCTGTAGGTCTCATTCATGGTTCCTTAAAGCCCCAGTCTGCGTTAAGAGAAAAAAAAATCGCTCTTTCGAGAATATTCTTTGAATATTTTTTTCTTGATAAAGTCTTGAGTTACATTAAAATACAAATCAATCGACTAACCGCGTTTTTTTCCGTGAAACGCTTGATCTGCCGTATAAAGTAAAATATTAAAATGATATTTTGATCACGTGAATTACGCCCACGTGTAGGAGCGGTATTCAAATTGGAGTCCGAAATGTTTCGGGTCATAAAAATCCATCAAGTAAGGCCAATATCGCGTCATAATTATTTGCATTACCGAATATTGGAATGACAAATTAAAGCTTTTCTTGGAGAATAAAAGTCTAGTATGTGTTTACATAGCAGTCTAAGATCATTGTCTTGCGTTTCGTAAATTTTCACGAACACAGACGGGGACTTTAAGGATCGAGCGACAAATGTTGTCAAGAATACTGATCGCGTATTGGCCGATTTAGGTAGAGGTTAATACCTTTAGTTACATGATGAAATTTACGCTCATCTCGATCAAAACCATTCTAAATCGCTCACTCAGCGTTCTTTTCATTTATTTATTCAATCATGCATTCTTTAATTCATTCATTCTTTCCAATCACACATTCACAAACGCTCCAAAAGCACTAAAAAGTAAGATAAAAAACAACATTCAAAATAAAATATAGCTAGAAAAAATGCCATTTCAAAGACATGATTAAAGTTAAAAGCATTCCTAGAACTTGAACGCATATTTCAATAAAGGGAGGTAAAAAATATCGTTAATTTTGATCATTTTGAACGAAATTAGAGATATTGGATTACCTCCCGTTGACATCACTCAAAACTCACTCATCACACTCATCCAATTTCATCCCAAAATCATTCCAAAGTCATTCACCTTGTCAATTTCACGACGTTGTTAACCGAAACAAGAAACCCGTCACGACAGCTTAATGTTACAATTTCGTATAGTTTACACACACTCGATCCGTTCAAAAACGCTTCAGAACCATTTAAAAGCTTCGTGAATTCACTGACGTGCTTGTTTTTTGATGCGCCTAATTGGTTCGTAGAGACAAAGGAATCTATTTATAAAATTTGCATTTATAAACGAAGTTAGCGACTAAATATTACGTCCCTTTATTTTCATTCAAAACGCATTCATCCCTCTCATTCAATTTCTTCCAAATTGATTCCAAATCGTTCACCTTATCAATTCCAAGATTTCCTTAACTGTTATATTTAATTTATAGACAGAAGCTTACAGTTAAGAACATGCTTGGTAAACAAACAAACAACAATAGCAACAACAACAACTAAAAAAAGCAAAAAAAAAAAAAAAAAAACAGAAACAAAATGCAATTTGTGTATTCGTTAGTCATTCATCGTTGCGCAAAACTTTATAATTCTGTAAAGTGAAACAAATAACTCCCCCACAAACCATGAAAGTACATTTTGAAAGATTACCTTAGTAAGTGGGAAAGACAGAAAGTAATTAAATGTCTTCTAATGAACTGATAAAAACGGAGTCCTTTCTTGGCATATAAAATTTGTGACTAAATGTGCATTAGATTATAGTCAAACCGCGGTATTCGAAAACGCGGGAAAACGAGGTATAGGAGTAGGGGTGGACTGAGACTGGTAAACCTGTCCCATCTACGCTACCCTTCGATCGACAGAATGGGACAGGCTTGACAAGGGTGGACTGAACTGAAGTTTAACGAGCGTGAGATATCGGTACTCAATTACAAATGCAATCACCTTTATACTGAAAAAGTAAAGAAACTCATCACGAAAAACACATTTTCCCCTGTCGACAATGCTTTTTGTCGTTTCAGTTTTAGTTTCTTTATTGTGCAGTCGGTTTCGAAAGCAGGCTGCCTTTACGCTATGACACGTGACGTTTACCGATGTAATTCAAAGGATCGTAAAAATTGCAGTAGTTTTGCGTTTCTCTCATCTTTCAGCTTAGTCAGAGACCATGACAACAAAAATTTCGTTAGTCCCAATTTATCTATGTTTACTCGTCGAAAGTCTGTTTATAAAGATTCAAATAGTGTGGTTTACCTATAATTGATTATTTCTTTAGATAAACAAAATTTGCTGTTTCCGAACTGTTAGGTCATAATTTCTCGTTATGTTCGCTTTGCAGTTATAATGTAAACGTTTGGGAAACGTTTGTAAAATTTTACCACGTTTTGCACGTATATCCACATGCATGTTCAAATGTTCGCAAACGTTTTTGCACCCTGGATACAGGGCCGGTCACACAATCGCGGATTAAGGCCATGGATGAACTGTCGACATTTTTCGGCTTCGACAGTAACTTTCCGCATTGGTCAGTGGCACTCCGGCCTGGATTCGTGATCATTCGTAGTTGTCCTTGAATATCCGAGGGGAAAAATGTTGAATATACTCAAGTATTTAAACACCGTTGTTTAAGCACTAACGTCCATTCAGCACTGAGACGTCGCCATGTCCTCACATTCCGATTTAGATTTGGAATTAGGCAATGGCCATCTAAGATAGCTTCTGACTATTCAAACCATAGGGCGTCAGCACACTTTTACATCAATAATATTTCAAGGATGATCAACTGCAAGTTAAACGACAGTATAAGAAAAGTAACTGTGTATTGGTCATGGCTTTACCTGTGTAGATTGTCGCCCCTTTCACTTCGAAATCAATTACAATCAACCATACATAAATTGCATAGAAGAACATATAATTCAATAGTTTTTCTGATTATAGGCCTATGTTTTGTCGTCTGAAATATCTCGAATATTGACAAATTTGAATCTATGAAAATCGGAAAGATGGATTCGAAATCCAATGACACTGAAAGGGTCCATCCTAGACTGGCCTCATTCGTTTTTGTTACCATTTTCAGAAAACGATTTGTTCTACTTCAATTACAAGCTTCTTTAATTCAAGTCAAGTGCTGAACAAAACCCTCTTTTCAGAGACAGGGGACTTAATTGGAATTTTGCAATGACTGTCACATTTAGTTCCCTTTGAAAAAAATACTGTATAGAAGAGTCTGGCGACCAGTCTAGGTCCAGCCGAGAGCAACGTCAATCCTTGTTTCATTAATACGATCTTAGGTATTTTCTCATTTTATGAGACATTGGCAGCATCAAAATAATGTTGCCAAATGAATTTAAAACATTTCTCCTTTTCTATGAAACACGGGGAAAGCTTGGGAGAAGCCGAAATCTCCAGATATTATTTCCACTTTTTAGGGGGTCTCCAATTAATCCAGCATGCAAACTGTTAAGCCTTTAAAAATTTTATGGGTCAGAAATGTTCGTCCCTCTTGACTTTTTTGTTCAATAATTCAATTTCATATGATTCGATCAAATTGTGGACTGGCTAAAATTGGTTTCATTTCTTAATGCACACAATTTTTGGTATGCAAGTGTACATGTATAACAGTATACAACATCGTGAAATTGACAAGATAAGTGTTTTTGGAGTGTTTTTGAGTGAAATTCAAGGGAGATAATCCAATATCGATGATTTTGTTCAAGATGAACAAAATTATCGATATTAATTACCTCCCTTTATTAAAATATGTAAACAGGTTCCATGAATGGCTTTATGTATCTTCAAATCCTCGTCATACGCTTACAAAATTTAATTATGTCAGTGAAATCATGTATTTTACCGATTTTTATTTTGAATATTGTTGTTAATCTTATCATTTTAATGAATTGGAGCATTTTTGAATGGTTGGAATGAGTATTTGGAATGAATAATTGGAGCGCTGAGTGAATGAATTTGAATGGAATTGATCGGATTGATTGTTAATTTCATGATGTATTTACCTATATAAGCTTCGGCAAAAATTAGTCCAGTTAGAGGAATCTGTTATAATATTGACAAATCTTTTCATTTGTACTTTGTAAAATTTAATTGTAAGACGCGAAAATACTATTTGTTGATTTCATGGAGGTATGAATCTAAAAATCTAACCACACACATGTATGAATCCGCTTCGCGAATTCATACAGTGTTTTTAGATTTTCCATGAACAAATACTATCTTTTTCTCTTAAAGGGAGTCCATTTAACTATTGACATGCTGAAACAGGAATATCCCTGCTTTGGAAGGAGGTATAAACAAAGGTCGATCTAGAGTCTATACAGTTAACAACATCGTGAAATTGACAAAGTGAATGATTTTTGGAATGATTTAGGAATGAAATTGAATGAGTGTGTGAAGCGAGCTTACGGTGACTATAATAGGAAGTAATCCTATATCGCAAATTTTGTTCAGGGTGAACAAATTTAGCGATACAGATTACCTCCTTTAATAAAAAATATGCATACAAGTTCTGTACAAAGCTTCCTATTTCTTCAAGAACCTATGAGACGCTAGCAATTTGAATAATGTCAGTGAAATCGCGACTTTTCTTTATCAAAATTTATTTTAAATAACGTTGTTGATTTTGTATTTTTCATGGGTTTGAGCGTTTTTGAATGTTTTGAGAGAGTGATTTGAATGAATGAATAGAGCGCTGAGTGAGTTTTAGAGTGGTTTTGATTTAGGGGAATGTCAATTTCACGAAGTAAATAGCTGTACCACCTGACTTTCATTCTTAAACCAGAAAAAATATGTTTACATATAGAATAAGATAAAAAAAAGGAGATAATTTCCAACTAACAGTTAATCCATCCAGTATTATCAGCACTTTGATTTGATTCATTTCTGCCATGTTTTTGTTCAGCAGGACGAGAGTTTATTAGTGAATGAGGGTTCGTGCAAGTGGTTGCAAATTGTACCCAGGAGGCTTTATCATAAAAATATTTGTGAAAAAACTCAATGTAATTAAGTCCTTCTGAGACTTCTTGGAGTTAAGATTTTTATCACAAATATTTTAAAAAAATCAAAGTATTTTCTTTTTGGCTTTCATTTTAA
The DNA here is from genome assembly GCA_948146395.1 of Fragum whitleyi. Taxonomy (NCBI): domain Eukaryota; kingdom Metazoa; phylum Mollusca; class Bivalvia; order Cardiida; family Cardiidae; genus Fragum; species Fragum whitleyi. The sequence continues at coordinate 24,196,067 of OX411549.1, read as the reverse complement.
AGACCTTTATTTTCAACACTATGTAAACCAGAGCTTTGCCGGAATTCAATTTAACAACTGTGTTAAAGCCTTCCAAAGAAACCTCACTGTTAGCGTTATCTTTGTAAAATAGTCAAATATAGAGATACGTTTTATAGTTAAATGTAATCCCGCAGATGATATCTTAATCAAAATTCGGCCGACTATGGTGATTTTAACAGTCACACTGTATGCAAAAGAACTTAACGCCACGTTTTAATGGATATCCACAGTTAACCAACTCTGACGAGCCCGCAGTTTTTGAATGACAAGTGTGACATTAACCTTTAAGATTTTAATTCCACAAAACACTTACATAGTACTATTATACCTATAATTATGTTACTGAGTAATTGATTGTTGTACGAGAAAAACTGCTGTCGAGCCAAGGAAAGTTTAACCATCAACTAGATTATGACCACGAATAAAGACTCAATTTAGACATTTGACCTTGACCTCTAGGATTGGCCTGTGGAGAACCTAAAAAACATTATCACATAGGACATCTTCTCATTAAAGAGATTGTGTGGAGCAAATTATTTTGGAATCCCCCCTTTTGTGTAATAGGTTTTAGTCAGATAATCTCGATTATAACGTTTGACCTTGACGTTTGGAGTTATTTTGAAAATCGTCCATATAAGTAGGAGATATGTTCCAGACTAGCTCATTTTTAACGTTTGACCCTGAGCTGTGACCTTTGGAATTATCCGAAAATAACTTTCAAGTGGTACAACTTATTTTGGAATCCCTGATACCTCCCGTCACAGTAATTATTTCTGGCTCATTGCGCACGGGCTCAACAAAAACATACATTTATGATATCAAGCCTGTGCCAGGTACGGCAATATTTTTTCCTCGTTGGTGCTCTCAAAGTGAATGACATTACTTTAAGATAAAGTATACTGACGCCCATAAAGAACGCCTCAGTCATAAAGAAAGGACAATTATTTACAAAAGACATATTCAATGTTAATAATTCTTACTTCATATGTAATACAAATTCATTGCAGTACTGCTTTTAGGCAAGATTTGTAGAGGATTTATCAAACTTGAAAGATTGGCACACCTTTTTTTTGACAATAACAGGGTTAATCATTTTTTTACTAAAGGTCAAAACATCTGGGGCCCGTTTGACTAAACATCTTACGACCATCTTTTGCGCAAGTCAAAAATCAAAATTTTTTCTACATTAGAAACTAATCATAGAATTCTGCCATGCATCATCTCATTTGAATCGTCTTTTAAAGGCGATTCAAATGAGATATTGCAAGGCAGAATCTAACGATAAATGAAAACACCAGGTGCGATTTGTGATTTTGACTTACGATCAACTTTTTCGTATGACGTTAGTACAATGTAGTGTGCATAGTGAAAACCCACATTCCAATACACTGTACAACCGCGAGTGTTAAAAAATTCTCATAAATCACGATTTTTCTTGCCTTCTTCCTGTTCAAATTTTATCATTTTCTAATTGAGTCCCCTTTCTGACATAAAAAGTATTCTGGTCATTGTTCATCACGGGTGAGCCATATTTCCATGTCCCTGCGATTGTATTTTAAGATGAACTTTGCTCTTTCAGAATGTTTTATCATTTTGACTAACATACTGAACAAGTTTCATCATAGATGCGCTAAATGTATGACCCTTAGAATGTAAACAAAGAAAGTGTCAACAGTTATCCTTTTCTCGTGTTTTCATATGGAATTTTTCAAATTTTAATTTATACGGTTCATCTCAATGACTTGACAAACATTACTATCCAATATTCATGAATTGTCGCCCCTATGATATAAACACTAAAGAGTTGATGACTTACGACGTACGAGGGATATCTAATGATCACACAGCTCAACATAAGCCCGATTTGCCCTTACGAGCACAAAGTATGACGAGGTAAAACTGCAGACATAGGTATGCAACATTACGGGAGAACTACTTTTAATGGCGAAAGCGTTCAGTGATTTAGTGGTTAAGCTGCAAGAGGCAGTTTACACTCATTTGAACTTTGAGACATCCTCAAAATTTTGTATGTTAACTAAAGCAAGCAAAGCTGACGCTTTGCTAGCTAGAACGTTATTTCTGTACCAGACTCCATTTCAAGAGCTCAATATTATGTTGTCTTTGCAACAAAACTCGTGGGAATTTTGATAAACGTCTAGCGTGAATCACTGGCATATCAAATGCTGAAGACACATGTGTCATTTTGTATCTAAGCAACAATGTTAAAAAGGCTAATAAGCTTGAAAACATTTGGACCGCCATTTTAATTCATGATTAAAAAAAGTGAAATCGAAATCTGTTGATTTTGTCACATATAGAGGAAGTTTTGTTAAAGTTTATCTATGTTTTTTTACGATGTAACGCTGTTCACATGCATTCATCAATTTGAACAAAATAAGCGATGTTATATTACATCCTCATAAATTCATGCAAAGCTCCCTTCTCCCATTCATTCATTTTATTCCAAAATCTTTCTTAAATTATTCACTTTGTCAATTTCATGCTATTGTTAAAATTATATCCTACCGCATAGGATTTTGCTTAAAAAAAGCGTCTCCCTCTCAAACACACATTTGATACCTTAAATTATTTAAAGTTATATATTTTATAACGTTAATCAAAATTGAAATTGCATTGTTTCTTGTTTATTTTTTCTAAAAACCAATCTCAGATAAGCCAAATATCTCCTATATTTTATTGCGGGAAAAATCCCCCTTTACATATAATTATAAAACAAGATATTTGTAAATATGGTAATAAAAATCACAAGACTAAACCCGTATGACAAATTGAGAAGAGATATGTTAAAACATTTTATAACTTTAATAAAAGGAACTTCTGTAGCGTATAAATGTTTTAAAACCACTCTGGGACAAGTGGATTATTCTTAAACAGCTTCATTGAAGCAGAAATTGACATTGTAAAACGGAGAAAATTTAATGGAAAAAACACATCAAAACATTAACGCGCACCTCCATACACGTTTTAAAATTTGCTGTAACTTTTGTTTTATACAAACAGAGGGCTTCCAAATTATCGTAAACACAGCTTTGTTCAAGCTGTATTTGTTACAATTTCTTCGCCGATCGACGATGTTATGTTTACGTTTCTGTGTATTTTTGCAAGCACCAGTTTTTGAAAATATGATTTGTTGACGAATGGAGAATTAGACTTTAAACCTATAAAACTTCTGAAACTTTCTGAACGTAGCTAAATACAATCTTAGATAACGCTAGGTAGGGAGAAATGAACAATTGCATGAACTATTTTGGTAATTCAACTGGTAATCTCAATAGTCCATCGGCAAGCATTGAAGAAAGTGCTAAAACTAATACATTTAAATTATGAATTTTATAAATGTGACCTATTAACATATTTTGTTCAAGAATATCAGAATTAACAAAAAGCCATGCGTTTATGATATCGAAGCACAATCGAGCGCCAAAAAAATGTTATCCTATACTACAAAGCTAAACTTACCTCGTGTGTGTATTCAAAGTTTGGGGCGCCGACTTGTGCTTAATATCGAATTCAAAAAGAGTTGTATTATGACGTCCTGGTTTGATTTGATTTGAATTGGGGTTTTACGTCGCTTTCAACAATCTCTCGGTTATATCGCGACGACTGGAGCACCTAACGATGTATTCCTGGTATTTCTCACACCAGTACTACCACCACATCCCTTTCCTAGCCTCCAGTTGCTATTCCACATAGGTTTACGATTATCTACCCATTGGTGGAAGACAAATGTCGGAAAGGATAAGTGCCGCGGCCGGGGATCGAACCCGTGCGAATATAGACCCCTTGATTAGAAGTCCGGCGCGCTACCAACTGCGCTATTGCCGCGGCTATGACGTCCTGAACCCAGCCCTGCAAAGTGTTTGGAAATCATTCCCCACTTTGCACATGCACGAGTACATGCAAAGCGGGGTATAATTTGAAAACAGCTTGCATCATGCTTGTTTTTCATCACGAACGCTGGGCAGGGCTGTTATCCGGGGTTTCAAATCTTTGATTAGAGTTCACTGACATCATGAAGGGTTAATCCGATATTCGTCTTACAAATGCTTTCATTTTATTCAAAACAGGTGCGACGATTTCCATTTTCACACCATTCAAACCGTTTGACAAATTGACATAAAGTGATTTAACGACTAAATTGGGTATTATTTATTCAAAAACGATTCTTTCATATGAGAAACTTATCCGAAATACTAGGTACCTTTCAATTGTGGTCGAAAGAATAACAATATATGAGTTTTCGAAATCAAATTAAAAGACGGTACTCAAAAGTGCCCAAAATAAGAAAAACACTTATATCTTTCCCCCTTTAGTAATTCATGAAAGCACTTTTTCTAAATTTGAGAAATATAGATAGGGCATAAATGCCAATGATCTATGATTATCTATAAAACAAAGCTCTGATCCTTGGTACAGCTAGTTACATTGTGAAATTGACATTCACCTCAAGCAAAACAATTCTAAATCATTCATTCAGCGCTCTATTAATTCATTCCAAACACCCAATCAAATTATTCAAAAACGCTCTAACCAATTGAAAAATATAGAACCAACAACATCATTCAAAATAAATTTGGACAGAGAAAAATCGCGTTTTCCCTGACATAATTCAAATTGTAAGCGGCGTCTTATAGGTTCTCGAAGAAATAGAAAGCTATCTATAGAACTTGTATGCATATATTATTAAAGGGAGGTAATCAATATCGCTAATTTTGTTCATTCTGAACAAAATTTTTGCGATCTTGGATTACCTCCCATCAAATTCACTCAAACCTCGCTCCACACACTCATTCACTTTCATTCCCAAATCATTCCAAAATCATTCACCTTGTCAATTTTACGATGTTGTTAACTGTAAGCAATTTATTATGACAGACTCCGAAACGTACAAAAATCATCTCCAAAATTAAAAGCGTAAAAAAACATACAAAAAACATGAAAATTAACATTTCTGTACTTGATTTTTTTGTAGTGCAGAATCCGTGTTCTCCTCAAACATCATTGGTCTTGGATAACTTGAGCTACTGTTTACCATTTATCCCCCGCCTAACACACAGAAAATAAAATTGTTAACCTTAACGTGTAATATATCTCAGAATTTACAAAAAGTCAGACAAACACATCTTTTAGAAATTTTCTAGCGCTGGCATCAACGTCCTTCTAAAAACCTACGTACCGGAACGAAATTAGCACTTCATCAGTATTTTGGTTAAATTTTGACTGCACTTATGCAAGTTACATGTACATGTTAAATTATTGTCAGCAATTAGAAAAAAAAAAAAAAAAAAAAACACTACTGATTCACGTATTCGGTGGACATTCAACAGCAACAGTCCATATTTCATATCATTTGGCGTTTTCAACGACGAATATCAAATTTTAGAAAACCTAATATAAAAAAAGATGAATAGTTAGCCAAATTAAATTTAAAAAAAATGGTCCTTTTTTTTTTATTTTCAGGTTTCATGCAGTGTAGTTATCAAAATCGTGAACTTGTCAAGGTGAATGATTTGAACATTTTTAGAATGTTATCAAATGAGTGTGCGGAGCGAGTTTTTAATGAAATTCAAGGGAGGTAAAAAATATCGCTAAGTTTATGCTGAGTGGACGAAATTTGCGATAATTTATTACATTCCTAAAAAATTAACGTTTTTTCCTGTTCGTAGTTTTTGTTTTATTATTTATTATTGTTTCAATCGTGTACATATAAATACAAAACAACATACATTTATACACGACCATTCTAAAAATAATTATAGAGGTGACTGAATAAAAAAAAATAGTCATATAAACATTCAACTTTAAAAAGTATTTAAGAGATGAAATTCGTTATTAAAAGATGTGATTTACTTTTTTTTAAAGTTCAAAATCGAGATCGAAAATCGGTCGGGCAAGGTCAATTATTAACACATACGTGCAGTTCGTTCATCGATGACTAACCTCCTTGGCAGTGAACACATTCATACATACATGAATACAAACACCCATACATACATACATACAAGCATACATCTAGTTATTAATACATACATACAAATACGTAGGAAACTTGGTGTGTCTTTCCGGGCTAATGGGAGACTTTGGCGTGTTATCTCCCTTGTTTGCTCTGTGTTCCAAAATCGTTAGCGGTCCTTTTAGAAATTCTCCTTGGATTTTATCCATAGTTTCTTTGGAGAAGTTGCGAATATTAATTTTGTAAATACAAATTACTTATTTATGCGATTCGTATTTATGATACAATTTTCAATAGCAAAGAAGGAAATAAATGTTTATTTTACGTCAAATGTATCTTATAAATTGTGCAATATTTGATTTAGAGCTAATCTTTCAATCTACAGTGCAAAGAAAATAAGGATAAAACCCAAGGTTACCACTGATTTGGACCCTTCCTCCTTTGGGAGTATTTCAAGGGGGATAACCGACCGATATCCCTCATTAATTGCTTTCAAATCCACAATGGTAATATGTTGTCCAATGATTTGGTCGATTCGAATGAAATGCTGATCCTTTTGAACGAAGCGTTTTTGAACGATTTGGATCGTTTTTGAATGGTTTGAGTTTGAGTGTTTGGTTTGAATGAACGTAAAGATGAGTGACGTGAGTAATTTTGAATGAATTTAATCGAGGTGAATGTGAATTTCATGAGGTTATTACTGTATTCTGTCGAACAAATCTTTATATTTTTTCTTTAAGATAAACGTATAATTGCATAGAAAAATAACGTATATTAGGCATATATAGCTCTTTCGATTTGACGTACCGTCAATAACGTCGTCATGCACCAGGGTTTTGTAGGTATACGTGACCCGTCACGCAAAAAGGGACCATCTGGGAAGTGTACAAGAATAACAGACTTTAATTGATGCTATCCAATAATAAATTTTTTAAATGTATTACTCTTAATATGCTGATGGCAACTGCTTCATCATACATTGATATCCGGTTTTTGAAATATATAATACGTACTAAGTGTTTTTGTATGAAAGAAAATCTAATGATTGCCTTTTGAACGATTTCCAAGCGTTTTTTACCATATCGCAGAGTTTTTGAGTGATTAGAATGAATAGAGCACAGGGCTAGTGTACAGTCAATCTTGCCAGAGCGACCACGTGTATTAAGCGACCGTTTTCAAAATCCCATTTTTTAAAACTAAATATCTGAAAAAATAGATTACACTGGTATAAAAATATTGTAAATGAATCCTATGCTGTTAAAACTCACGAGAATCGTCTCAATAAGACGATTCTGATGAGTTTTTACAGCACAGGATTATTTCGCAATAATATTTATTTGATCAAAATCATGTTTCTCAATTGTAAACAAAATGTGCATTAAGCGGCCATTTTCTTTAACGATCGCTTTTTGATGGTCCCATTCCTGGTCGCTTAATACAAGTTTTACTGTATTTCACTGGTTTTAAACTAGATAAGTGTCGATTTAACGATGTTACCAACTGTATCAGCTATCAAAATATAGCTACTTCGACTTTTATTTTAAAAGTTATAAACAAGTGAGTAGTCCAATTGATACAACCGTAAGCAGATAAAGGAAAGGATCCCATTGGCACAAACCACATCCGTAATGCAATTTATTCTGACCTACCCACCTGTAAGATTTTGCATAAATCACCATATTGATGCGGGAGATGTCTAGGACTAATCCGCTTTTATGAAGAATAGTCGTCGTAAATCTGGAATAATGTTCTCCGTTCGGCTCTCTACAGGGCGCAATTTTAATAGCGCTATTGTTCGGTATACGACAATAATTTGGTTTTATGAGACAAAGCCTCTTTATGAAAGAGGGGTATAATAAAGACAACCTGGAATTATAAACTTGGACGTGTCGACACTGATCTCCAACCCCAGCAAGATTTGCATATATTACAGTATAATTTGAGCCTGTGCGTGACATTTCCAACAATTTGAAATGAGCGTGAGGTGCAAACATTGAGCAGCGTAGACAGCCAGCTACTGTAAATATAATGTAACCAGATGTGTACAAGTACTTTGAGACTTCATCTATCTATTCAAGGATTAGTGAAGACTCTGGTCAGACTGTGCGGATGCACAGGCTGGGTAGAGTCTTTGCTATGTACATATATCAAATGGTTGTTAAAACTCACGCACGGCTCGTTTTATAGCTTTTCTGTTGATATCAACTTTACAGTTCTTTACTTAATATCCACAAAAATACGTTGTACCTATATTTGATTGCTTTTTCTAGAATATCAGAAATATTTTCAAATCACCGTTAAGAAATCAAATTAGAATAATTCTTCCATATTTGGCTTTGCCTAAAATTCGCATAATAAAACAATTAAAAAATCTGAAAAAAAGTTAGATAAGCACTACTGTGTTAATAACTAAAAGCCACCGAAAAATTAAATATCAAATAAATGTGGCGAGTTTGTTATAAAATATGGCTAGTTCTACAAGGTACAAGTCAAAAACTAAGTACAATAGTTTTTGGTATTGGCTGTTTTGTTTTTGTTCCATTCATGTTCAAATAAATTCCCAAAAGAAAAAAAAAAGTTTTTAAGGCCATGCATATACTATTCGGGAAGCAAAGAAAACTGCTGAAGTGTAAGCAAAATGTAAACACCGTGCTATAAACGGGGATTTGCTTATGATCAGTCTAAGTAAGTATAAGTATTTAATGTTCATTTGGTATCGGCATGTCTTTGTTTTAATTGTCTTAGAAAACAACACAATTAGATTAGCGTCAGATTAGCGTTACATTCACATATTCGCGGAATACTATTTAAAGAAAAACATGTAGAGTATAAACAATAATTAAACGTTTAGATCCCAGCTGCTTAAATAAGGAAAGGATCGGTACAAACGAATAAAAGACGACATGTTTATCTTTAACAAAAGAAGACAAATGCGTCAAAAATGCACTTTTCCTCTTTAATCGTCCGTTGGCGCTGAGAGTTTGTCTGCCCATTGTACCTTATGAACGAAACGTCTTTAATGATTGAGTGACTGTGCTTAAGGACGATTACCTCTGGAAGTCAGAATAATCGGTATTTGAAAGGTTAATTTATTACTTGGGCTTAAGCGGTGTCGCCGACGAGTGGGAAATAGAGTGAAGTCATATTGAACGCTTTACTTAAATCTTCATCCTTGTGAAATTCCGGCCATGTTTAATTACCCTATTCAAGCTCATTTAAGATGAGGATAGTGTAGATAACGATAATACTGCTACATGTAGTGTGAGAGGCTCAAATATAATAATGCGAGCTATTTTGAAAGCTATGTTCTGAAATGATCAGAAGATATAAACATGTTGTCATTATACTTTTTAATTATTGCTAAATGTACCAACTTCGTGCAGGAAACATATACGGAGACTTATCCCAGACTGGCTCATCGTTGTACTAAATGTTTAGTGAAAAATTGGCAAAATAAATCGATCCGACAAGATTTAAGGCAACCCGGAAGATTTAAATACTTAATTGAATCACGGTTGAAGCGTTAAAGTCTTTGAAATACTTGTTAAATTCATTAATCTACTATGATATATTTTTGTAAAAGAAAAATGGTAGAAATGTTTAAAATATTTAAATTTATTTCTCACAAAGCGTTTGAAACCAGTGAAGAGTCTGGTACTAAAATGGGATTACCTTCAGGTAAAGGTCGAATTGAAATGGGGCCGAGTATTTAGCCGAATTGTCGTGGGAAGGTAAACATCACTCCCCATAAAAGACTTTACGGCGAAAGAACAAGGGCACGTGATTGAGCATCTTAATATGTTTTAAATGTTGATGATCTGATAGATCGTGTTCGGACATATTTGAAAGGAAAATACGGTGTATAAAATTTGAATATCATAGGAAATACATCAGTCGGATATTTCTACTTTCACCTGTTGACAAACGGATATTTACGAGTCGGAGAAGAAATGGAATATTCAAGACTGTCTTATCAGGATGCAAAATTCTGGAATTTCACCATAAAATTGGGGGTTATATGTTTCATAGAGTAGAAAACTTGATGTTGCAACTTTATTTTGTACTAGTTTCGATAGATTGGTGTTAACGTACTGTACAATCATTTTTCGTCTCCTAAATTTAAAGATATAAAATGGGGACGGACGTTGATTTTGGATTCGGCATGGCCGAGGAAGACCACCAGGATGATTTGGCTACTCGCAACTTGCTTAGCTTTGTTGACATGGCAACCAGTAACATTAAACTTGCGCTGGATAAACATCCGAAATCGAAACGGAAAGTTAACCACAGGAAGTATTTACAAAAACAATTGAAAAGATGTGGAAACGCACCAAAATCTACTGCAGAAAACAAAGTTAGTATAAAGAAAATCTTTTTATGAAGTTAAATTCTGGCCAATATTATTTTTAGCTCACCTGAGCACGAAGTGCTCATGTGAGTTATTGTGATCACCTTTCGTCCGGCGTCCGTCCGTCGGTCGTCGGTCGTCAGTCGTCGGTCGTCGTCCGTCAACAAATTCTTTAAACGACATCTCCTCCTAAACTACTGGGCCAATTAACACCAAATTTTACAGAAATGTTCCTTAGGTGGTCCCCTTCCAAAATAGCTAAAAAATTGAAATCCATGAAAAATCCTGGTTGCTATGGCAACCAAAGGTGAAATATTAAGAAAATCTTAAAAATTCTTCTCCTCTCAATCAGGAGTCCTAGAGACTTAAAATTTGGCATGGATGATCAGTTCATAGACCTGAATTAAAAAAGCTGAAATCATATCTGTTGGGCCACCAGGTGCAGAGCACCAGGGGGGGGGGGGTATTACTTTGGGAAAATTTTGTAATCTTTAACCTTCTTCTTCTTAGGAACCAGGAGCCCTACAGACTTGAAAATTGTCATGGATGATCAGTTCATAGACCTGAATTAAAATAGCTTAAATCATATCTGTTGGGCCACCAGGTGCAGAGCACCAGGGGGTATGGGGTAGTACTTTGGGTAAATTTTGTAATCTTTAACCTTCTTCCTCGAAACAAGGAGCCCTACAGACTTGAAACTTCGCATGGATGATCAGTTCATAGACCTGAATTAAAAAGCCGAAATCATATCTTTTGGGCCAACAGGTGCGGAGCACCAGGGGGGAGGGGGTAGTACTTTGGGTAAATTTTGAAATCTTTAACCTTCTTCTTCTTCAGAACCAGGAGCCCTACAGACTTGAAAATTGGCATGGATAATCAGCTTGTAAACCTCAATTAAAATAGTCAAAATCATGACTGTTGGGTCACCAGGTGCAGATCATCTCGGGGGAGGGGGTAGTGCTTTGTTGAAAATTTTGAAATCTTTGACGGTCTTCTTCTGATGAACCAGAATCCGTACAGCCTTTATATTTGACATGAATGATCAGCTCATAGACCCTATTGACATAGTTAAAATCATGAATGTTTGGCCACCAGGTGCAGAGCACCAGGGGGCAGGAGGGTAGCTTTTCAGAGCAATTCTTAAATCTTTAAACTTCTTTTTCTAATGAACCATGTGCCCTACAGACTTGAAAAATGGCAAGGATGATCAGCATATGGACCATTATAAGAATAGCTAAAATCATAACTGTTGGGCCACCAGGTGAGGAGCCACTAGGGCTTGGGGGGGGGGGGGGGGGGTTAGTACTTTGTTAAAACAATTTTAAATCCATAACCTTCTTCTTCTGAACCAGAATCCCTACAATCTTTATATTTTACTCAGAGGATCTGCTCATAGACCCTATTTTACATAGCTATAACAATGAATGTTTGGCTACCATGTAAAGAGCATTGGGGAAAAGGGGAGAATTCAGGTCAATTTTGAAATTTTAAACTTTCTTCTGATGATGAAGTAGGAATCTTACAGGCTCTAAATTTGCCATGAGTCATCAGCTCATATACTTTAATCAAAATAGTTATAGTCATGATTGTTTTGTGACCAGGGGCAGAGACCGAAGGGGAGGGGGTAGTGCTTTGTGGTAAATTTAACAATTGTTAAAAATTCTACTGAACCAGAATTCCTACAGCTTTTTCATTTGATATAGAATAATCAGCTCATAGAACCTAATTTAAACAGCTATTATGATTGTTGGGCCAAGAGGTGCGGAGCAACAGGGGGAGAGGGTAGTACTTCAGGTCAATTTTAACATTTGAACTTTTTTAAGCTCACCTGAGCACAAAGTCCAGCTTCCGTCCTTTGGTTGTTGTCTGGCGTCTGTCAACAATTTCTTTAAACGACATCTTGTCCTAAACTACTGGGCCAATTTACATCAAATTTTATAGAAATCTTTCATAGGTGGTCCCCTCCAAGATAACTTAAAGAATTGCTATGGCAACCAAAGTTGAAATTTAAGAAAATCTTTAAAACTCTTCTTCTGCAAACAAGAAGCCCTACAGCTTTGGAATCTACCTAGGATGATCAGTTCATAGACCTTAATTATGATAGCTAAAATTATAACTGCCAGGTGCGCATTACTAAAGTTATCCCAGATATTCTCTTGTAAAATGATCATGCAAAAAAAACGGACTGATAACAGTTCCATTTTGGATCTTGCATTTTCAAACAGAAATAGTAAAACTGAGACTGTGGAATCTTACTGGTCTGACCATAAGATTATTTTCCGTTACACATAAATTTGTTACAGTTCAATAAATTTATCATCTGAATCAAAAGTAATGCAAGTTACCCTTGGGTGCTTTGACTCAGGTGAGCGGACCAGGGCCAAAGGCCCTCTTGTTTATAACTATTTTTTGGTTGTTGATATTTATTCAGTTACTTAAATTCAAATATTTTTTTTTCAATTTTATTTATTTATTTTTATTCAAACACTTCGATTGAACATAGTGTTTCCTTTAACACAATACAATTTTCCTCAATCTTCTTTTTTTTCATTATCATTAAAATCCCATTACCATTTAAGAGAGAATGAGAATATCTGTTGATTTCATGCGGATTCATACAAGAGTGTGATTAGGTTTTAAGTCCCATACCTGTAAAAAAATCAACAAATATTCTCTTCATCTCTTATAATTTAGAATAAAAGAAATAAATATATACCCGCAAAAAATAGATTGTTACAGGACTACGTTCCGTGGGAGGCTAAAAAAGAAGTGTGAGCATTTTTTTTATTTATTTATTTATTTATTTATTTATTTATTTTTAGTACTGAAGCCAATCTGTTAGCCAATCAGAACGCACTAATCTTGATGAACAACAACTAGAATTAAATTATTTTACAATGTTCCGGTCATATTCTACTTTCAGACAGGTGATCATACAACACAGCACACTTCCAATTCCACGAAACAGAACAAGAAGGAATCGAGTCAGATCGGTTTACAAATCAAATCATTACAGGCTTTATTTGACCCTCGGACACTGCATGAAAAATGCTGCACGGACACCGCTTCTAAAACAATCCTCTCATCGACGAAGAAACCTCTAAGATTCCGTAATTTGCCATCATCTTTTTTCAATGAGCCAAGAAGGGTGAGTGAGGATTGTTTAGATTTGCCATCCATCGGTGCTTGTGCAAGAGAATTTAGCGTTAACATGGAGGATTGTAATATAGACGGGGTAACCTGTCTTCCACATGACACCCTGGAATCTATACTGGGACCCACAGACTTTCAGGATTTATTGACTAACTCTTGGAGTAACATACAATCTGTGAACGCTGTAAGAAGTGCTCCATGCGCGTCTAGCAATGCTTATTGTCAGCCGTCAGTGTCAACCAATTACAACAGTAGATTTCAGCCATATTCACCTGACCAAATACATTGCGAAGTTACCTGTGACAGTTTCAGTCCTCAATCGCTGTCGGAGACCTCAGAGGCCCGTATTAGTGTCTCGCCTCAATCCAGCCCTCAGTGTGCCTTACAAGGATCCGTGTATGAAACAGACTCCTTACTTACGGAATATAACGTGAATATCCATGACCAAATATACCCTCAAAATTCGGACAGCATTATACATGTGCCATATCAAAGAAATCAAAAAGGGTATACCGCTGAAGATGACTATTGTCTTCCAGTGCTGAATGGAGATATTTTGAAAAACTGTGCTAAAACACCTAACGGGGGGTTAACTCCCTGTCTATCGAATAACAATGATACTATGACACTCCCAGGGTTTCCACAAGCCTTCAGTACTCAATCCACATCTGCATCAGATACGTTACTCGATATATTGGACTCGGTGTATGATCTACCCACGCAAAGTGCTGAAACCTTCTCTCCCTGTTATACATATTTATGATTTTAATTTTTGCAAAATACCGGGCCATATGGCAATAATGTAAGTAATTTTAAATATGTGCGATAAAATACAGATTTTTTTAAACTCGTCATCTGAAACAGATAAAAATAGGTATAGCCTATTTTCATCTGTTTTTAGATGACTCGTTTAACTAATACGGTGTGTCTAGGGTTTTCAAAAGCCATCAGTGTTCACTCCAGTACGACATCAGAAACGTTACTAGGCATATAAGACTCGGCATATTATCTTCCGACACAAAGGCCCGATTGCATATTAAAAGTTTAGTTGTAAATTTGAGGCTAACAATATGAATATAATGGTAAACCTCAAGTTTACCATTAAACTTTTGAAATGCAATCAGGCCAAAGTGCTGAAAGCTTTTCTCCCTGTTATACATACCCGTATTAATGATTTGATATTCGCAAAGTTTTTGTCATATTGCTATTTTGAATAACAAAGTTGTGTCCATTATATATATCAAATGTATTTAATGTGTCAACTAAAACAGATTTTTCTTTGACATAGCCTCTTTTTATCTGTTTTTAGATGTATCTTTTGGTAAATTTTCAATTTCATGACCAATCATCAATATTCCGTTTGTCAATCGAATGAAAATGATACTGCGACCCTTCAAGGGTTCTCACAAGCCTTAAGTACTCAACAGTAAGGTTTCAGATACGCTAGATATACACTATTGGACTTTGTGTATGATTTGCCATAACAAAACTTTTCTCCTTGCTATACATTAGTGAGCCGTCGCGGGAAGAGGGACCATCTGGGAACCTTGTTAAATAAATATTTGAAAAGCGATTGGATATGGTACAGGCCAACTAGATGTCGCATTTTAAAAAATTCTTTCACTTCAAGGTAGACCGATTTTAATAGATTCCGAATATAAGCAAATTGCGAAAAGTTTCGCCCTTAGTCAGTCTGCGCAGTCAACGCAGTCTGACTAGGGTCGACACTTTACACAGTACCCAGATGGTCCCTTTTCGAGTGACGGGTCACATATTCATGGGGTTCTTATTTGTAAATTATGTAATAAACGCAATTCAGTTCTATCTATAGCTGAACATTTGATTTCTTTTCTTTTTTATTTTTTTACTACGACAAAATGCGCTTTCATTATACAGGTTACAGGATAAAGTTGATATACATGTACTTTTAATTAAACTTCCTTTTTTTAAGCTTCTGATCACAAAGTTATTAATGAATGTAAGCTATTCTTATCATTCAACGTCTGGCGTCCGTCGTCATGCGCTGTAATGTCTTCAAAATATCCTCCTAAATCAGTCCTCTTATTTTAATAAAGTTTGTCAGAAATATTCATTAGTGAAAGCTCTACGGAAATCATTAAAAGGGAACGGTATTCACACTTTAATCTTGTTCAAACTACACGACTATTGCTATCATAATTTCGTGCAAAAACGACTAGTAGTTTTCTTATGCACCAGGCGGGCAAAATTTAGAAAAAAAAATATTTTGACTATCTGCAAAGCCCAAATTATCTCATCAGACGATCGGAAAGCATCAAAGAAATGTGATTTTTCTGCAAGCCTATTGATCGAAGTACCACAAGAAGCCGATTTACCTAAAAAGTAACCCAAAATTACTACACTTACGTCCAATGTATTTTCCAGTTTACGGAAAAGTCCGAGCGATGTTTCGTATGGATTGAGAGCTCGACGCGCTATGGTATCGGACAGGAATAACTTGCAAAGGCTGTCTCAATATTTATGCCTGTACAATTAGAAACATCGTGCAATTGACATTAAACTTGATCAAAACCATTCTTAATCGCCCTTACAGCCCTCTATTTACTCATTACAAACACTCAAACCATTCAAAAACGCTCGAAAGTTTTGAAATCGTTCAAAACGGTCGACATTTCATTTAATTTTTTCAAATCTTCCCATGATTTTATTGGTTGGTGTTTATTTTTTTAAACTTCTTTTTGATCAATTAAGATAAGACACCTCAATGGAATAAAGGAATGTGAAAATATTGCTAGTCAGATATCATTCCAAAAATGGTACACCTTCCAACTTCATGATGGTGTTAATTGTAACCCTGAAATTTCAGTGTAAGTATTTTGATAAAGATTTCATGAAAGAAACTTCATGCAGAACTGCCTTTACCTCGTCTGCGTTAAGGAGGAAAAAACTATGCAAATTGTTGGCAAAGTATACCCAGCTTTGCACGTAGATGAACGTGCAAAGCGAGGTATAATTTACAAACAGTTTTCACCATTTTTGTGATCCTGAACGCAGTACTGATGTTTGGTTTCTGATATTTGGTGAATGAGAATCATTCGAATCGCATTTTATGGATAGTGTTAATTTCTATTCAACGAATAATGCTATTCAGGATATTCGACATTCTAATGTATGTTTGATGATAATTAAGCATAGATATTAGTAATAAATTGTGCATTAGTGAATATCGACGATTGCAAAGTGAATTCCATAAAATATGGAGGCATTATAGATTTTGAAAAAAATGTTTAGATTTTTTTTAACTTTTCGTCATAAATAAATGAATCCAGAAAAAATAATAGTAGTAAAGATAATTATAGAAAAAAACTATGGCCAAAATTTGTTACGAATATCTTGATTTGCTTTGCTTTAATGGCGGCAAAGGACAGCGTAAACTGTTTCAATTAAGGAATAATTATTAAGGAATCAGGTTTTGTCAGACCACATAAGTTTACATTAAGCGGCGTTAAAATCTCACAAATAGAAAACTGTTGTTTCTTTAATAACGAAAGTAAAGAATGTATCCGCCCTATGAAGGATGGAATGAATTGAATGTCGTAATTGGCGGACGAATTAAAATCGATTTAGTCACACTTGTACAACTACCCGAATTCTCCGGTTATCCACAAAGACCTAATAGTTCACACTTCACGTTTGATCTTGTTCCCATTTCACAATTTCAATAAAAGACATTCACCTGTTTTTGACGGAGATTTTACAGATCATTAACGGAAATAACTTCTCCACTTGTACCCCATGATGTGATATGTTGAGAAACTTCTAACAATTTTGGATCTTCATGAAAAACAAAGATTGGGTAGTCTAATAATCAATCCCTCTTTTCAAGAAATAAATCACGGAATATTGACAAATGAGCCTGCACGTGACATTTCCAACAATTTTAAATTTGCACAAAGCAAAGACACTGACCAGCCTGTGCATCCGCCCAGTCTGACCAGAGTCTCTACTATGCGCTTGGTAGATAGATAAGGTCTCAAAGTATCTGTAGACAACCAGGAAACTTTATATTTTACAGTTTTTGGCTGTCTCGGCATCTCTATTTTAGCATGTCACGAGTATCTTAAATTGTTTGAATTGTCACGCACAGGCTCAAATGGTACCCACCTTCATAATATTGTACGAGCAAAGCGGCGTGCCATTTTGAATATCGCGGTTTAATTGACTACCTAACACAATAGTGGCCTATTCACAATTAATATTCTTGACAATAGGTTTATGAAACGTAAAGATTTACAAAAAAATTAATATTGTGGGAATGCAGTAAATAATATCATGAAAATGACAATTTGAATTATTTCGGAATGTCTACGGAACGAAATTGAATTTATGGAAATAGCTATTTTTTAATGAAAATAAAGGAGGGTAATGTAACATCGCTAATTTCGTTTCAATTGGACGAACTTAGCGATGCTGTTTTCATCTCGGGGATATTTGGACAAAACGCCAATTCTTAGTAAAACATTGCTGTCATTTGAAAAAAAAAATATTTAAGATCGTTGAAATTACTTTGGTTTTTTTTTTTTGAAGTATGAACATGAACAATAGTATTGCAACATCTGATTTACGTAGATAAAAAGTCGTTTCAATAAAGCTATTTTTGAACTTATCACGGCATTATTTTGGTCGCTGAGTATATGAACTAGTACCCCCAATTAAAAATCCATTTCTACAGTGACAAGTCCTGCAAGAGTAAGGAATGCATTGAAATAAAAGGTCTTACCTAGAGTTTGGGAAAATGTGTGAGTGCCATGTTTAACAAAGCGTAGAAAATATATTGACTATGTAGTTATCGTGATATTTACTATTCGATTAGAGACAATGATCAGGTTGAAATATCACCTACAGTCCGACCTACCAACATTGCAAGTGACGTCATGATTTGTTTATTATTTTATTGTATTATTATTATATGTAATACAAAAGGTTTAATAAGTAGTAAAAACACTTGAAAGAGACAAGTGGGTCCTCGAAAGTAAAGTGATATTTAATATCGAGGTTCAAAACTCTGACAGATTACATATTTTTGTGATAGTTTTATCTTTTTCAGTGTATTTTCAATATAGAAAATAATTAATTCCATTATTTTAAAATTGACTCATTTATTCGTTACACGTATAAGAAATCTTTTCATTTGCTAATATTTTTCTTTTCGCTACTTATGTGTCAGTATTTCCATATTTTTCTATTTTCAACTCATATATATGTATTCATAAATATCACAAAAATGGAAAGCGATGTTTTGTCTTCAAAATCTTTTCGTGTGGTATTGCTAATGCTAATACAATGAACCAAGTTTTGAATCTTGAATTTATGAAAAGAAAAAAAATCCATTATTTGCGCCGATACGAACGATTTGAAGCACGTTACTTAGACTAGGATAATCGTGTCAGAATACTTGATGAAAAATAATCTTATTGCAACGATCGTTTATTGCAAAAAATGGCTAACCAGGCAAATTAAGGCCAAGTTCCGTTTCATTAAATACTGTGTGAATTCACTGAAACATTTTTGACGTCTTTAACGCGCAAAATTACCACAGATCGCATACGTTTCTATATACAACAACAATAACTTTATGAAAATTTGATGTTGCAATATTATCCATGATAGGGCAGAGCCTAAGTAACGGGTCGTTGCACTTAAGGTAAAGGGAAATAGCTCTTACCCCCCGGTCTCACAGACCCCGATTTAATCCCGATTTCGAAAATTTCAAAATCGGCGGGAAATCGGCTAGCTTCGGGAGAGTCGTAGTGCCTCTGACTCAGATCGGCATCAATTCGGGATCAAAAATAAATCGGGACAAAAATTTCAACATGCGCAAATTTTTCTCCCGATTTCGAAAATCGTGCCGAAATCGGCGCACCTCGGTGTACCTCGTACTAAGTCGTCGTTGTTCGTAGTAAGCAAATCGGCGTTATTCGGCAACAGAATCGGTCCTATTTCGGCGTACCTAACTCGGCGATGAACCCCGAATAACGCCGATGTCATACGAGTAACTCCCGATTCTCGCCGGTGAAGTACGACGAGATACGCGACTAGCAACCCGAGCTACACCGAATAACTACGAACTACTAAGATATTATCCAGTAGTACTACTAAGTACTCCGATTTCCGAGGAGTAAGAAAAGGCGAATCAACTTTGTAAACAATCCATCTCTTCAAAACCTTTGAACGAGACGCTTCCCTATACTTCGATTACGCTGCAATAGCTGATGAAATTGTCGAGTGTTTTACCTCCTCTCTTTGGTAATACAAGGCCGCACCCACCATCGCCTTTATTTCCTATGCTTAGGCTGTATATGGCGTTGTTTATACTCAAGCTCTTCAAGACTCTGTTCAGCTGGAGCATTTACCCTTTCCTTAACTTGAATACAGATTGCAATTATAGCGTTGTCTGTTGTTGTTGGCATGTTGTCACTTTAATATCCATATGATAACTGATTTTTATTTGCTGTTAAATCACGGAATTTTTTACCAAGTGTACAAAATTGGAGCATAATCCTGAAAAAAGATTTGAAACTCGTAGTCGATCCGGAACTGTCGGCATATGTCGCAGTATATCTTTGTGCATCGTAGTCCATCGTAGTAAGAAATCAGGATAGTTGGTCTAGATCGTACTGTTTCGTAGTAACTCGGCTCCTAAACTCGGGGTACTTCGGAATAAAATCGGGGCAAAAGCGTAGTAAATCGTATCGCATCGTAGTTTTTCGAAGCCCGTCGGGAACACACAGCATGTATGTCTACAAATACGCCCCGTCCAAGGATGATCGGAGAAAAACGGCTCGAATTCGTGGTAAATCGGAGAAAATGCGTTCTCCCGAAGCACTACGATTATTTTGGAAATCGGGGTCTGTGAGACCGGGGCGTTATCCAGAATAACCTACTTCTAAAGAGAGTCGACATAAATAACTAGAGACCTTAAATCGCAGATTGGTAACCAAATCCTCGTAACTAAGCTGAAGTTACGATGCCTTGGTAACCAAACGATGAAATGTGTTCACTCTCTCAAAGCACGTGAATCCTTTAGGTTTTAGGCTACAGTTATTTGCACGCGTTAACGACGATTACCGACTAAAGTTTGAAAGAACCCAAACTTTGGAAAAGTAAACTCGCCAAATTACGTGACGGTTAAGCCCTGCCCTGCCAGTTCATTAATTACGCAAAATACTTATATCTTTATGTAAAGAGAGTACTCGAAAATAATAACAATAATAATAATAAAAGAGATTGGACAAAAAGCCCTTGTATAAGAAAGAATGCTGATCTTTTTTCTGCATTTAAATCGGTTAAAAGCGACCTATTTTTTCAGAGGTAATCGTTAAAAAGGCGAAAAAAGAACAAGCACAAAAACCCAGGGTGGACGTTTTGTCCAAAGTTATTCTGGCCGTTGCAGTGGCGGAACAAGATGGGATTCGGAGGGTTCAAACCAATAAGAGGCCTATTTTTTCCTTATTATGGTGAACTACGATCAGAATTGGGTAAAAGATATGTAGCTTTGGGATCAACTTCAGAAAGATTTGAAGACTGTTTGAATAAGTACATGTAAATTCTTTTCCGATGTTCATTTCCAAAATGTCGTCTAGGGACTTAAATCAGGTAGTTTTAGAGTCCTGGCTACCTATTTGTGAGTTTCAGACTCTCAAAATCTACGTCCCTTTAAACTCCGTCTGAATTTGTATGTTCGAATCCCTTTTACAGAAATCCTGGATCCGCCATTGCGCTTTGCCCCACATCGGAAAAACGACCCTTTCGTTTATAGAAAACGGGGTTCATTGCAAAAACCGAAAAAACAAAGTTTGAAAAACTATACACATTATAAACATAACGCAAAAAATGTTCTATCAATAGTTAGCCCTTTCCTTTTTTACAAAATTTTGGACTTGTCCAAAATCAAAGGTTTTGCAGACGAAAATTTAAAGTGGATTTAATTTGAAAAATAACCATTCAGTAGGGTAGAAAATAGTGTGGAAAAAGAAGAAATTGTTTGTCAGAAGCAATTTTTTCTTTTTTCACAATGTTTTCTCATTCATAAAATCACAGGCACGTAAAAAGCAGGGATTAAACAGCAAAGGGTTAGACGACATGCTAAAAGAAAAATAATAGTATTACTAGGAAAACAACTTCTAAACGGCCACCTCGCATTTGCCAAAATTTAAGATATTTGTAGTCAATGCATTAAAAGAACACGATTGATTGATTGAATGGAGTATAACGCCGCTTTCAACATTATTTCAGTTATATCGCGGCGGCCGGAGCACCTAACAATGGATTCCTGGTATTTCTCTCACCTGTACTACCATTACATCCTTTTCTAGCCTCCGACTGCTATCTCACATAGGTTTACGATTATCTACCCATTGGTGAGAGACAAACGTCGGAAAGGATATTTGCCGCCACCGGGGATCGAACCCACGGTGTCCGTGGTCTAGAGGTAGAGCGTCGGCCTCTTGACTCAAAGGTCCTGAGTTCGATTCCCGGGAGCGGCTATCGATCTTGGTTCTTTCATTGGCCCACACATTCGGCGCGAGTACTGGCGAATTTTCCAGGAAGCAGAATCGAGAGGGATTAATCTAAGTTGCAAGAACTTGTTTCCCAATCGATGTAAAATAAATAGGTTTAAACCAACCCACGACTTCCAGATTGGAAGTCTTATGCCTAGTCAACTGCGCTATGGTGGCGGCTAAAAAAACAAAAAAAAAAACCACGAACATTTATTTCTATATGATAATATCTTGACGTACTCTTAAAGCAGAATGACTCAGACTTGACACTTGACACACATAATAGTACATTGTACAGACATGACGTAACGTCACATTCCGGTGGTCTCCTTATATACATTAAGAATGCTCTCTATTCTACAAGAAGGAATGATTTAGAACATCGCGATATACAAGCCATATGGGTAGAGGTTAAATACCGATCTGCATCATTTCTTCTGTGTACCATGTACCTACCCCCAAATACACCAGTTATATTTTGGGACAGTCTAAACAATTCATTGGAAAAGGCATACGAAGTCAACCAAAACATCATAATAGTTGGTGATCTCAATGAAAATTTACTTGACAAAAATGAAACGCACCTCACAAATATAATGTCCTTAAATGATTTAACAAATATGATTACCACACCTACCAGAGTCACGAACACCTCAGCAACTCTCATTGACCCAGTATTGGTTACAGACTCGACTAAAGTCATACACGCCGAGACGTTAGACATCGAACCTGATATTAGTGATCACAAAGCAACTCTAACTGTACTGAAATCTAACGAAATACCGATGCAGTGCATCAAAAGGAAAATATGGTATTACAATCGAGCAGGTTTTTAACGAACTCAATCGACTTATTTCAACTGACAACTGGGACTTCATAGACGACTCAAACATTGATGAGGGATGCAGGAAATTCACAAACAAGCTTTTGGATATGATGTCAAAGTGCATACCCTCGAAACTTATCACAGTTAGACCAAATGACAGACCGTGGTATGACTCTGAAATTAGAAGATTCAGTAGACAACGAGACAGACAAAAGAGACTCTTCACGAAAAATCGACGTCAAGCAGACTGGGACAAATTACAAATTTCTTCGAAACAAGGTGAACAATCTAAAGAAATTTGCAAAACAGCGTTTCTTTAGTCATTTGGAGGAATCTTTATGTGATTATCGTCTTCAAAATCCTAAACAATACTGGAAATATATTAGGAATCTGGTCAACACAAACAAAAAATCTGATTTAATTCCAACACTTTTTACAAAAGAAAATGATGTGGAAACATTGCATTACTCGGAATCAGAAAAAGCAGAGTGTTTCAACAATTACTTTTCGTCTATCTCTAATGTGGATGACTCACAAACCACCCTCCCAATTTTTGTTCCTAAAACTGAAAAAAAGCTAGAAGCTATCCACATAACAGTTGATGAAATTGAGAGTATCATAGGCACGCTGAACATAAATAAGGCAGTCGGTCCAGATCTGATTAGCCACAGGCTACTCAAAAATGTTAAATCAAGCATTTCTTTACCATTATTTAAGTTGTTTAACAAGTCAATAAGAGATCGGACATTTCCAAAGATGTGGAAGGAGTCAATAGTAAACCCCATATTTAAAAAGGGAGATAAAGCCCTAGTAAGTAATTATCGTCCTGTTTCTTTATTAAGTTGTATTGGAAAACTCATGGAAAGATGCGTCCATAAACACCTCTACAATTATTTGTACCTCAACGATTTAATCTATGCCAAACAGTCAGGGTTCCTACCAGGTCATTCAACTGTGTATCAATTGCTAGAAATATATCACCAAATCGTCTCTTCTCTTGATTCAAAACAAAATTTATGCATGGTATTTTGTGATATATCGAAAGCTTTCGATCGAGTTTGGCATAAAGACTCGATTTTTATACTACGTCAGCTCGGGATATGCGATCCTGTTATCCACTGGTTCACTGATTATCTATCAGGTCGCTCTCAGTCAGTAATTGTAAACACCGTCTGTTCAAGGTCAATGTCGATTAATGCTGGCGTCCCACAGGGCTCTGTATTAGGTCCGTTGCTTTTTCTCGTATATGTAAACGATATATCCGAAAATCTTCTAAGTATATCTCGCCTTTTTGCTGATGATACTTCATTGGCATGCTCTGCATCACACATTCCTGATATAGAAGGTATTTTAAATCATGATCTCTTTATCATATCAAACTGGGCTAAGCAATGGCTAGTTGACTTCAATCCATCAAAGACTGTGGCTATGCTCTTCTCTAACAGACCCGCTTGTATTCCAAACCTACTTTTTAATAACACCCCTATCCAGTTTGTTGAAAACCACAAGCATCTCGGGTTGAATCTAAGCATTAATGGTAAATGGCACGTTCACATCAGCAATATAACGAAATCAGCGTCTAAAATACTTGGCATTATGAGAAAGTTAAAATTCAAGCTCAAGCGTGACTCCCTTAACCAAATATACATATCGTTTTTACGTCCTATACTTGAGTATGCTTCTGTCGTCTGGGACAATTGCTCTATTCGAGAAAAGGAGTCATTAGAAACAATCCAAATCGAGGCAGCAAGAATTGTAGCTGGAATTACTCGTTCTGCACCTTTATTTTTCGTGTACAGGGAAATCGGATGGTTGAATCTGTCAGATAGAAGAAAGTATCAAAAACTTGTCTTAATATATAAAATACTAAATGGTCAAACTCCAAATTATATACATGATCTCTGTCCTCAACAAGTAAGTTCTAGAACAAACTATGCACTGCGTAATGCTAACCAACTTGACATAATAGCGCGTAGAACTGAACTTTTTGCTAAATCTTTTTTTCCATCCGCAGTCTCACTTTGGAACCAGTTGCCCGAAGAGCTAAAGTCCATAAATTCTCTTTCCCAGTTTTAATTTGCAATTTTGCAAACTTTTCCACAAAACGAGGTTCCTCGCTACTTCCTCACAGGAGAACGTAAATACTATATTTATCAAACTAGGATAAGGAATAAATGTAGCAATCTAAATTCTGACCTCTTTTTAAACTATATCTCACCAAGTCCTGCGTGCACTTGTGGTCACTATATCGAGGATGACGATCACTATCTTTTTAACTGTAGACTCTACATTGAACCCAGAATCAAAATGTTTCGTCAGTTACGATATTTCCATCCTTTAAGTGTAAAATTGCTTCTCCATGGCTCCACAGACTTACCATTTGACAAAACGTCAAAATTTTCGAATCCGTACAAACTTTTATCAAAGAAACAGGACGATTCAAGTGAATCGCAGCAATACTTTTGTAATCACTTTTATACACAGCAATTTATATTTTTAGCCAGAACCGCGGTCCGACCAATTGCGTAATATCCTGCAAAATACGCCCTAATGTATTTGTACATATATATTATTTTCATACACCTTAGGGTATTTAATTTCAAGTTGTCAGTAGCTATCAACATCTCCAAACCGGAATGCAACTTCCTTGGTCATACAGGTAATTCTATTCAAATAACGTAGTGACTATATTGTTTTAACTGTGCGCAATACTCGCAATTGCCTTTACATCTTGTAAGTCTTTTCCGGCTATTGAGCACAGGGAAATCAACTTAAACTGAAGAAGATAACTTTTGTAAAAAAATCAGAGGGAATGACCGTATCTAAGTTGTTCGAACTTGTGGTCAGACCCCTTTGCCATTAAATATATGTATTTGTATTTCTTTGATATATATTCTTTGTAATATACTGGCAATAAAATATGTTTAAACTAAAGCAGAATGGATTCGAAACAGTCAAACACCAAAAACCTTACTTTACGAAAGTCCAAAAAAGTGTACAGTTTCAAAGAATTTCAAATATTCAGTCTTAGAAATACTCGAAAATAAATCGTATATAATGACAAAATTCGAAATTCTACGGCTATTGCGTGTCAAATATGAATTAATTAAAGAAAACAACATTTTGGTTGTTTTGTTAAACAAACAAGCATCAAATGTTGACCCCCCCCCCCGACCTCCATAAATCTAACAAAACATAATAACTCAAAAGAATATGATAAGTAGAGTACTGGGCCATGTTTCATCAAAACATTTAGGACGCATTTTTGTCTTACCGAGGGCTTACCACAAATTTAGGACAAAAAGCACGTATCACAAATCTATCAGTCCAATTAGTTAAGTGATTGTTGTTGTTACTCTTTCGAAAGTCATCAGTAAGACAAAAATGCGTCTTAAATATTTTGATGAAACTTGCCCCTGGTTCTTGAACACTGCACATCTTCTTGATGAGATCTATCCATATGGGGCCAACTTATTTCTCGCCCGCTTTCGGGTCGGGTGTAGACTGGTTTCACTATCGAATATCAGAATAGCCTATTCTAGGCTATTCTGATAGTCGATATGTGGACCAGTCTAGAGCTGGTAACCCGCTTTCTCAGAGATACTCTGGTGTTGCGGGCAGCAGTACCCGCCCAGGGTCAGAAATAAGTAGGCCCCATGATTTTTCATTATTCTTGTTTGCATACCCTCCTAGATATACGCCGGACAAATATCAACTTATAAATCTAACAAAGGGCACCTTATAAATCTAACGAAAGGCGCAAACTCATTAAATTTGACAAGAAGAGTTATGGACCTTGTGCATTGCACTTCTCCGCAATGTGATCTTTCCACCAATGAGGTTTCGTGATCGTAGGTATCCTACAAAGGGCAATAACTCAAAAAAATAAGCATGGTAGAGTTAGGGTTCTTATGAAATGCACACCCCCTTGATATTATCTATCCACCCATGAAGTTTCGTGATTGTATAGGTAGATTTTGCTCTGTGAGCCGTGAAATCAACTTTTTACAGTTAGATTCTCGTGCCATTTGTTCGAAATAGATAAACCAGGTTAGAATAATGCATTTAGAATGTTTAAAGTTTACCTTTTAAACCAACGTTATTGCTTGTCTTAAAACATGAAGTTTGCCCAAACATGTATTTTCACAATTTCAGTGAAGGAACCAGGTTAAATTCCCATCATTTGCTTTTTAATTATACCCGATTTACCTATGGTAATGGACTCGGCGCCTGCGTCAGAGATCAGGTTTGCAAATACACCTATAGCTATCATACCCTCTGAGATAAAAATCAACATAGGGCAATAACTCAATCGCTCAAGAGCAAGATATAGTTACGGCCATTATTCACCGAACCTACCCTTGATATTATCTACCCACTCTTAAAGTTTCATGATCATAGCAATAATACTTTCTGACATATGCTCAAGTATGAAATCAAAGGGCAATAACTCAAAATTAAGCCAGGTAGAGTAACGGTGCTTATGCACAGGGCATCTCCTTGATGTGATTTATCTACACTTGAAGTTGCATGACCATATCTATAATATTTTCTGAGATAAGCTACGGACAAGAAAATTCTACGGATGGACCTACTGACAAATGCAAAGTAATATAGCCCTCTTCTTCGAAAGGGGCATAAAAATAGTAATTCCTTTACACTTAGTTTGATATGGGTTAGGCTATGTCCTTTGAGAGCTCGAATAAGTTGAAAAAATGTATCATTTTTTTCTAAAATGCCCAGCAACACCCTTTTAGTGTTATAACATTTACTTTCAATACAGCAACCCTACATAAAATAACAACAACAAGATGAATTTATATGTACATGCCCCAGTGAAGGAAATGCAGAAAAAAATAAATAAGAAGATAAACCCGTATTTCATTATCCACGATAAATGCCCTGACAGGGCGGAGCCTCAGTAACGGGTCGTTGCACTTAAGGTTAAGTAAACCAGCTTTTATTTACAACTACTTACTTCTATAAACAGTCGACTTAAATAACTTAAAAGTATTTAATCATAGGTTGGGTACCAAAATCTCGTAACTTCAGCTTGTCCAAGCTGAAGCTACGAGACTTTGGTAACCCAACGATGAATTATGTTCACCTTCTCTAAGCACGTGAATCCTTTTGGTTTTTGGATACAGTTATTTGCACGCGTTAAGGATAATTATAGACTCAATTTTGAAAGAACCAAAAATATTGAAAAGTAAACTGACTAAATTACGTCACGGCTAAGCCACGCCCTGCCAGTTCATTAATAACGCAGAATACCCATGTTTTTCAACAATCTTTAAATCATGAACGTGGGAGAACATCGATTCTATTCAGGGGATCTAAAACCTTTTACTTTAACCGAAAATTTAAATGAGTTGTCTCTCTTTGAAAATGAATGAGATGGCAGATGCAAGAAGTATGTTTGCCCAATTCTCTTACTAATCAGACTCACCTATTGTTGCATGTATTGCTTCTAGAATATTTTACCAATATTTAACCATTTATTATAATAGCTCATTCACAGATTACATGGATTTACTTCTCTTGTCATATAAATAGTGTTCTTGGTACATTGCATCCCCAAACCAACTAGAGATACCCTTCTAACACAAAATTAAGATTAAGCTATTGTGATCACTCACCGTCCGTCGTCCGTCCGTCCGTCTGTCCGTCAACAATTTCTTTAAAAATCTTCTTCTACTAAACCACAGGGCCAATCAAGCTGAAACTTGGCAGGGATGATCCTTGGGTGAAGCTCTTTAATAGTTGTTAAAATAATTTAATTTCATCAAAAACCCTGGTTGCCATGGTTGCATAAAGGCCAAAAATGGCCGTAAATCTTAAAAAAACCGTCTCCTCCGAAACCACTGAGCCAATCAAGCTGAAACTTGGCAGGGCTATTCCTTAGGTGAAGGTCTTCAAAATTTGGTAAGAGAATTTATTTTCTTTAAAAACTCTAGTTTCCATAGTAACAGAAAGTCTGAAAAATGTCCGAAAATGGCTGAAAATATTCGAAAAAATTCTTCTCCTCCTAAACCACAAAGCCATTCAAGCTAAAACTTTGCAGGGATGGTCCTGGGGTGAAGCTCTTCAAAAGTTGTTAAAAGAATTCAGTTTCGTCAAAAACTCTGGTTGCCATTGTAACAGAATGTCTGAAAAATGGCCGAAAATCTCAGAAAAAAATCTTCTCCTCCCATACCACTAGGCCAATAAAGCTGAATCTAGGCAGGGATGATCTTTGGGTAAAGCTCTTCAAAAGTTGTTAAAAGAATTTAATTTCATCAAAAATTCTAGTTTCCATGGTAACGGAATGTCTGAAAAAGGCCAAAAATGGCAGAAAAAAATTATCCTCTCAAACCACTAGGTCAATCAAGCTGAAACTTGGCAGGGATGATCCTTCGGTGAAGCTCTTCAAAAGACGTTAACAGAATTTAATTTCATCAAAAACTCTGGATGCCATGACAACAGAATGTATGAAAAATGACCGAAAATGGCTGAAAATCTTAGAAAAAAGTCATCTCCTCTTAAACCACTAGGCCAATCAAGCTGAAACTCTTCAAAAACTCTTGTTTTCATGATAAAGTAAAGGCTTAAGAATGTCATAAATTACAAATAAACTTAGAACAAATTCTTTTCCTCCTTATGAGGCCAATCAATTTTAAACTTAGCATGGATGTTCTTAACGTGTAGGTATACTAAAGTTGTTAAAAGAATTTACCATTGTAAGAGAAAAGTTGAAAATTTATGAAAATTAAAAAAAAAATCAAGTTACAGTAGGTCAAAATTTAACCACCCTAAATATACATCAAACAAATTCTGGTATTCATAACATGGTTGACAAGTTATAAGTGACTTACTCAGGCGAGTGATATAGGACCATCGTCGTCCTCTTGTTTAATAGATATTTTGTATCTAGAATTATGTAGACAATACCGACCTAAATCGGTCATCATTTTAGTCCATGGGCCAGGAGGGGTCACCGTGCACCCCCCTAAGGGCTCTCCGAGAGTGGTATGGAAATGTTCATAGGACCTCCCTGAGTGAGAATCAAGATGTTAACAGGTGATAATTTGGGTCCCGACTGCCAATCCGAGTGGTTTTCTAGATGGCAGCCAATAATAAATTCATTTTACCTTTGTTACACTACAGAGGGAGTTTTTTCATTTTAAATATTTTTTGAGAGTCTAAAACATGTATATTTTGCGTTCTGGTAAAATCCTGTAAACCTTAATATGATTTTGAAGATCTCAACTTCTGAAATGGGAGATGGTAGCCAGTTCTAGATAAGAACTTTTGCTATTTTTCGATGAATGTATTGAGAGAAAGGTGTTCACCATGCACTACACAATAGATCGTACTGTATAGTGCTATGATATTGTTGGTGTGACCTTCCCGAGTTCATTTAAAGTTCTTAACATTCGATATTTAGAGTCCCGTCGGCCTTTCTTGATGTTTTCTAAATGGCAGCCAATAAACATATTGATTAACCAGGAGGCATTATATAGGCACCATTTGATTTTTACTCATATTTAAAGACCAAATACATGTATATTTTACGTTCTTGGAACGATATCTATAAGTAAAAGATAATTTGGATATCCAAACATCCTTCATGAGAGATGGCAGCCAGTTTAAGATAGAAATTATGCTATTTTCTATTGCATTCTATGTAAGATGGATGGTCACCATGTACTTTGCCAAAAATCATCTTTGATTGTGCCATGAAATTGCTAATGCAATATCCCCAAGGCTGAATCAAGTTGTTTCTAGTCGATACTTTGGGCCTTTGGTGGGTCTAAATGGCAGCCAATGCAAATACAAGTAAATAAATTGGAAAAACTTGTATACGACCAGCCTTCATTTTTTGTCTTTAAGGACCAAAAAACAGATATATTTGGTGTTCTAGCTACAACCTGAAAAAACTAAAGTCTATTTGAAGATCAAACATCCTGAATGGTAGATGGCAGCTAAGCTTGAATATGAAATTTGCCAATTTTTGTAGCAGATCATGAGACAAGAGGAGACGAGCCATCCTAAAAACCCTTTCTGAGGGTGCAAAGGAATATTTAACCGACCTCACTGAGTGAGAATCAAACTTCTTGTAATCGATATTTTGTGTCCCGACTGCCTTTACGGGCATCTCTAGATGGCAGCCCCCCCCCCAAAAAAAATGCTTGAATTACATTAAAATCCGTATGCAAAAAATGTTTCACATTTTAACTCATTTTAAGGACCGGATACCTATTTTTAGTGTTTAAGCTACTGTTCTTTCAGTAAATGTCGAAATTGAAATCCCAAATACTAAATTTTAAACATGAATTTCATTCAGGGGGGGGGGGGGGTCTGGAAAAAAAAAATGATCAAATTTATTATTCACAAGATCTTCTGAGATAGAATTATGTATTGATATTAATATTCGGTATATTTGTTTTCACCTGCTGATAGACGTTTTCAAACTTAACGGGAAAAATATCAGATTTTTTAAAAAAAATTTCTTGGTTATCTAGGGCTAATTTAATGTTCCCAAAATTCTAAAAGCGAGATGGCAGCCAGATATTAATACGAATATTCCATATTTATTTAGTTCGATGTAGTAATACTTTCAAATGGCGAACGAAAATGTCCATCAAATTGAATAAATGTAAAAGAATACGAAATAAATCTGCTAGTTTTGCTTATTTCAATATCTTAAATTTGCTTCTATCTTTTTTATTCATATTCCTCTTGGAGGGCTCAGTAGTGCTAATCCTTACGTAACTGATATATTTAGAAATTCAAATATGAATTTGTAAAGGACGTTTTACCTAGCATTAATTTATTCATTTTTTTAAAAACTTGGCCACAATTTGACAATATGGAAATTTTCCTATATCGAATAATTCCAAAATATTACTTTATTATTGTATGGAAATGTAAATCTGGATTTATTTGTTTTGAATAAAAACATGAATTCTGTTTGAAAAAATAAACATCTCTTTAAATCATTCGGGTACTCTATAATGATTGTTTTAAGGATAAATTATATTATTAGATTATTATATTCATTTTTGCGTGAAATGTCATCTGATCAGGTGAAAAATACCCCCTTTTAACAATGACCCTTCTTGTTTTGCGAAACACAGCCGGACATATCAGTATTTTTTGTACGTATGTATGTTTCATGCATTGGATGTATATGTAAGCTATAAACATGCAAGATGCTGTTTTATGCTGAATAAAATGTTATGTTATGTTATGTTATGTATCTTGTTTGTCATCCATGTGCAGCTGCGGCATCCCTGATTTGTCTATGTTGCATATTTTAAGTACCTCGGCGTTTCGTTTTCGTCCTAGTATATATGGACAAACGTTGCATCAAGTATACTTCGAAAATGTCATCGAAAACCACCCTTAAAGACAGTGACTATATAGCATGGACAATTATGTGCTATGGTTGTCCCATGGTCAGGAACATTATGTGAAAACTTCTTATAAACCTATAAATAGTTTGGTAAAAACCCGTACATTGATGTAGATGGAGTAACGTTTACAAGACAAATGATAATAATGCAGGTTTTTCGTGATTTGAAATTATGTCATCTAACGGAGTTGATAAGCACACATAGTCACATGATAAGGAACATCCTTAAATGCAAGACAA
This sequence comes from Fragum whitleyi, assembly GCA_948146395.1. NCBI lineage: Eukaryota > Metazoa > Mollusca > Bivalvia > Cardiida > Cardiidae > Fragum > Fragum whitleyi. The sequence continues at coordinate 24,163,568 of OX411549.1, read as the reverse complement.
ATGTGTTGACAAGAAATTTTACATCAAGCCCCCTTTTTCCATTACTTTGCATTACATCAGCAATAATCAACAAAATGAGTTTTGTCATCTTCTGTAAAGGTTTCATAAAAATATGTCTATAAATGAAATGGAAATGTTTTTCAATCAAAAAAAATTGTGCACTTGACACTAAGTCTAGTCAAAACCATTCTTAATCATTTACTCAGCGTTCCATTCATGGAATTTTGATATACTAACTCAAAATGCCCAAAAATCAATCGACGAAAACCATTCCGAAATCATTCAAAATTTTGCAATCATTCAATAATTCCATTAGCTGAAGTGGATTTGAAAGCTTCTGATTGGTCCTTGAAGACATACATATCTTCTAATAGAACGATACGTCATTATATTGTATAATTATGGCTTAGTTCGATAAGAACAAAATATTCAAATCACTCAAGTCGCTTATGCTACTAACCCTTGTCAATTTCACGATGTTCTTAGTCGAAACAAGATATTAAATAACCTATGTATAAACGCAGGGACTGACAGATGGAGAAAATGATACCAATGTGCATCCATCTTCTACAGAAACATGTACACATTAAGATGTTTTACAGAAATAAGACGAATTCAAATTATGGCCTGACTGCCATGTCATATTTCAAATTTCATTTTATCATATATTTTCCCGGAGACTATTTAAAACTACCCTAATCCTTCAGGTGAAACGAAAGAGACAGTATATTGATATCAGGAATATACGGTGAACAACTTGATACACACCCCCCTTTTCCGCAAGAGTGACATGCCCACCAAACTAGTTTCAGAGACTATAACAGTAAAATAAGAAAAAAATACGTGTCAAAATTGGCTGCCATCTTCATTTCAGTATGTTTGATTTTTAAATTAGACACTTAATTAAAGAAATAATAATTGATAGGCTAACTAAGGTGATCTGGTCCTGAAAATAAGATAAAAAATTGACCAGTGTTTGTAAAGGGTTTCTTATGTAATCTTTACTTTTTCTTGGCTACCATTTAGAAAAACACCCAGAAAGGCAGTCGGAACACCAAAAATATCGATTGATACTTTTTTATATTCTCACTGAGTAATATCGGTTGACTTTTCCTTTTCCTATCAGAGATGGCTTTTATGATGATGATGGGCTGTAAGAAGAACAGGCAAATTTCTAATTTAAAACTGGCTGCCATCTACTATTCATGATGCTATATCTTCAAAAAGACAGAAGCTATTTCAGCATGTGGCAAGAACATTAAATATCTATGTTTTTGGTCATTAGAGATTATAAAAAAACAGAGATTGCTCATATACAAGTTGCTCTAATTTATTTACTTGTATTTACATTGGCTGCCATTTAGAAAAACACCCAAAAAAGGCAGTCAGGAATCAAAACATCTACTGTAAACAACTTGATTCAACCTTGGGAATGTTTAATTAACAATTTCGTGGTCGATTCAGAGAGGATTGTTTAGCAAAGTACATGGTGACCCCTCGTCTTTCACAGATTGCAACAAAAAATAACAAAATTCCTATTATAAACTGGCTGCCATCTCTAATAGAGGATGTTTGGGTATCCAAATTAACATTAACTAATAGATAGTGTACCAAGAACGTAATAAAACACGCGCTGGTCCTTAAATATGACTTAAAATCAAGTGATATCCGTATAGTGTCTCCCGGTTAATTTGTATTTTTAGTGGCTGCCATTTAGGAAAACACAGAGAAAGGCAGTCAGGACTCAAAATGTCGAATATTTATAACTTGATTTGAACTCGGGAAGGTCATATCAACAATTTCATTACACTTTGAAATATGATCTATGGTGTAGTTCATGATGGACACTTTTATCTCTTGGCATTCTTCGAAAAATAGCAAAATTCTTATCTAAAACTGGCTGCCATTTCCCATTTCGGAAGTTGGGATCTTCAAAATCATTTTAAGTAATAAAGGGTTTTGCCACAACGCAAAATATACGTGTTTTAGACTCTCAAAAATATTAAAAATCAAAAAATTCCCACTATAGTGTACCAAAGGTAAAATGAATTTATTCTTGGCTGCCATCTAGAAAACCACTCGGAATGGCAGTCGGGACCCAAATTATCACCTGTTAACATCTTGATTCTCACTCAGGGGGGTCCTATGAACATTTCAATACCACTCTCGGAGAGCCCTTAGGGGGGTGCACGGTGACCCCTCCTGGCCCACGGACTATTTATATGCTGGCTGATCCCCGTACACAGTCGTGTATAGCAGGACAAATCGTCAATGGTGTCAACATATAATCCATAATTCGATGGCTCAGCGCGAAACAGTTGTAACTCCCTATATGTTTATAGGGAGTTACAACTGTTTCGCGCTGAGCCATCGAATTGTTTTATGTCACTTCTAGGCTAGATTTTTCTCCAGAAAACGGATTGCCATATCCCTGACAACATTTACAAAGTTACACGGTATAGACCTTAATAATCGTTCAACCCCCAGCTCTATTGTGTTAAAGTAAAGGTGCTGAAATCACTCAATAAACTGAAGGCACTGTTTATACCAAATGCGGGTTGTGGATTATTTTGTTACATCTTTTATGAGTTTTTCAGAATCAAAAGAGAAAAACCGGTGGAATCGACTAAGATTAGACTGCACCTATGTGCATGCAGATCCCTGCATATATCCCCACCGAAACACAAAAAACCAAGGCCCCATATGACAAGAGTTAATAATATATAAAATGACAATTTCTTATGCAGTTTTAACCCTCTTGTTCAAGTTTAAATTACAAAAGTACTGCACGAAGTAAACAGATCAGGTCAAAATCCAAAAAAGTAAACCACTTACTCACATATAGAGCACGCAATTTCGCTAAGCGATCCGACCTGGGCTCGCGAATGTACCTAGGGGACCCTCCAACCTTGCCATGTTCCGAATCTCTTGTTCAAGGTTAAATGGTCCAAAAACGACCCGGAAAATGCAATATCGGGAGATTTTTGCAAACTTTCCACCCATAGAGCAACGACTTTTGCTGATAGATCCGACCTGGGCTCGCACGAGTGCAAGGGGGAACACCCGGACTTGCCTCGTTTTGGGTTTCTGTCAAGCAGAAGGGGTAGGAAATTGCGCATCAAATTGCCAATAGTGGGGGTCTTAGGTACTTTTTTTGTTTCTTCGATGTTGTAATGCATGCGTTTATGCCGAGCAATCTGACTCGGGCGTCTGAGATTAACAAGGAGCCCACCTGAACCCGCCACGTTCCGAGTTACGGGTCGATAGCTCAAGTTTAAGGTCGATCTAATTTGCCATTTTAGAAACTATTGCACCCATAGAATAAAGGCTTCGGCTGAGCGATCTAATCTTTGCTCACACAGGTGCCTAGGTCTCCCCACTGATTTCCCACGGTCTGCGTTTCGGGTCAATCGATCATAATTCAGAGGGTTAATACGGAGATTTAACAGCACACCAAAGTAAACAACTTGATCACAAATAGAGCACACACATCGGCTGAGCGATCCGACCTAGGCTTGCTAATGTGCCAAGGGCACCCGCCCACAATGCCTCGTTCTGAGTTTCGAAACATTCGGTCAAGGTTAAAAAACGACCCGGAATATACCATTTTGGGGGTTTTAGCAAACTTTACACCCATCAAGCAACGACTTCGGCAGAGCGATCCGACTCGGACTTGTGTGAGTGCCTCGGGGCTCACACAGACTTTCCAAGGTTTGCGTTTCGGTCAAGGTAAACGGGGTTAAACCACAACAAATGTAAAGAAATATGTCACGCAAAGAACACGCGCATCGACCTGGCACTTTGTGAATGCCAATCCACTAGCGCCAACTGTATAGGCTGCTAATTTGTACTCTTATATTTATTAGTCCCCCACCGGTTGGGGGACTATAGGTTTGCTCGATTCCGTCTGTCCGTCCGTCTGTCCGTCCGTCCGTCCGTCACACTTTTGTCCGGGCTATATCTTCTAAACCATATGTGCTAGCAACTTCAAACTTGGTACACTTATGGATCTCATTGAGGAGAAGTGTTATGTTTAAGAACCGTTACTCTGCCACGCCCACTTTTTGAGTTATTGCCCTTTGTTGTTTTTAGCCTTACATTCTTGTCCGGAACATATCTCCTAAACTATGTGTGCTATCAACTTCAAACTTTGTACACTTATAGATCTCATTGAGGAGAAGTGTCATGTTCAAGAACCGTTACTCTGCCATGCCCACTTTTTGAGTTTTTGCCCTTTGTTGTTTTTAGCCTTACATTCTTGTCCGGAACATATGTCCTAAACTATGTGTGCTAGCAACTTCAAACATTGTACACTTATAGATCTCATTAAGGAGAAATGTCATGTTCAAAGCCGTTACTCTGCCACATCCACTTTTTGAGTTATTGCCCTTTGTTGTTTTTAGCCTAACATTATTGTCCGGATCATATCTCCTAAACTATAAGTGCTAGCAACTTCAAACCTTGTACACTTATAGATCTTATTGAAGACAAGTGTCATGTTCAAGAACTGTTATTCTGCCATGCCCACTTTTTGAGTTATTGCCCTTTGTTGATTTTAGCCTTACATTCTTGTCCGGATCATATCTCCTAAACCATAAGTGCTAGCAACTTCAAACTTTGTGCACTAATAGATCTCATTGAGGAGAAGTGTCGTGTTCAAAAACCTTTACCCTGCCACGCCCACATTTTGAGTTATTGCCCTTTGTTGGTTTTTAGCCTTACATTCTTGTCCGGATCATATCTCCTTAACTATATGTGCTAGCAACTTCAAACCTTGTACACTTATAGATCTTATTGAGGACAAGTGTCATGTTAAAGAACTGTTTTTATGTCACGCCCACTTTTTGAGTTATTGCCCTTTGTTGTTTTTAGCCTTACATTTTTGTCCGGATCATATCTCCTAAACCATAAGTGCTAGCAACTTCAAACTTTGTACACTGATAGATCTTATCGAGGACAAATGTCATGTACAAGAACTGTTACTCTGCCATGTCCACTTTTTGAGTTATTGCCCTTTGTTGTTTTTAGTCTTACATTCTTGTCCGGATCATATCTCCTAAATTATAAGCCCTAGCAACTTCAAACTTTGGACACTGGTAGATCTCATTGAGAAGAAGATCTAGTAAGTAGGAGATATATTATAAGAAAGGATTTTTTGTTATCCGGTGGGGGACTCCTGTATTGCATCGCAATACGACATGCACTTGTTTAATTTATTTTAGTAAAAGAAATTGTTAAAACTTGTTTTCTATGTGGACAACTTTATTTTTTTTAATACATATTGATTATGAAAGTGTATTTCTTTGTGTTTTCTCATTTCTGCTTTTAGTTTATTTGTATTTGAGGCAAACTGTAGAATTTTACAAATTAGGTCATTGTTATAAATCTACCTGGGTGAACACCTTACTGGGAATAACCGTTATGATTTTACCTACGGCTTCAATCACAGGGTATAACGTGCCACGCTGACACCAGATGGTTCGTAGACACCTGATCGATTTTTTCGACACGGTCTCTATAGACCACCTTCACTTACCACACCTCCTCAATTCAAAACAGATTTCTTTCAATTTCTGGAAGATCTAGTCCCCAATTATTCAAATCTTATGATCATGGGCGATTTTTACCTACATGTTGATGAAATTAGTAATGTTATTGATGATTTCAACAATTCTCTGTCTGCCATAGGTCTACGACAGCACGTTGACTTTTCCAACACACATACACGGTCATACGCTTGATCTGATTATCACAGAAATTGGAAATGGAGTGAATGTGCATTCATGTGAACCGGGCCCTTTTTTTGTCAGATCATTGAGTAGTGAAAACCATCACTTAATTAAGAAAAAAAACATTACCAGTAAGCCTATTTCTTATAGAAACTTCAAAGATATGAATAAAGATGACTTAACTAAGGACTTGTCAGAACTGGAATTATCTTCAAAATCTGTAAATGAAATGGTCGATTCCTTTGAAAATGAAATTGAAAGTTTTCTTAACAAACATGCTCCAATCAAGGAGAAAGTTCAAATATACAGAACACCCAAACTGTGGTTCAGTAATGAAATAATGTCATTAAAACGAGTGATGCGCCGAGCTGAAAGGCTTTGGCGAAAATATAAACATCCTCTTGACTACGAAACATACAAATTTGCACTTCGTGATTAACATACTGAACTAAGAACTGAAATGCAAAATACTTTAAGCAAAAAGGTAATCGACTCAAAAGGTGATTCTAAAAAACTGTATAAGTTTGTGAAAGAAATGACCGGTAGCAAGTCTAAAAATCCTATGCCCCAATTATAAAATGAAAGCAACGTAGCTGATGAGTTTGCTGACTATTTCATGGACAAGATGAAGAAAATCCGCGAATCTCAGAAGGACTTTGAAACCTTTAAACCACTCGTAAAAAGTGTTGAACCATTTGAATCTTTTACATGTTTAAGTGAGGGCTCATAAATCAATGACAAAATAAATCTTGTTCATTAGATTTTATACCAACCAAGATATAAAAATCCTACCTTGGAGATCTTTTACCATCTGTTACACAACTTGTAAACCTGTCATTGACACAGGGTGTATTTCCATCCAAATGGAAAGAAGCAATTATTAGACCTCTTCTAAAAAAAGTCTGGTCTTGAGCTCATACATTCCAATTACAGACCAGTCAGCAACCTGTGTTTCTTGTCCAAACTTATTGAAAAAAGCTACTCTCTACCGTATAAATGGCCATGTAAATGAGTTTCATCTTTTACCAAAGAACCAGTCAGCTTACAGACAATATCATTCATGTGAATCTGGTCTTCTAAGGCTCGTAAATGATATACTTGAAGGAATGGAACACCAGGAAGTAACAGCTCTCATTGCCCTTGATCTTAGCGCTGCTTTTGACACGGTTGATCATAGTATACTGCTGAATGTACTTAACAGTCAGTATGGAATTTCTGGATCTGCGCTGAAATGGATGGACTCATACTTACGACCACGTAGCTGTAAAGTCAGTGTTAACTGCAGTGTGCCCCAGGGAAGCTGTCTTGGGCCACGGCTTTACTTAGCTTACGCAGGAACTATAATTGATATAGTGCCGCCATCCATTTCATTGTACGGATTCACTGATGACCACACGGCGAATAAACGTTTTAAACCATCGCCAACTGAGGAAGCTATTGCTATCCAAGAAATGGAAGAATGCACTGTCCTTATAAACGACTGGATGAACAGCAATAAACTTCAGATGAATAATTCAAAAACAGTTTATTCTTTTTGGAAGTCGTCAACAGCTGACGTAATGTAGCACAAAACAAATTGATATATTTGGAATTTTTCAAATCTCAAAAATGCATCGGATATCTCGATGCCTTTTTAAGCTTCAAAGATCACGTGAACAAAAAGTGTAAAACCGCTGTTAAATTACTTCAAAATTAGTAACATTCGAAAAAATCTGTCGAAGGAAGCAGCAGAAACTCTGGTTTTATCTTTGGATATATCCCACTTAGACTATTGTACCATCATTTTCCATGGCATTTCAAAAACAGAATTATCAAAACTTAAACGTATACAGAATATTTGTGCTAAACTCGTGCTTAGACGTTCCAAGTATGACAGCGCAAAAATGGCTCTAAATGACCTGCATTGGCTTCCAATTAAAGCAAGAATTAGCTTTAAGATCCTCATATACATGTAAAATTGCTCTGTAGGAAAAGCACCAGCTTACTTAACAGAACTCCTATCATGCAGAGTGCAAAAACGAGCTTTGAGATCTGCCGAATCGTCTACGGAATTTTCGATGTTCCTTTCAATAAAAAGAAATCATTTTCTGACAAGAGTTTCAGTACGATGGGCCCAAAATTATGGAACTAATTACCAGTTTACATCAGGAAATCAGTATCCATAGATATCTTTAAACGAAAACTCAAATCCTTCTAGTTTAAGGTTTTTTTCGACCTTTTCTAAATTGGAATTTTATCTTTAAACAAGCATGATGTAGTTTTAAAGACTAATCTCTTATACCTTTTATAATTGGATATTGTTTTACATGTATTATTTGTTTTAATACTTTTATGTACAACGCCATTGAATATGTTTTTAACGTAGAAATAGGTGTTTAATCAAATTACCAAGTTTAAGTTTAAGGTTTGGTCTCGCACATATGCCCAGAGAACCAGCCCACCTTTCCACGTTCCCAGTTTTGCATCTCTCGGTTCAGGTCAAGCGGTCCAAAACACCTAGGAAAATGCCTTTTTTTTTGGGGGGGGGGTGCAAACTTTGACGCATAGAGCAAGCGCTTTGGCTGAGCAATCCGATCTAAGATGGCGCGGTTAACCAGGGGACAACCTAAACCTGTCGTGTTCCGGGTTAGGGATTGATTGGTCAGGGTCAAGATCGACCCAATTTGCTGTTTTTGCAAACCTGTAGCCCAACCCTGGCTTACGCAAGTGCCTAGGGGCCCGACAGACTTGCCACGATCCGTGTTATCGATCAAGGTCAAGGTTCAAACAGAGATTAAACATCGCACAAAAGTAAACAACTTGGTCACGCAAAGAGCACGCGCATCGGCTGAGCGATCCGACCTAGGCCAAGATAAGCCCCCAGGTCTGTGTGGCAAATCTAAACTTTTTTTAAAGCTAATCAATAGTTGGCAATGTTGCTCTGAATAGATGCCACTGTTTGTAGATGGGATCTTTGGATTTTTTGTGGACGTTTTTACGTTCACCAGTGTAAGTGCGTGAGAAAATCTTATTAGATGTTAATGGCTTTTCAAGTAAGTAGTTCGAACTTGGGTTCAATTTTTCTTTCCTTTAAAACTTGTTTCGGACAACTGGCATTTGGAAAATGGCATTAAACAAGAATTCTATGCAATTTGAAAATTATTCAAAGAGTCCTTTTAAATGAGAAATAAGCTACTAATCCTAAACCGCGTGTTTTATACTTTTGCGCGGTGATTTGCCTATTATATATGTTGAGTTTTCCCGTAGAGTAAGGGGGAGGGGATGGGAGAGTACGCGGGCAATAACTTAGTGACTAAACTTGTAGCAGGCCAATTTCCCCAGTCAAAAGGTATCGAATCGAAAGCTTCTTCTCGATTACCCCAATCTTGTCGAACCAAGGGCTACAAACGTTTTTCTTATCAAACCCTTGGCTGATTGCCTGGGTAATTTCTGTACGCGTGACGTAACAGAACGGAAAACGAGGCGGACCAATCATTAACCTTGTTACAAAAAGGTACAAAAGCGGGAGGTATGTTAGGTCAACATGCCACGCGGCTGCATGCTTTACACTATTAAAAGTTCTAAGCGGCCACCTCACCTTTCTCAATCTTTCACACGTTTTCCGCTTTTATCTTGAAGTGTGAACTTTGTCTTTCGAAAGAGTTGCCATTCAGTCATCATCCAATCCAATTGTTTTGTAAAATTATGCATCAGTAAGTCCTAAAGACGGAATGAAATGCATGTAGCCCTTAATTTCAGAAGTCACAAAATTGACATTTTTAAGAGACATTTTCGATTCTTGAAAAACGCAACGCCTATCAATCTTTTGTACTAATATCAGTGGTACAACGCCTGTGGACTTCTAAAATTAATAAGAAATGCTAAAACGTTCTACACAATCCTTATCCTAACAAGAAATGTTGAAAATACCCCACCCACCAATGTTAACTTTGAAAGCGAGGGTACTCATACTTTCGTTTAATTTAAAAACATTTCTTGTTGAATTATTTCACTGAACTTTCTCTTGTTGACTTCATTAATGAGTTGGCTACATTATTCAAGCAAAAACGAGTTGAAACCATGCGGCGTTTATAACATATGACCAAAAAAGCAAGTGGCCGCTTAGGAGTTTTGAGGAGTGTATGTGCATTTTACCCCTAGAGTTACACCTAACCCTCCAGTTTCAAGTAATTGTGACACTTAGTTAGATTGCAATACACAATCACAAAAACTCTGCGTAATTCCAATATCATTCAAATGACAACTTATGTGACAATATATTTTTGAAAAGTTTATAGTTCGTTGAAAGGTCATCAAATCAACCCTTTTGTCCTCGATGATAGTAAAAGAAGATGTTTCTCACTATTTTTGTTTTTTATTATCAAGTAATTTAATCCACCAATACCGTTTCAAGTCTGTACTGTTTTTAAATCTCATCCAAAGCAAATTCGAGAATTGCAAAATATATCTATCTATATTGCAGTGCGCCAACTTTAATCTATTCCGCCCAATAAACTCTTAATTTCAATCACAATGGGAAAATTGTGTGGGTAATGCAACTGTCTTTTCAAAAGTGTATTTAAAAAAAATAGAGAATAATATGTTAGTGTCTAAAAATAACAATGTTATCTGGTCGAGGTAAGGAGAATTTATCATGACGAGGCTCTGCCGAGTCATGATAATTTTTCACAGCCGAGACCAGATAACATTGTTATTTTTAGACACTCACATGTTATTCAATTTTTCATGCATTTGTCTCTCACCAATGGGTAGATAATCGTAAACCTATGTGAGATAGCAGTCGGAGGCTAGGAAATGGTGTAATGGTAGTACAGGTGAAAGAAATACCAAAAATCCATTGTTAGGTGCTCCGGCCGCCGCGATATAACTGCGAAATTGTTGAAAGCGGCGTAAAACCCATTCAAACAAACTATTTTTCATGCAATCATTTTGCAGCGCTATGTTACACTAAACCCTTAACAATCAAAGAATTTCATTGCACGTGTATGCAAATTGTTGCTAGAAATAGACTGACTGATATCATGTTATGTTATCAGGCAGGTGATATCAGGTCAATACAGGCTATATTGCATGATAAAAAGACTTAAAGTGGTAAAGGAAGACCAAACTACCTTATCTTAGACGAATATATTTGTTTGATGACGTGATTCGCTATGTAGATTAAAATGTCGAATCATGACGTGTACACATGCGATCACTGTTTACATAGAGAATATTGAATGAGTGGTCATGGAATACCGAATTTGTTAAACGAGTCATCTATAACAGATAAAACGAGGCTGCGCCGACTTTTTATCTGTGTTAGATGACGAGTTTAATAAATTCGGTATTTTATGAGCACAAATTCTATATTCTATTTATAATATGACCCGAATTTTCGCGAAAAATCGTCAAAATTCCTGAAATTCGACATTTCAACTTTCCGCGAAACTTATAACGCCGTTTAAAACTGACGTCACAATATATACATTATGACGTCATTTTCGAGGTTACAAAATAGCGTTATTATACGCTCTGAGCTCATTTGCATAGTTATTCCACTAGTGTAATAACACCCGTATAACAACAAAAATATTCAACGGTGTTTTTTCACTCCCGCGACGTAGGTCATATTATAAACAAGTTTACTTTATCCTGATGCTTTAAAATTGAACATTTGAACGATGAAGGGGAATGAATTTTGGTGACGGCTTCGTATCTAATATTAATCTTTGTCCATTTCGTGATAATTAATCGAGAAGAGATCGAATTAATGTATGCTTAGCTTTAGCTGTACGACACAAAATCACCAGAACACGATGGAGATAGACAGTCGACAAAAAAACTTGCATATGTTCTTCATTATAGAGTACGTTTAATGTGTTCGACAGTTCATTTAATTGTTGAACTCTGTCTTATTATGGCATTACAGTTCCTCAGGTATTTGCATTTAAGCCTTATCCAACGCCTTACCTCCCCATCCACTTAACTATGTAGTCAAAATTACCATAGTAAAAGACACTTAACGGGAGTGAGCACATAGCTCCTGATCGGCTCTGGTCTTCAGGATAACTATAGTTTATCGCAGTGATGTTTTACGTCTATACTCTTGGAAGGTGCATTGCTGAATGCCAGAATCTATGATGGTAGGTCAAGGGTTCACATTTAGTAATGCAGGGGTCAGCAGCATTATGGGAAGCTATTTATAGATATAATTGGGGACTCCGGGTATATCCTAATTCTACACACTCCCCCAAACTTTATTGAACGTGACGGTCCTCTTGATGAACTCGATAACAGGTCTCAAATATTCTAAAATTTGGCTTTCACACATGTAATAGGGACATTGTTTGTCCAAGGGTGAACCAAGTCAACCTTGCCCTTGTCTTAGAAATAGCTGACCATCGCTTATAAATATTTCATCCCTTTTAGTATGACTAGAACTCTTGGTTTACCTCTCTTGATGTTGACTTGAGAGAGAGGCGGTTCATGTAGATAAGATACTTAATGTATTTCTTCATCCCATAAACTCTGGCTTGGTCCTGTGAATTTTCCATCTTTACATATATGGACTCATATTTAACTCATACAAAGTGGGGTTATTGGTCCAAAGGCAACTTTGGTTACACTATGGTAGTTACACTTTTTTAATAATCTTCCACTGATATATTTTAGCATGTCTATACATGGCATAATGGTGTACTGTCCGTTACTGTTTTATAAAAGCAATGTCATGTTAGATGAACACTTAGAAATTCTGAAGTGGATCTAGGTCCAATTTTGCTTCCAGAAGGTTCTTCAAAATTATTGTTATATCACCTTGTTTTTTGTAGTATATGTACATAATTTTGACTAGATTTCCGCTTAAATTATCATGCTTAGAGGTGGGTTTGTTTGAACAAGTCCCCCCCCCCCCACACACACACACCCCTCCAATCCCCCATCTGGCCTGTTTTACTGTCGAAAATTCAAGCTGATTCTACATAAGTTACTAAATATGGAATTCTGCCATGCATCATCTCATTGCAATCAACTTCTTAAGACAATTTCAACGAAATACTGTAAGGCAGTATCTAACAATGAATGAAAACACAAAGTACGATTTCTTAAATGGGTGTCCTTTTGATTTCAGTAGGAAACCTCGGATAATATTGTAAAAGATCATGATTTCCAAAATGTTGCGAAAATATTAGGATATCACGACCTTAACAAAAATGGTCGCTTAATAGTTGTTGCTCGAGTAAAAGTGACTGTTCCATTATCCGGTGTAGGCACTTGTAAATTAATTTTTGGCATGGCTGTCTTATTTCCTTCATTGGTCTTTACTCTGGGGTGTTCAAGGTGTTGGCACTTGTTAAAAAAAAATTTTGGTATGGCTGTCTAAATCTGCCCATTAATTCTTTTTGGGATGCCACTTTCCTTCTGGGGCTGGGGTGTTCCATTACCTGGAGTAGGCACTTAACGGTTAAGTTTTGGAATAGTTGTCTTTTGTCCTTTTGTTGTAATTCTTTTTAGTATTGCCACTGTACTTACCCCTTCCCCCTCTACATGGCTGGGGTATTCCTGGTGTGGGAAGTTGTAGCTGAATTTCTTCTCCCCTAAGCTGGCGTGTTTCATTACACGGCGTAGGAAATTGTAGTTGAAGTTTTATGATAATTCTTTTTGGTATGCCACTTTTCTTGGACCGTTTTCCTTTTACTGTCTTTCTGGTCTTCTTGACGGAGAGCTCGTAACAAATCCTTCCCCGGTGCTCCTGCCTCCTCTTTTCGGCTTGAGTGGTCCCGGAGTCTGCACTTGTAGATTTATTTTTGACATCTTAATCCTTTTAGGTATTCCACTTTTCTTTACGGTCTTTTTGGCCCCTGGTGTATTTCTGGTCTTTTTAGGGATGGCCTTTTATGCTGTTTCAATATCGCTGAAAAATTCATCAATGGCCATGTCTATGATATCCTTTGCTTTCCTGATTGGCAGGATGGCAGAACCTTTCCAGAAAAAATCTCCCTGATGTACAACCCTTAGGTTGATTCTGTGGGTATATACAAATGAGCCATCATTAATGTGGCAAGAATACATGCCCTCATCCTCATAATCAACTTGAGGCAGGACCAGCCGTTCTGCCTCTATTTTCTGCTTTGGTCGGCAGTCCCACAATTTTCTTTTAAGTTTTGAAAGTAATACTTCTTTCTTTCTAACAATTCTACCGTTTACATAATTTTTATAACAAGATTTACAGTGTTTTGTTTTTAAGTGTTACAATTATCTTAATTTTGAAGGTAAACTTCGCCTTTTAAAATAAGTTATTCTTTAGAGTTTTGCGCCCAACATGACCTAAGTTGTCGACGGGCCTTAAAACCCAATTCATTTATTCATTCATTTGGTCGGCAGTCCCCCTTCTCTTAACTACTTTTTTGTGGACGTCTCATAAATATCTATGGATATGAACACTCTCTGCCCCAAGATGTCTATTTGCCTGAGGTGGGGGTGGGGTGGAGCTGGTTCCTTTATGCCCTGCACCTTCAGGGCTTTTTGGGCCATCCTTCCCTTGCACGTCCACAAGAGTATCCATAGGGGCTTGGAGCTCATCCATGGGGGGTTCAGCCGTCAGGGGCTTATCCATTGGGGGTTCTATAGGTTCATTAATCAAAGGAACGTCATTCATGTTATGTTCCTGGTCCTCCTTATCACAATCATCATATGGGAGGTTATGTTCCCTTAAAATGTTTATATGGAATTTGTAGTTGAAGTTTTATGATAATTCTATTTGGTATGCCATTTTCTGGGACGTCTTCCCTTTACTATCTTCTGGTCTTCTTGACGAAGAGCTCGCAACAAATCCTTCCCCGGTGCTCCTGCCTCCTCTTTTCAGCTTGAGTTTTCCCGGAGTCGGCACTTGTAGATTTATTTTTGACATCTTAATCCTTTTAGGTATTCCACTTTTCTTTACGGTCTTTTTGGCCCCTGGCGTCTTCCTCGTGTTTTAGGGATGGCCTTATATGCTGTGTCAATGTCGCTCAAAAATTCATCGATGCTCATGTCAATGACATCCTTTGCAGCCCCCAGTTGGGCGGGGGGATAGAAGTAGTCGGCTGCTGTCCATGTAGTACATGGTAAGACCCAAAACAAATGGACCTGCCTGTTTGCCGTGGGCTGCGACTTGTAATGCCTGATGACGGAAACCTGGTGGTTGAGTGACCTCAAGGATTAGCTAGGCGCTGTGTTTGCAACACACCACTTTGGCCCTGAGTTGGGACAAACGGGAGGTCAGGCGGGCCCGACCTGATCAATCGGCTGGTCATGCCATGTCCTAGGGCGTTTTTATCAAAAAGACTTGTCTTTTAATTGTGTTTCCTAAACCACCGTTTTCATTAAATGACGTTTTCACTTACGACTTAGAAGGCGGTTGCTCATGGGCCAATCGGGTAAATGTGTTGTTTGATCGACAATTTTACTGTCTGATGTCTAGTTCATGCTTGGTTGAAATATTTATCGGCGAATGTTTGCTAGATCTAGCCATTTTGCTACGAGTATATCGGCGATGTATCCCCTGCACCTCTCCTGAGATGGAATTCCCCAGGTTAGGTGTACCCTTGTAGGACTCCGAGGGCGGGTGGTTTGGAGCATCGCCGATGAAGTCAATCAACTACCATGGCAACCTCAAAAAAAGCCAAGCGTGCCTATAACTCCGACTCCGATGATGAAGCTTTCTGTTCAATTTTATTTCCAAAGTTCATAGTTATCGAAAGTATCGACCCAGATGACCCAGTTTCCCAACTCTCCCCGTTCGTTATCGAGAAATCAATAAACGCAATCTTTGGAACACCTAAATCAGTGAAGACGCTCAGAAATGAGACTATTTTAGTTGAAGTATCAAAAAAGATTCAAGCTGATAATTTACTAAAAACCAAAACATTCTTCAACATTAAGGTCAATGTATACCCCCACGAAAGGCTCAATCAGTCAAAAGGTGTAATAAGATGTAAAGATTTGTCAAGATGCACCATTTCAGAAATACAAGACAATCTTTGGAGTCAGGGAATTACTGGAGTCAAACACATTCAATTTAAAAGGGATGAAAAAATAATTCAAACAAATACGTATATTCTGACCTTTAATGAACCAGTGTTACCAAAGGAGATCAAAATTGGGTTTCAAATTGTAAAAGTAGACGTTTTCGTACCTAATCCCTTTAGATCTTTCAATTGTCAAAAGTTTGGCCATCATGAAGATAAATGTTCAAGTGTAAAAACATGCAGAAAATGTGGTCATTCTGGGCACGTAGACGATCACGACGAGGAGACCTGTGAAAATGACTTCAAATGTTGCAATTGTGGACAGGAGCATGCTGCAAATTCCAGGCAATGCCCTTAATTTATATTGCAGAAGGAAATCTTTGAAATAAAATTCAAACAGTCTGTCTCTTTCTACGATGCAAAAAAATCGTAGAGTCGAGACAAGCAGTTTCAGAAACAAGTTATGCAAACAAGGTCAAATCTGTACAAGCTGAGAAGAAAGAGCCTGATCAATGTAGCAAGTGTGATCGTCTTCTGAAACTTATAACTGAATTGTTCCCCCAAGCAAAGGATAAAATCAAACAAGCACTGTCAGATGAAACGATAAAATCTCCAGACAAAGAACAAGGAAGCAAAGCTTCATCTTCTCAAAATAATAAACCCACCCCTCAAGCAAATAAAGTGAATGTAAAAAAACTTGTGAGTAAACTGTCCCAAAAAGAAAAGTCTACACATCTTTCTGAGTCCGTTAGTCAAAGAAAACTTCGTATAAATCTGGAGAAGGTTTCACCTCCTCCAGCTTCAACCGGAAATCGCTTCTCTGAGTTTAGCGAGTCGGACGACGAGGAAGAGGAGATGGATGTACCCGCTCCCCCTCCTTCAAACCCCCCTACTTCAAACAAAAAGCAAACAGATGCAATAAGGCAAGGTGCAACCAAAACCAACCTAACAGGTATTAAATAATGGCTAGTTTGTCACTTCCATTAATAAGTAGTATAATCTTAATAATAACATTCATGATGGCGAATAACATAATACAATGGAATTGTCGCAGCATCAAGGCAAATTGTGAATAACTTAATCTTCTAGTTAACAAACAAAAACCAGTTGCAGTATGTATGCAAGAAACGTTTCTCAAAGACACAAATAAGTTTTCTCTGAAATATCACTTTTGCTATTTTACTAACTTTACAGATCGCGAGAACGCGTCTGGTGGTGTGGGAATTATTGTAAATGATAATATCCCTCACCGTCATGTCAGTTTAGATACTTCTCTGCAAGCAGTAGCTATAAGTGTCTCTTTAAAATACAACAATTACATTGTGTTCTGTTTATCTTCCTCCCAGTTCCCCTGTAGATGGTAGAAAACTTGATAATATAGTTGACCAGCTACCACAACCTTTTATACTTATGGGGTATTTCAATTCTCACCAAAGGTTATGGGGATGCTCAAATACAGACGACAAAGGTCGTATTATTGAGGATTTTGTAACAAGGCATGATCTTTTTTTATTGAATGACAAATATAAAACTTATCTTCATCCTGCAACTGGAAATTACTCTTCACTGGATTTGGCTATTTGCAGTCCTGATATTTTTCCTACTTTTTCATGGAAAGTTCATTCCGAACTTCATGGTAGTGACCATTTTCCTATTCAGATCTCCGAATCAGGACCATGTTCAGGAGCGCCCTAGGCGTTGGAAACGCCATAAGGCTAATTGGGAACTTTATAGAACTACCTGTGAACAATCGATAAATCCAGAAGCCTTTGATGAAGTTGAAAACTCTGCAGAACTGTTTACAGCTTTTCTTTATTCTGCTGCAGAAAAAGCTATTCCACAAACATCGCCTGACCCAAAAAATCAAAATAAGCCATGGTTTAAGGAAGATTGCAAAAAGGCTATAGCTGAGCGAAAACGTGCTCTTGGAGCATTTGCCTTAAAGGCCTCCAAAGGAGAATCTTTACAAATTTAAAATTACACGTGCAAAAGCACGTCGTACAATTAAACAAAGTTAGCGATCGTCTTGGAGACAGTTTGTATCTAGATTAAATTCTAGACCATCAGTCAAAAAGACTTGGGACATGATACGTAAAATTAGTTGGAAGAATACATCACTTAGTGTTGGTCATCTTAAAACGGATGACGATAATAAAGTTTCTTCGAAACATGATATTGACAATGTCCTTGCAGAGACGTTTGCCAAAAAATCTATAATAGAGACTTTTCCGTTAAGGAATTCGAAAAAGCTTTTAAAAAAGTGTCACGACACTATTGTCGGATCATATGCTATTCATTGTCAATTCCTCAAACGTTTGCCATCTCGTTCCCTTCATTTCCTACTACAAATTTATAATCAGATGTGGAAGACGGGAAGCATTCCAGCCTCTTGGCGGGAAGTAATCGTTATTCTTATACCTAAACCAGGTAAAGATTCCACAAACCCTTCAAATTACCGCTCTATTGCTTTAACTAGTTGCATCTGTAAAACCATGGAAAGAATGGTTAATGATCGTCTTGTTTGGTTTCTTGAAAAGAACCACCTTATTACGCAAGTCCAAAGTGGCTTTCGTTAACAGAGAAGCACTCTTGATCATCTTGTTCGCTTCGAGACATTTATTCGAGAAGCATTTATAAAGAAGGAACATGTTGTTTCTGTCTTTTTCGATCTCGAAAGTGCTTATGACACCACTTGGAAGTATGGAAATAAGAACGACCTCTATGATTTCGGTATTCGAGGTCGCCTTGCCTTTTTCATCTCAGCTTTGTTGGATGAACGTCAGTTTAGAGTCCGTGTTGGATATACTTTATCTGATCCCCATGAACAAAAAAATGGGTGTTCCCCAGGGGAGTATTTTATCGGTGGCACTATTTAGTGTCAAAATAAACAACATTGTTAAAACCGTTTGCCCTGGTGTGGAATATTTTCTCTACGTTGAGGACTTTTGTATCTGCTACAGATAAAAACACATGCATACAATTGAAAGATAATTGCAACAAGTCTTGAACAATCTTTCAAAATGGTCCAATGAAAACGGTTTCAATTTTTTAAAGACAAAAACTAAATGTATGCATTTTAGTCAATCGAGAAAAATGCATCTTGATCCAGATTTAAAGTTGGACAAGGTACCGATTGAAGTTGTCAAAGAATTTAAATTCTTAGGACTAGTATTTGACTCTAAGCTTTCGTTTATTCCTCATATTGACAACTTGAAAAATAAATGCCAAAAGGCACTTAATCTTTTACGTGTTGTATCCAGTATGGATTGGGGAGCCGATAAAAAGGTTCTATTGCGCCTTTATAGGGCACTTGTAAGATCAAAGCTAGACTATGGCTGTGTTGTTTATGGTTCTCGGCGCCCTTCATACCTTCGCCAACTTGATACTATTCATAATCAGGGATTGCGCTTGGCGTTGGGTGCATTTAGAACATCACCAGTTAGCAGTCTTTAAGCCTTCCTTAAATTTACGCAGGAAAAAGCTTTCTATGCAGTATAATTTAAAACTTAAATCAAATCCCGATAATCCTACTTATAAAGTTGTTTTTGAACCAAAATTTATAGAGATTTTTGAATAGAAAAAGAACCCTATACTTCCCTTTAGTTTGAGCTGTGAAGCTGATGTTAACTCTCTAGATTTTGATTTAGAGGACGTGGCAGAACATATTGTTCCTGATGTTCCTTTATGGACATATAAAAGTCCCACGTTTCTCTATGATCTGGCTTCAAGCAAAAAAGATACAACAGATCCAACTATTTTTAAAACAAAGTTCTTGGAAGTCAAAGAAAAATATACATCATATGAAGAGATATACACAGGCGGTTCAAAAGATGGCGAAATAGTTGCCTCAGCCACTATTTTAGATGGCGAAAAATATCAATTCCGCCTTCCCAATAACTCTTCCATTTTTTCAGCCGAGCTCAATGCCATTGATCTCGAATCGATCATATAATCGCAGAACGATTCTCTAGTTATATTATATAAACTGACTCTATGTCAAGTATGCAAGCGATTGAGCACGAGAAAACTGACAACCCCCTTATCGTTAGATTACCAGATAAAATTGTTTAGCTAGATGATGTTGGTCTTGTTTTCTGCTGGCTTCCAAGCCACATTGGAATTCGTGGTAATGAGGAGGCAGATGAAGCTGCCAAAGATGCATTATCACTTGAGGTTTTACCCTTTGAAGTACCTTTTAGCGATTTTAAACCTTTAATTAATGTTTTTATCCTGAATGTCTGGAAAAAGTGTTGGAATGGTCCTGCTAACCAATATAACAAAATATTTTCTATTAAACAAAATTTAGGTGATTGGTTATCAGGTTATAGATCAAACCGTCCAGAAGAACTAATTTTGACTCGCTTTCTCATTGGGCATACCTACCTTACTCATTCATTTCTTTTGAAAGGAGAAGAGATGCAAATGTGCATTCCATGCAATGCTCCTCTTACTGTCAATCATATTTTTATAGACAATATTGATATTTCTGTTACCAGAGATAAATGTTTAAAAGTAGACAGTATGAGGGAGCTATTTGATTCGGTCAAAGTCGAACTCATTTTTTAATTTTTAAAGGCAATTCATTTATTCAGCAAAATATAATTTTATGTTCTATTGATAGTACTTCTTTGAATTTTTAATGTTTATGAGATTTCTTTTTAGGATGTTTTGACTGTTAATTATAATATGCTTATTTAAATGAAATTCTTTTACATAATTGCTCACTTTGTTTTACCTTTTCTTTAATATAGACGTTTTGCGCCAAACATGACCTTAGTTGTCGACGGGCTATAAAACACCATTCATTCATTCATACTTCACTAGATTTGACTATTTGCAGTCCTGATATTTTTCCCGAATTTTCATGGAAAGTTCTTTCCGACCTTCATGGTAGTGACAATTTCCCTATTCAGATCTCCGAATTAGGACCATCTGTTCAGGAGCACCCCAGGCGTTGGAAACTCCATAAGGCTAATTGGGAACTTTATAGAACTACCTGTGAACAATCGATAAATCCAGAAGCATTTGATGACTGTGAAAACTCTGCAGAACTGTTTAAATCTTTACTTTATTCTGCTGCAGAAAAAGCTATTCCACAAACATCGCCTGACCCAAAAAATCAAAATAAGCCATCGTTTAAGGAAGATTGCAAAAAGGCTATAGCTGAGCGAAAACGTGCTCTTAGAGCATTTGCCTTAAAGGCCTTCAAAGGAGAATCTTTACAAATTTAAAATTGCACGTGCAAAAGCACGTACAATTAAACAAAGTAAGCGGTCGTCTTGGAGAAAGTATGTATCTAGATTTAATTCTAGATCATCTTCACAAAAAGACCTTGGATATGATACGTAAAATTAGTTGGAAGAATACATCACTTAGTGTTGGTCATCTTAAAACGGATGACGATAATAAAGTTTCTTCGAAACATGATATTACTAATGTCCTTGCAGACATATTTGCCAAAAGATCTTCCTCTACTTATTATTCACCTACGTTTCAAGGTGAAAAAGAAAAGTCAAAACTTAATTTTAGTTCCAGAAATCTGGAACACTATAATAGAGACTTTTCCGTTAAGGAATTGAAAATTGCTTTAAAAAAGTGTCACGACACTGCTGTCGGATCAGATGCTATTCATTGTCAATTCCTCAAACGTTTGCCATCTCGTTCCCTTCATTTCTTACTTCAAATTTATAATCAGGTATGGAAGACGGGAAGCATTCCAGCCTCTTGGCGGGAATCTATCGTTATTCCAATACCTAAACCAGGTAAAGATTCCACAAACCCTTCAAATTACCGCCCAATTGCTTTAACTAGTTGTATCTGTAAAACCATGGAAAGAATGGTTAATGATCGTCTTGTTTGGTTTCTTGAAAAGAACCACCTTATTACGCAAGTCCAAAGTGGCTTTCGTAAACAGAGAAGCACTCTTGATCATCTTGTTCGCTTCGAGACATTTATTCGAGAAGCCTTTATAAAGAAAGAACACGTTGTATCTGTCTTTTTCGATCTCGAAAGTGCTTATGACACCACTTGGAAGTATGGAATTATGAACGACCTCTATGATTTCGATATTCGAGGTCGCCTTGCCTTTTTCATCTCAGCTTTTTTGGATGAACGTCAGTTTAGATTTCGTGTTGGAGATACTTTATCTCAAAATAAACAACATTGTTAAAACCGTTTGCCCTGGTTTGGAATGTTTTCTCTACGTTGACGACTTTTGTATCTGCTACAGATCAAAGCACATGCATACAATTGAAAGACAATTGCAACAAGTCTTGAACAATCTTTCAAAATGGTCCAATGAAAACGGTTTCAAGTTTTCAAAGACCAAAACTAAATGTATGCATTTTTGTCAATCGAGAAAAATGCATCTTGATCCAGATTTAAAGTTGGACGGGATACCGATTGAATTGTCAAAGAATTTAAATTCTTAAGACTATTATTTGACTCTAAGCTTTCGTTTATCCAACACATTGGCAATTTGAAAAATAAATGCCAAAAGGCACTTAACCTTTTACGTGTTGTCTCCAGTATGGATTGGGGAGCCGATAAAAAGGTTCTATTGCGCCTTTATAGGGCACTTGTAAGATCAAAGCTAGACTATGGCTGTGTTGTTTATGGTTCTGCGCGCCCTTCATGCCTTCGCAAACTTGATACTATTCATAATCAGGGATTGCGCTTGGCATTGGGCGCATTTAGAACGTCACCAGTTAGCAGTCTATATACAGAAGCAAATGAGCCTTGTTTAAATTTACGCAGGAAGAAACTTTCTTTGCAGTATTATTTAAAACTCACATCAAATCCCGACAATCCTACTCATAAAGTTGTTTTTGAACCAAAATATAGAGAGGATTTTGAAAAGAAAAAGAACCCTTTACTTCCCTTTAGTTTGCGCTGTGAAGCTGATGTTAACTCTCTAGATTTTGACTTAGAGGATGTGGCAGAACATATTGTTCCTAATGTTCCTTTGTGGACATATAAAAGTCCCACGTTTCTTTATGATCTTGCTTTAAGCAAAAAAGATACAACAGATCCAACTATTTTTAAAACAAAGTTCCTTGAAGTCAAAGAAAAATACACTTCATATGAAGAGATATACACTGACGGGTCAAAAGATGGCGAAAAGGTTGCTTCAGCAACTATTTTTGATGGCGAAAAATATCAATTCCGCCTTCCCAATAACTCCTCTATTTTTTCAGCCGAGCTTAAGGCCATTGATCTCGCACTCGATCATATAATCGTAGAACGTCTCTCTCGCTATATAATTTTTACTGACTCTGACTCTATGTCAAGCATGCAAGCGATTGAGCACGAAAAAACTGACAACCCCCTAATCGTGAGGCTATTTGATAAAATAGCTAAACTTAATGATGTTGATCTCGTTTTCTGTTGGCTTCCAAGCCATATTGGTATTCGTGGTAATGAGGAGGCAGATAAAGCTGCCAAGGATGCATTATCACTTGAAATTTTACCCTTTGAAGTACCTTTTACTGATTTTAAACCCCTTATTCATAATTTTATTCATGATGTTTGGAGGAACTGTTGGACTGACCCAGCTAACCAGAATAATAAATTATTCTCCGTTCGACAGGACCTCGGCGACTGGTTACCTGGTTACAGGTCAAGCCGTCGCGAAGAGCTGATTTTTACTCGCCTACGCGTTGGCCATACTTATCTTACGCACTCCTATCTTTTAAAAGGAGAAGAGATGCCAATGTGCATTCCATGTAATGCTCCTCTTACTGTCAAACATTTTTTTATTGATTGTATTGACTTTTCTTTAACAAGAGACAGATATTTCAAAGTTGATAGTATGAGGCAGTTGTTTGACCATGTAAAAATTGAACTTATTTTTTACTTTCTCAAGGCGACTCATTTATATAGCAAAATCTGATTTTTATGTTCTATTTATCGTGTTTTCTTCTTAATTTCTTAAAATGGTTCTATTTAATTTTACTGTTTTCAATGGCTCTTTTGGCTATTATTTCTTTTACATTTGAAATTATTTTTGGACTCTTATATGTTTACATTTTGATTGTTTTAAAATATTGTTTACTTATGTTTTCTTGCGATGAATGCTCACTTTTGTGAATTTTCTGGTCGGGTGGACTCGTACATGGGCCGTTCTCCTGATCTGGAGAGAGCCCATGTGCTTTCGTGCTCACGTCGGATTATTCAAGTTTTATACATGAGTGTTTGCGCCCAACATGACCTTAGTAGTCGACGGGCCGTTAAACAATATTCATTCATTCATTCATTCATTCTGCTGGCTTCCAAGCCACATTGGAATTGGTGGTAATGAGGAGGCAGATAAAGCTGCCAAGGATGCATTATCACTTGAGATTTTACCTTTTGAAGTACCTTTTACTGATTTTAAACCCTTAATTCATTGATTTATTTATGATGTCTGGAGGAACTGTTGGTTAGACCCTGCGAATCAAAATAATAAACTATATTCTGTGCGACAGGATCTTGGCGATTGGCTACCTGGTTACAGGTCAAGCCGTCGAGAAGAGCTTATCCTGACTCGTATACGCATTGGTCACATTCATCTGACACACTCCTATCTTTTAAAAGGAGAAGAGATGCCAATGTACATTCCATGTAACGCTCCTCTTACAATCAAACATATTTTTATTGATTGTTTTGACTTTTCCTTTATTAGAGACAGGTATTTTAAAGTTGATAGTATGAGGCAGCTGTTTGACATGGTCAAATTAGAACTTATATTTGACTTTTTTAAAAGCAATTCATTTATATAGTAGAATCTAATTTTAGGTTATATTTACCGTTCTTCATCTTAAGTTTTTTCAAATTGTTTCTTAATTGTTACCAATCTCGTACAAACTATCTCCTGCTCAATCACTCCCTTGACCCATCTGACAAAATACTAATAAACATGGCTTTCTCAATATCCGACATTCTCTCATGTTTTAAAGTGTCACTTGCACCAGCAATCAAACTTTTGGACCCATGAACATTTCTCTCATTCTGTCTAATTTCAACATCATTTATCTCCTGCAAACTACATAGGCTCTGAAATTTGAAAATGCCTCTGATACTTGGGCTACGTAGTAAGCTGTGATCATGAGTTTTTCATACTTTTCTGTATTTTTCTCGTCACCTTTTGGGGAACAAACAGCAAGTGCTGAAGATTGATTGATTGTTTGAATGGAGTTTAACGCCGCTTTCAACATTTTTTTCAGTTATATCGCGGCGGCTGGAGCACCTAACAATGGTTTCCTGGTATTTCTCTCACCAGTACAACCACCACATCCTTTCCTAGCCTCCAGCTACTATCTCACATAGGTCTACGATTATCAACCCATTGGATTAGAGACAAATAGTCGGAAAGAATGAGTGCCGCCGTCGGGGATCGAACCCGGGACCTCTAGCATGACAGTCCGACGCGCTACTAACTGCGCTAAGACGGCGGCTGGCCTGAAGAACTTTGGTTTGAAATTACTTTTTGGTGTTCCAAACAAATGTTATGTTTGACACTTCTGTCAAGAAATTTTAATGTTTCTTTTTTTAAAGTTTGACGTTATGCCTTTAAATAGAGAAGACTTTGTATCTGCTAGGGATGGGAACTGCGTGTAGATTTTACAGATCAATCTATTGTCCTTTTCTTCGGCCCACGGAAATTCCTCGAGCCAAGAATCCTGGACCGATCTTTTGCTTTTTGTGGCATCGTATGTGTTTTTTTGTAGGCGTCTTTTATCTACATTTTTTATTCGCCTCGAGTTCTTTTTCCCGGGCGGCTTGAGTACTTGCCTGAAAAAACTCCTTATTTCGCCCGATTTACCAGCCATGGCATAATTTCATCGCATTTTCAGACAATATTTATCGTGTAAATCATCGTTTACATATTGACAAGCGTTTAGCGATACGGAATATTTCTACGTCTAAACTGGAGATCCTGTCTCTATACGTTATCGTATATCAGAACAAGATTTCCAGTATAGAAGAACTCAAGCATCTAATAGAATGATAACTGTAAACAAGAATCGGTCTAATTCGACAGCGTATATGTTCATGTACGGCGAAGAATTGCTCGTAGAAGACATCTTTTCCTCTGATACCATTTTTTTTCCTACAGGTATTAAATTGAACTCGCCCGGGCTTACTGGCGCGTCTGGAAATCAACTCGCTCAACGGTGATTTCCACTTGCCAGTGCGAGCGGGTGAATGGATTTTTCATCCCCTTTTATCAGGATCATATGGGAAGTTATGTTCCCTTAAAATATTTATTAGTTTTTTGCTAATCTGAGTTCGGTCTGAATTCTGCTTGTATTCTCTATTATATGCCATTTGATTATCGTCTTACATTTTTAGCACCTATTTTTTTCCAGTGACTGTTTCCTGTCACTCCATTCTACTATGCTCTCTCTTGGATGTTGAATTATAGCTGTACTGTGTCTGGCATATCTAGTATATCGAATCTCTTAGCCAGTCGTTTCAGGACCTCAAAGTAGTCAATCTTCGGGGCTCTGCCCACTAGATGGGTATAGTATTTGCTGGCTTTTCCTAGTAAAGTCCAGGACAATACATCACGCTGTTCCGTAGAATTCCTTTTTTCCATATCCGCATAGCTAGAGAATTTTGTTTTAAAGGCACGCCAGTCTTATATGCCGTGATAGCTCATTTCTGGAAGCTTGACAGATCTTGCCTGAAGGGTATCCATTCCATAATAATCACTTCTCGGCTCTCTATTCATTGGTTTGCATATGATGCTAATAGTGTTCGGTTCATAACTACACCTTGGAATGGACCAGTTTGGACACCTTACTTCATGAGTCAGGGTCCTATAAAACGGATGACATGGTTGTTTGTGGACTGGTCCTCGCAGACCCAAATGAACCTGTTGCCAGTTGTAATGCGGATAAGTTTAAAGTTCCCTTTCAGATTTATGACCACCCAGTCGGTCAAGGGGATAGGACTCGGAAGTCTGAGTTGGCCTCATTTTCATAGATTCAAAGTGTGATGTCAGATCCAGTCGGTCTGGTGAAAGTGACACGCGAGTCTGGTCTTGATTGTTTTTGAACACACTAGATTGTCTATCGCTTATTTCGGTTGTTATGTCTGAATTTCTTGGCAGACTGACTATTATGAACAGCCTGAGAAAGTGTTTGTTCATTCATTGGCTCATATGGGCAGAAGTCAACACTTTTCATCGCGAGAGGTAGAATTTGTAATTCCTAAGGTTGCGAATTGTTCTGACGAGATTTTGCCGTATGAATCTCTTAATTCTAATATTATTTCTGCAATTCGTATCCCAACACCTGGGACTAATTCTAGGTCGCGAGCACAACAACAGTTTATTTTCACTAGCTCCATTTTAATTTTGGTCAAGTTTATTTGTCAGTTTCTATTTAGTGATCCGACAAGTTATCGGTAAACTGTGGTCTCATTATTTTTAAGGCACTTGATTTCTATGAACTGAAAGGGCAAATGTTTCCAAAATGTTTGTCGTGTCCAAAGTCCAAACCCTAAAGACAACACAAAACTCTTAGTTTGGTGTCTCAGAGGTTCTATTGGCTAATTATGTAAAGAGACCCGAGAAACTCAAGGTTCTGGTCTCAGGGCTCCTTGCTTTTTAAAAATACTCAAATAACTCAAGGTTACCTGGTTATTGGTCTATAGGGCTCTGATGTAAGGCAAGGGTATGTTAATTAATTAGATCGCTTTATAAATGGTCAAACATCCAAAGCTAAAGTGTATTCTCTAAACGTGGGTCCGTTCATCGTTTCGATCAGGGTCGACCGCAGAGTATGCAAGTCAAACTAAATCGAGAGTAATTCCAGCGAAAACCTATCGAGTCGCGACATCGTATCGCATATGACCCGAAACGGAATCCTCATTCAACCCTTATCAATTCGTCACGTCGGCCATTTTCCTGCTACAAAAAAAGACCAGCTCGAGGAATCGAAGAATCTGCAAAAGCGTTTATGATATATCAAGCCTCGAGGGGGCTAACTCCCTTTTTTCGACGGCTGACAACATCAAGAAAACCCTACAAATTATCGTGGCAACACGGTAAAGCCATCTGATTGTCTAGTCTTGGTGGGGCCAACTCCGACTTTCCAAGCACTAGCAAAACCGAGAGAGTCAACTGTATTCCCAAGTTGCTGCGATTCATCGTCCCAAAAGCCGACAACGCCAATGTAGTCAAAATTAACATAGTAAAAGACATCGAGAGGTGAGCACCTAGCTCCTGAACCTATCGGCTCTGGTCTTCAAGACAACTTTAGTTGACCACAGTGATGTATTACGTCTATACTCTTGGAATGAGTGCAATGCTGAATGCCAGAAACTCGGATGGTAGGTCAAGGGTTCACATTTAGTAATACAGGGGTCAGCAGCATTATGGGAAGCTATTTATAGATATAATTTGGGACTCCGGGTATATCCTTATTCTACAAGAACTACATAAGTCGTGATGAAAAAAATAAAGGCAGCCATGGTACACTTGGCGACTAAGATTAAAGTTAGCGTATGTTTGTCTGTTGATGTAAACGTAAACGAATAAGGAATTAAAAATAATAAGTGTGCAATTTCGGTTATTTTACATGTTTAAATAAATGGCCAAGTATAAAGAAATCAGTCGAATATCATCATCGAAGAAACTACTCCGATGTGTTATCTCCGCGTTTATTTCCGATGGAATAGTGAAAATTTAATCATGATAGAATTATGTTAAAAAAATACCATTATTTTCGAAAATTTAACCACACTTCTGAGTTCTTAGTATCAATGAATAAGCCACTCGAGATAAAGTTCTCGTTGAATATTTATTGAGCCGGATAACTCTGAAGCGTAGGTAAATTTTCATTTTATCATGGCACGTGATTTTATGTCTATACCAAGCACGCAGTCGCATCGTGGTTGAATGGACGCCAATCGTCGAAAAATGCTCCTCCGATTGGCTGTTCCATTTCGCCAATGTACAAATCTTTATTGATGTCATATTAGATAAAAGAATGTTGGCAAAGCAACCTGGTCCAAAAAAAAGAAAAACACTAAATTTTGTCTAAATTACGAAATATTTAAAGGCTGTCAAATAAGTGTAAGGGTTTATACTTTACTTTTTTAGAAGAATTACATTTTATCAGAGACGTAGTTCATGACGTAGCTTAAAATTATGAAGAGTATTGTTGTTCATGTGTTTACTTTATCCGGAAAGGATTGACAGATTAAAAAATTGGCTTTACTCGACTTAAGAGTAATTCTTAGAGACAGGAACTTACATTTACTCGTAATCTATGTTCTTCTTGTGATATCTGGAGATGGGCGATCGACAGGAAAATACATCGCATTAGTTTTTAATTCTTAAGGTATGTTAACTACGGTTGATAGTTTATTTGATTGTTTAATACTCTTCCTTATTTCGGCATTTGAGGTCCTTCGCTGTTAGCAATTATGCTTTATCCTACCCCTTAGCCTTACCTACCGACCCACTAAAATTCACTTGATGCGGAGAAAAATGAATCCCTGGTCCACTTTAAATCTTGGATTGAAGATATCGTGATAGATACGTATGTTTCTATGCGAAAGTCTCGAAAACGAATTAAGAGTAATTAAGTGTGAAATTTTGTTCATTTTCATTTTTAGATTTAGCCAAATATTAAAGAAATAGTAGAATATCATTGATTATCGTCGCTTACTTTGATGAAAGGGGAAAAGCGTGAATCATAAAATGAAAATAAGGTGGTATCTCCGCGTTTATTTCCAACGGAAAAATAAAAAATGGACATGATAGAATTACTATGAAAAATTCTTACCGTTATCTATTGAAAATTTAACCACGCTTCTGAGTTCAAAGCCTTAATGAATAACCCACACAAGCTAAAACTCTGGATTATTTATTGAACCTTTGAACTCCGAAGCGTGGCTTATTTTTCATAACCGGTGAGAATATGCTATTCTATGATTGTAAAATGGAAACGAATGTTTGAACCTCCAAAAAAGGTCAACTTTAAATTCAAACCATCTGCCATTTAGGTCTCAATGGGCGTAAGGAGAGCAATTTTCCATAATATTCATACGAGCGGAGCCTCCCAAATGAGCAAAAGAAATCCTTAACGTATTATAGTAATGCAAATTATTGATCTGATGTTAGCTAAAAACTGTAAAGAGAATATTGGGATTAGTTTTCTTCACAAGTATCGTGCAGACAGAATTCGGTAAAATTGAGTTTTGAATCTGTGTAAGATGCTTTATGATTGCTTGTGGTCATTTGAAGTTAGATTAGAAGAAAGTAGCAGATGGTATCAAGTTGTCTTATCAATCCAGGATACCTAGTGCATAAATATTGTATTTGGCAAGCATAACAACTATCAGAAAAAAAATCAATTGAATGTTTAATTGAGGGTCTGCGATTTTGGAAAATGACCCCTTGCTACGTTAACGCCCACAATTCGTTGGCGATTTCTTAAATCACACCAAACATTTCAATTTTATTTCCAAATGGTCAGGACGTAATTTGCAATATATTTCATGGAAATTCTGTATACACTTGTAAAGAATTCCGAATTTTATTGGGTGGATACTTTTAACTTTGGCTAAGTATAGATACAGAAATAAAACGAGGTGGTGAATTGTCGCAAGTAGGCACGTTATATTGCTGGCTGTTCAAGTATGATAAAACAAAGGGGAAAAAGGGGAACAACTCAACTATGTATCTAGGTCGAGTTTCAGATCTTGTGCACGGTGCACCATTATCACCAGAGGAACATAATTAACGAGTTTTAAGTCAATGGGACATAAGATGACAGATCTGTGCTCTAGACAAAAAAGTTGACGCGATCCGCCTGCCGGACGTCGGTCACTGGACGCCCAGACGCCAAAGATGATGCTTGAGTAAAAGAAGTTTGATACTTGTATTCATTTTTATTTTAAATATATTCATCATAATTGTTTGTATGTGTTAATTCAGTACCTTTTAAGTAAATTTTCATTTGGTAAGTAAATAATGTTATCTGGTAGCACACTGGTACTTGAACAATGAGGGCCCCGTATGTGGCAAATTTTCACGTAGTTATTTAAGCTGTGACAACAAAAAGATGTTCTTCATTTTCACTTTGATTGTGTGTGAAATTAAAACTACGCACATCCCTTGTCTATCCTAGGAAATCTACTTTAGCATGCTTTGTTCGCCCAGTTTTTGTTTCAACAGCAGACACTTTCATCTCGGTCTCACTAAAACACATCTGGACTTCAACGGATCTATCCATCCCGGACCCATCTAGGTCTATCGTTAACTTGCCCAGCGGTTTACACGAGGGGTCATACACAAACTGTGGCGTGTTTTCAGAGGAAGCAAATATTTCAAACACGATCTGATTTTGGTGTTTTTTCGTTGGCCTGTATGACCTCGTGACCTGCGACTCACCCACGACGACTGGCTGGCCAATCTCCACGTGTTTATCAAATATGTCCGCGCAATATTCTTCCCCGTCATCATCCTTAAATTTCTTTGACTCTGGATGTAGGTCTGGATTAAATTTGTACGAAGTCTTTACCCCGTATGTGAACCGACACTTTCTCTCCTCAATCAAGGCAGGCTGGTGACCAAATATAACAGCTCCCTTCAGAACAGCTAGACTGGCGTCAGCAGGAATGATTATCTTTTTATCTGGAAACTCTCTCTTCAGTGTTTCTTGTAACATTGGTGACTCGGAAAATCCTCCAACCATTAGGATAGTTGGTACATCCTTCACATGGTTATCGCGGTAGAGTGATTGTAAATGTTTCGAGATGCTCTCACAAGCTTGTCGGAATAGTGCTTTCGCAGTATCAGCTTCCATGCGCAGTTTGTCTCCAACCCAATTGATTTTTCCTTTGTACTTTGGTGTTTTCTCAATATGATCTTTTATATCCATACCTCGACTTGCTTTGAACATTTCATTAAGGGCAATCGGTACCTTGAATGTGATCTTTTCTTGCATGTCGTTTTTGAAGTTCCTCTTCTTCACCTCAAACTCTCTGAAGAGATCGATGTAGTCACTGGTTTTATCCTCACAAAACCCATCCATGATATCGTTTCCGACGATATCTGCCAGTAGGTCACGGAATGCCTTATCGACATATGTACCGCCCCAGCTACCACCGTTAGCCTTATACAACTCCTTTAGACCCCCACTCCTCTGTACCTCATGTACTGTTATGTCAATAGTACCACCTGTATATAATAGGCAAAATGAAAGTATGAAGTACATGTTTGGGGTATAGACAAAGTATCTCCCTGAAATACTTGTAATCCCTTCCGGTCATAATTCCCCTGGACAAAAGCCCTCCGGACGTAATCGCTCCATAAATCAATCCGGGCAAAAGTCCCCCCCCCCCGATATATATATAGAGAGAGAAAGAGAGAGAGAGAGTATTTATTGTTTTGGTTATTTTTGTATGTCTTATTTTATTTTATTTTTTTTTCCATTTTATTTACAATAATCCAATATATGATATAGATTCTGATTCATTGATTAGTTATATGCCTATTTTTTTTATGTATTTTTTTAAAAACGTAATAAAGGTGTCATAATTACTATCTCGAAGAGATATTGTCCGGAAGGGATTTTGTCCGGATGGATATCGTCCTACACTCACGAAATATATATAATACCTTCTCGAGGAAAACCTGCCTTAATTTAAATGACGCAACTTTGTCATTTCAGTTGTCTAATCCAGATACTACAAAAAAACTGTTTTAGACTTATTCAATTTCAAAGAATTTTTGGCCCAATGTATTACTTCCAGTCAGAATTCAATGAAACTGCACAGGAATGATGCATGGGACATGCTCTTTCAGGTTCATTCTTTTAATCCCGATTGGGCTGATAACCTGAGTGCTACAGGTTACCACGTTACCCCAAAACAGCCATATATTAAAAATATAAAAAAAATCTTCTTCTTTGAAACTACTGGTTAGAATTCAACCAATTTTCACAGGAATTTACCTTAAGTCATGCTGTCTTAGATTTCCTCCTGAAATTTTGAATGAGGAAAAACATAGGTGCTATCGAGTCAGCTAAAATGGGTGCCATATGACAAAAAAAGAAAACAAATCTTCTTCTCTGAAATGAATTTTTGGGTGCATATAATTGATGACAGGATTGATTTAAGATGGACTTCTTTCTGATTTCTTTCTCGTGATTATGTTGCTGTGTCAAGGAAAAAAGGGGACTTTGTGATGCAACATTTCTTGTAACTACAACTTGTACATTTATTGACAGATTTCATGAACTTTCATAAAATGTTACTTATCATGTGACTATTCACACATTTAACCCCTTTGAAACGTCATTGTGTGTCATGGAAAACAAGACTTTCATGTAAGATTGTTTGTTGACTTAATATTTTTCTTCATTTTATGCATAGGACAACATAAGTATTCGATCATTATCTACTTACATATAGATTGTTGCTTATCTTAATACTTAAAATGTAAGCAATTAATGAATTTTCATAAATCTGTTAGGTATTTAGTGTCAGTGGAGCGATACTGGCCCTTTTGGGTCTCTCGTTTCTCAATGTTTTCCGCCTTAATTACTTTCAGTGCATAAAAATTTGGGTTCGTGGGAAAATGGTTACTCAAGAATTGCAATTAATTCTTTTTTAGAAACAAAATATTTTTCTTGTTTTTTTATGAATAATATATAGCAGGTTTAGTATTGAATTTTGAGTCTAGTGTCATTTTTTTGTGTGTGTGTAATTTAGACAGGTTTCCTGGAGAATGGATCATATATAATTCTCATATAGTCATCATCGGCTTTTATAAGAACAGCCATCAATAATAGCAATTGTGTTTAAATGACATTAACATTATGTCATCTAAACCAATGTTTGAGCGGCATTGTCTTGTCGATTCTAGTAGATACTTTAAAAGCACAAAGATGTAATTTATGTGCGAAAAAAAAATTAAAGTAAATTCGTTTTAGACAATATGATTTTAACCGAGTCAGAGGTTATATGTTCCTGAAATTATATATGTGATCCGTCACGCGAAAAGGGACCATCTGGGTAGTGCGAAAAGTGTCGACCCTAGTCAGACTGCGCAGAACTGACTAGGGTCGAAACTTTTTGCACCGTGCTTATTTTCTGATTCTAGGATGATCAATCTACCTTCCAATGAAATAATTTTTGAAAAGCGACTTCTGGTTGACCTTTGCTGGATCAAAATCTCTTTTTCAATAATTCGGGTAACAGAATTCCCGGATGGTCCCATTTAGTGTGACGGGTCACATATTTTTTATTCTCTTTGCAGCTTTCAGCCCTGGGTTTAGGATAAGATAGAACTTGCTTTATTTACAGAGTTGGACAGATATTTTGGAAAATGAAAGGTGGGTGTAACAATCCTATTTGTATTTGGCAGTTCTATTCTATTTCTTGATGATAATTACCCTTTTTCATATTGTTAAATTTTCCCCATTTTCTCCTTTTTTTCTCCTTGTCTATTCATTTCATTAAGTTTTCCTTATGTTTATACCATGTTGTCATCTTTTATCATGTTGACTTCTATACTTGAAAAAAGTCTACTGAGCTTATTTTTGTGCCTTAGACATATTAAGTATTTATAACAATTGAATAAACACGTAAACTTTTAGAAGCGAGTGTCCGAAATTTGAAACACACATAAGATACGCTTCATTAGGTAGCGCATGAAATGTCAAAATGCATTTATACTACTAAATATTACTTACCTCCTGCGTCAAATACGAGATATCGTGATCCCGGGGCAAAAGGCAGGAACCCACTACTACACCCTTTAAATGTGTTCATAGGCAAGTATCGACAACAAAGGGATGCTACCTCTGGTTCTAAAGCTATCAGCAAGTTACCACCGTCAATCTTGGCCTGTAAATACATAAACCTTTGAAAAAAAGATCCATGGGGCCTGGGACAGCTCTTATGACTCTTTGAAAAGCTTTTTCTGTAAAGAAGCATAATATTTCCAAACACTGACTATAACTGCATTGTCACGTGTAAAGGAAAATTCTGCGAAAGTTTCATGAACATAAAGCAATCAACGAAGGAAGGGGAAGCCGCCACCATAGCGCAGTTGGTTAGGCATAAGACTTCCAATCTGGAAGTCGTGGGTTCGATCCCCGGTGGCGGCAAATATCCTTTCCGACGTTTGTCTCTCACCAATGGGTAGATAATCGTAAACCTATGTGAGATAGCAGTCGGAGGCTAGGAAAGGGTATAATGGTAGTACAGGTGTAAGAAATACCAGGAATCCATTGTTAGGTGCTCCGACCGCCGCGATATAACTGCGAAATTGTTGAAAGCGGCGTAAAACCCATTCAAAAAACGAAGGAAGGGTTGTGTTAAAAAGAAAATGTAGTCATGTGTCTCTTTCCTATGACGTCGCATAATTGCACCAAATGGCAAAATATGGCCATGGTCACATGGGAATATTTTGTTTAAATTTCATGTAAATCCATGCATAACTGGAGTTGAAATTGTGTAAACAATAAGAACGAAGCAGCATATAATCACCAAACCTCCATGAAATGAACATGGACACTTGATAAGGAACATTCTGATACAGTATTATACGAATGATCTATAATCAAAAGAGGGGATGTCTTAAAAAGGAAGTTAGCATTAAGGCCACTCTTTTCCATGACGTGGCATATCACCAAAAAGGCTTGTGAAATCTGTCCATAAATGAAGGAATTATGTTCACAATAAATACACGGCATATATAGTTCTGCAATTTAGAGTGAGTGATCAAAGGTCAATTTTGTCTATACAGGTATAGACAAAATTGACCTTTGATCACTCACTTAAACGTGTGGATCTATACTTAAGTGTCACAAATGCGCACATGTGATTAAACAGGGAAATTCTTTTAAAGTTTCTCACGTATATATTAGTCAAAAAGGAATCTTGTCAACAATGGATTTTACATTAAGGCTCCTTTTTCTATGACGCAATATAAACACCCAGACCACATCAATATGCTCATGTTTACATGATGTAGACACCAAAAGAATATTTTATTAACTTCCATGCATGTATGAAGAAGTGTGAACAATAATTCCTAAATTAACATTTGATAAAGCCCATTTTCTCATGAAGCTCAATCAATTAAGTAAATTTTCAGAGGGAACAATCATTGCAATGATACTATCGCTCTGATCAAGTTTGAGGGCAATCCGATGAAAATCTGATGGAAATTTGCGGACTCTAAAGTGTAGTGTATTTACAAATTGAATTTTATTTTTTCTCGTTTACCCGTGTCGCTAAACGGATTGAGCCCTTATTCGAAAGAAATGGTCCATGTGATGGTACAATCATTCTGAAGAAGTTTGATGACAATCGAGTTAAAAACTGTAGAATCTAGAGTGTTAACAAAAGTTTCTAATAGAATATGCATAAGGCCCCTTCATCTAGATTTCATTTGAAGTGGAAATGTGTGATGCATGTCTGATCAGGGCCCGAGGATATAAAACTTTTCTCAGACTCAACCGAGAATTTTCTCAAATTTAAATTAATTTTTGAAAATAAAATAATATATTAATAAGTTGTTATTTATAACAACTAATTGGTATTATCTTTCATGTTAATACATTAAAATGGGTATCAAAACTGAATAACGGTTTTAATCTCAAATTGAAATTTGAGAAAATTTAGAATTGAGAATGAGAAAAGCTTTTAAACTCGGGCCCAGGACCATCTCAATATTCAATAATGGTACAAACAAAATAGCAATGTTGAGATATTCAAGAATAATCCCCGTCAGAGCATGCAACGATTGCAAGCACGTACTTCTGTAGAAATAAATCACGCCATGACACTTAAAGACTTGTCTACCGGCGAATGTTGCTTGCCACAAACCATTTGGAACATCGGTCGGACTTTTTCGTAAACTAGAAAGTACCTCGGAGGTAAGTGTAGGAATTTTGGGTCATTTTTTGGGAAATTCGTCTTCTTGTGGTGCTTCGGTTTTTTTAAATACGCTTGAAGAAAATCACATTTTTTTATATTTTTTCCGATCATCTGTGGAGAACCTTTGGGCATATCACTGTAAAACACTGCGTTTTGATATTAAATTATAATATGCCAACTTTTATTCTTTCGTTGTTGTTTTTTTTTTTTTGTTTTTTTTTTTTTTTTTTTTTTTATGCAACGTCATCCTTAGCGGGATTGTTGATGTTTGTGACGTCATATAAACCCACGTGCGAACTGACGCGCATTCGTTTATTCCCAAGGTCTATTCGGTAGAATCGCCGAAGGGTCCTGAGTGGCCACAAACAACACTTCATAAAAGATCAATGTTGCTATCATAAGGTTTATGATATGATGTAGAGCCGTTTGAGAAACAATAAGAATTGCATGACTTTTAGTACTAGACATTCAGCCGATACAAGAAAAGTTGAAGCACGTGCCAAGCCGAGTAAGAACTTTCAGAATTCCGTTCATTTAAGTGACATGTTTCAAATTGATGTCAATAAAACGTATCTAAACCTTTTTGTAAAACCTTAAACGCGGTTGAATTGACCTAAACTTGACCCCTGTCGTTTTGAATATAAATTATTTTCTGCCGACTCTTGTTTAAGGAAATCGTCCATGTACCACTGATAATGAATAAGAAATTCGGTTTAAGCTAAAGGAATTGTGTGTATGTGCAAAATGCTAGCTATGTTGTTTGCCATGGCAAAAAATTAAATTTTTGGTACCCACCATTTCAGTAGCCTCTCTCATAAACTGTTTAGAGTTATCGTTCCATATAGCCGGTACAGTGATCACCCATCTGATTTCAGTCTCCACAACACCAACAATCTGCTTGTTTATGTCACTCATCAGTTCACGCTTCATGAAGGCGATACATTCAGAAAACACCGACAGAGCGGGAAGCTTCTTTCCCATAACGTCCTCAAGCATAAATTTCTTCTTTAGTTGCTGTGAAAATGGTCATTGAAAGTTCTTGAAATCAACGATATACTCGATTTCTAACAAGCGACGGATACTTAGAGAACACAGATAACCATGAACTTTGTTCATAATCATGTGAGCCAATTTCTTGTACAGTGAAAATAAAGAGCATATTAAATTCATCTAGTTTCACTAAGAAATCGAA
This sequence comes from Fragum whitleyi, assembly GCA_948146395.1. Classification (NCBI taxonomy): domain Eukaryota; kingdom Metazoa; phylum Mollusca; class Bivalvia; order Cardiida; family Cardiidae; genus Fragum; species Fragum whitleyi. Next base: position 24,125,769 of record OX411549.1, on the reverse strand, counting down.
TAAACGTATCCTAACGAAAATATAATTTGAGCCTATGCGTGACATTTCCATCAATTTGATATGCTTAACAGTCTAGATAGCTACAAAGTGCAATTAGAAGATTATCTGACTGCCTAATAAAGACAATTTTGAGGTCTTATCTATCTACAAAGTGCATAGTGAAGACTATGGTCAGACTGTGCGGCTTCACAGGCTGACGAATGTCTTCGCTTTGCGAACATTTAAAAATGCTGGAAATGTCAGGCACAGCCCCATTTGATAGTAGATCTTTTATAGCAACACTATATTTTCCCCTTTTATTCAACATTCATAATTTCCCATCAATATCGAAATATGTGTAAACACTTACTTAAGAGAGGGATACAAACGGGGAGAAAGAAAAGCGTTATACCAATGTCTATCCAACAACGAGTGTTAAAAGCTTTTTAGAGATTGTGTTGTATTGTACCGACTTTTTTGTAAATATTTTTTTTACTTTACTTGAGTGTTCGAACCGAACAACAACCTTAATTATGACACGTTTCATTTAGTACTCGTTATCAAAAGATCATTTTAAAAGAACAATATCCCTTTCACAGAGGAGGTTTAGCATAATATTTTCGTTATCTCGACCTATGTAGCAGAGCTGGGGTCATATCATTTGCTGGGACTTTCAATATGTGTATGAGAGTTTACAATAGAGTCCTCGTGGGCAGTGTTGAACTTTATAATACGTATAGGATAGAAAACGAGTGCCGTGATATTTGGGAAATAGACACGAGCCTTAGCGAGTGTCTATTTTCCATATACCGTGGCACGGGATTTTCTATCTGACTTAGACCACGCTTTTCTAACATTGTCTGTAATGTAATAGAACTCACTATGATATTACTGTTATTATGTGTAATTATGCCGAAGCTTTACTTATGAATCTATTATCGTTACTTATTGCAGCTCTATTATCGTTACTTATTGCAGCTCTTTTGAATGTATGCAACTGTAGAAAATCTTTTGGTAAAAGTGATCTTATAACTTTTAAAAATGACACGGTACACAAAATCTGTCAAGATTCATGTGCACGGCACACTTTCAGTGTATATCTGTAAATACAATGCTAGGAGTTGTATCTGTGATTTATATTTTTGAAATACTGCTCTCTGATTGGCCGATTCGCTTCAAGCGTGGTCTAAAGGAATGATTCAAAAAATATATACAATCAAGCTATGGAATCGGAGTGAATAAAAACTTGTTTGCAAATGCTAAACTGACTATGAAAAATTACACTTCAAAAAGTCATCATGAGACTATAATTGTTTGTCGTTATTTGGTTTAATTTACATTTTTGAGAAAAAAATGATCATGTTTTACTGCTACTGTTTTTTCCTTAATAAAATGATATTGTATCTAACTGTATATGTTTTAATGTCCATCCAAGTTATGACAAATAGATTTTACACATAGAATGGGTCATTTATCCATTAAATCCTTTAAAACTAATTTTGTTTAAAAATTAATCCAATAAATCCGTAAATCATTGCTCAAATTCTCCTGCACTGGAATTCTTCATATCGCCTTACTTTGTTGAAAGAACTTTGATGTTGATAAACAAGGGTTATTGCTTTCTATTTGGCATAATTTAGACCATTTAGAACTTTATGTCTCTAAAATATAATATTTTGGGCTGACAGTTATGAATAATGACTTAATTGTCTTATGTTTGTATCATAACCAGATTTATTTTATAGCATTGAGTTGTAATTTAAATGAAGTTTAAAGTAATTCTTAACTGCTTGCTTTCGTTTGAAATTACTTACAATTTTAATAACTTGTAATTTAGAAATGAGTCAAATACAAATTACAAACAGTTACACCGTAAATTGTAATTAAATACAGCTAATTACAATTACTTCATTCAATTACCCCAGTTGTAGGTGGAATTTATTCTTCGATTCTAAGGAGGTCGAACATCAAATGATTCATTGTAATGATTGCAATTGATTATAAGCCTGAATTAAAAAGCATTATTGATACCACGTCGATTAAAAAATTATTCTCTGTAGCGACAGCTTCTTGGCATGCAATTCATTGAGTGGTCGCTTTTTGATAGTACCTTGATTGGTCGCGTTTTGGCAGTTCTTGGGGTAGTCGTTTTTCACTTTTGTGCAATTAACCGATCACTCAGGAGACTAAAAAGGCGGCCATAACAGAAAATCGTAATTTAATATACGTGAAAGATAAGGCATCTTCAGCTTAACTTGACTCACCATTTTGTCAAACAGCGTCATCTTAAATTGTTTAAAGAAGTACCAGTCCTTGTGTGAATCTTCCATGGACAGGTCGGAATATTTGTCCTCGGCGGCGAAACCAAATGAATGGAACTGTTTTTTGGTATCAAACAATACACACGTGGTCGTCTTCTGAGAAAGAAGGCAGCCGGTACCAGCTGTCCATACTTTGCAACTGGCCTAGAATTAATAAAACATAACATAATCTTAATTTTTAGGCCTCCGGTCCATACTACATAATACAGCTATTAACAATTATCATTGGAGTTGAGAAATAATTGTAGTGATATCATTTATTCAATTATTGTATTGACTGTGGATATTTCTTTGTGTTTCTTAATCGTTTGCGACACTTGTAACGACCGAGTTTTTCACGTAAAACTGTGTCGTACTATACCATACCATTATCAGCCTCGTTTCCAGTATTGTTATCGAAGATACTGCATGCAGTATGCCTTTGAGTGACGTTTCCTTAGACGTCTTTATAAGCCTTACACTGTTCACGAACAAGTCCTTGTTCGTCAAACAAAGAAACGTGGTATTTCTATTTGCAATAGTTTGGTGACCAAAATTATTCACTTTTGGTAATATTGATTCTTCGTTTCACTGTACAAACTTTAAAATTGGTCTTGAATTTTTGATGGGTTAGTAACTTTGAATTAACCTATCTCACAAACGCCCTACTTGTCAGAGTATAAAGAAGTCTCAAAATGTTTTACTTGCTATGTGCTATCAAACAGGCAATTAAACAAGATTCCCAGTGAGTCAGGAATAGATGATTTATTTCAATTTTCTTAGAATTTACGTATAACCTATTTTACTGCAATATCACGCCTCTTAAGATTATTGGATTTTTCAAAAAATACAATAAGCAGGCCCTACAATTATTCAGCAATACAAACGTAGGCTAAAAAAACCCACATCCTTCTATCATTTTGACTCTAATTTTTCACGAACCCTTTTGAAATCTTTCACTTTAAAGTAGCGTATTTTAGAAAAGCCCCACTCGCCATGTCTCAAAATGTTCTATAAGCCATAGTCTTTTAGACAAACAATGAATGGGGGTATTAAAACAGATTAATAGCTTGAAGTTAATGTATACATATTGTATCTTTTTTATTGTATATCGTATCTTTGTACTTTCGTTTTCGAAAAGGAAGCACATTTTTTTACACTATTTTAAAGTTAAAAATCTCATCTAACTTTGAAATAATATTTTGAAATAAAACAACCCCAGCTTTAAAATGGTACATTAAAACGCTTTGCGAGAGTTTTGTTCTTTTTTAACATGTACCTTTAATGGGTTAGTCTCATAATCCGATTTCGTAGAGAAGGCATATCCGGAGAAGGCCGTACCAAAGTCAATTGCCGCTACCAGGAGGTAGTCCTGTTGTTTTTGCTGTCTTATAGACGACATCTTATTACTCTATGTATCTACAAAAAAATGATAACTTACTCACGGGGGGTGATGTCCATAATCGGAGCCACTGGCTCCGCTTTCAAAATCATGTGTGGAACTTCCGCTCCATGTGCGTCTCCGATTATGTAGATGTAAACATTTCATTTTTTGACTGAAAAAATGGGATAGGTGTCGAAACTTCCTCATTTATATCGGATTTTATTCATTAATCATTAAAAAGTAGAATGCTATTCGACCAGTTATACATTTTGCCACGTTAACGTACTCAAGAACTGTAAAAACGCTCGTTGGTTTTTGTTAAAAATAATCTCTTCTCAGAGCAATCTTGAGCCAGGAAGATCTTAATACGTGGTTTTACCTCCAAAATGCAATATTTTGAACAAGATTAATAACGTATACTATTGTTTTCAGTATGCACGAGTTTAACAAAACAACCACAATACTCTACCTCAATATACTTGCCTACAATATGAGATAAATCAAAGAAAATAGTTTGGTTCCGATTATGTGGATTTGGCTCTGATTATTTATCCTGGCTCTGAAGTTGTGGAGTGTCTTATTCTTCTTCCCTAACCACCTTCGATATTAAGTTTCTGCTGGTTTCGTGGTGCGACTTTTCTCGTCATTCCACGACGCATGTTGTCTATGTTACGTCTCACCTCATCGTGTTTACTTTTATTATCAAATTCCGGTGACTAGACAGTCAGCTACATTTATATTCCTTAGAACATGTACGTACAAGAAAAGTATATGGCTACCATTTAGTATTGAATTTGAAAAGAGATAAAGATTTCTACGGAGCGTGCCAGTGTTTTTGGCCTGCCTATTATACTTCGCACGTTAATTAAGCCGTAACGGCAAAACTTGGCGGTCACGACTGTGAAAAATGACGTCTTTTTATAAATAACGTATAATGGATGGTTTTCAATTAAAATTCGAGGAAAAGCAACGAAAATAGTTTATATTCCGTCAGTCATTTGTAAAATATACAATATTTAGCAAGTTATTAAAAGTAAAAAATGTTAACATATTACAGAAATATGATTTATATCACTTTTAATATGCTATACTCGCGAGAGCAGTGATACGGAAACCACTGAATGCAAAATCCTAACCGAACGGAAACTGTATTGTACGGTTCCCTGATCGTGAAATATTTTTAAAAGAAATACTTATAAAATGACATGACGTTCAAAACAAAAAACAAACAAAAAAAACCAAACAAACAATCAAACAAAAAAAATGCGTCAGTGGGACAATTTTAAGACCAACATTACGATGTTTATTTCCTTTACTAGAAGAAATATTGATATATATTTTATTATGGATTCTTTAAATATATGGTTTTGTACATAAAGTTGGAATGAAGAGAGCGTAGATGAGTGTTCAAATATCAACCTGACGTCGCAAAAAAGCACGGTTTTAATTTGTATAGGAAACATCTGAAAACCCTAATTCAGATATATCTTTTACTTACACATAAACTAATTTTTAACACAATGTTAGAAACTATTTTTATTTCAACTTTATGTACAAAAACCGCAAAGAATCCATTCATCAATATTTTAAGTCATCCCAACAGAAATAAACCGTTTCACAGAAAAATCACACACTTTCCGTGTACAATGTTTATGGAGACAAACGATACCGCCAATAAAATGTCGCACTATACAATATTTGTTGCAGTTTGATTATCTAAAGAATTTTACTTTAATGCTTTATACATTTTGTTTAAAAATCCTACATATTTATTCAATTTTGTCCATTTTTTCGAAACGAAAAAGTTTTCAAACGCGATTATTTTTTAGGGTGGACTTTTAGCCTCTTTCTTAACGATCTACGAAAAATGTTTTAATATCATATTTTATTAAAAAAAATCTTGTTGTACCTGACAATTTTGAGTTTTTAAAGCAACACATTTTGATCTATGTAAGAACAAGCATTTTCTTTGTCTGTTTCAAAATTTTCTATAAAATGACGTCCCGAACATCATGAAGGTAATGGATCGTATATTGATTAAGTCATGATGGTCACATACATGTATTTTGATCTATTATGATACGTATTTTCGCCCTTGTATATGATCCGTTATGATAAATGTCAAATTTATATACACATGTAATTCTATTTAAATCTTAACACCGCATTTATAAAACGCACCCCTTTACCGCAAAATCGACCGGGACATTTCTAAGTACTTTATTTTATTGTCTTAAATAATTCTTAAATTTCAATGAATTTAGATAAATTCCTTTCCGATTGAAAAGTTGACAAATATCAAATCCTAAGATGAAGTAGTGAATTCTGACATTAATATAGGATTAATTCACGTTTTTGGGGGCGTTAACATTTGCAGAGACACGAAAAATGGTTTAACGACCGAGTGAATTGACGCTATTATTGCATAAAAAGAAAGACTATAGTTTCTTTAATGCTTTTCGGCGGTTTATCGAGGAATAACGGTAGATTATCACTTGATAATCTCACCGCAAAAGCAGTGAAATTATCAAAAACTTATACCCTGCTTTTGTGCATTTCACCCTATCTGACGTCATCTATGCCGGACGAAATAAGTGACGTCACAATGAACGTTGCATAGCAATCACGTGAAAAATGACGCGCTTTACGAAAATATGTCCTAGAAATTTCACATTTTGTCTCCTTTTTGTATAAAAGAAATAGAATAATCGTTTGTTTTTCGAGTAAGATCGATAAATATTTCATTGAGTGAACAACAAAATCTATATTTTCACTCGTGGCTCTGCCACTCGTGAAAATATAGCTTTTGAGGTTCACTCAATGAAATATAAATCGATCTTACACTGAAACAAACGATTATCCTCTATATCTATTTTAACAGAAATTGTAAATTCATTCGTAGGAACTAGCTGTAAAACTATCACCAAAACCGATAATGTGTCGAAAAAATTGCTTTATGCATTGCGCCGTCACATTTGTTTAAACCGACGTTGCTTGGTAAATCAATGACGTCATAGCAATTAACGCGGGAATAGAATCGACGTTTTTATTTATGCTATATATTAATGTGAACAAAGGGACTGATACAGTGTTTAGGCTCCCGGGTTCTATTCCCGACGACGGTATTCATTCTTTCCGATTATCCGTCTCTCACCAATTTGTTGATAATCGTAGACCTATGTGAGATAGCAGCTGGAGGCTAGGAAAGGATGTGATGCTTGTACTGGTGAGAGAAATATCAGGAATCCATTGTTAGGTGCCCCAGTCGCCGCGATATAACTGAAAAAATGTTGAAAGTGGCGTAAAACACAATTCAACAGTGTATAGGCCTAGACCGAGGATATTCAAATAAAAAAAAAAACCAGGCGTTAACGGCACGTGAATTTACTTATTAATATACGTTTTCTCCCTTTAACGCCCTGGTTTTGTCGGTAAACGAGTGCCAATGATGACCCGAAAACGTACATTTTATGCAATAATCGGAATTTAAACATATGCTTAAAACTTTCCGAAAATTCCAAACTAAATGGTACGAGAGACGTTTTAAGGATCATTGCGTACTTTTTTGTAAGATATATAAATCGGATTTCTTAAAACTTTGAATCCGAGTGCGAACTTTGTGACAATTTGTTTGATACCACTCGCTATATTACCTGATTAAATTTCATGGTATTATCGACGTTGAAAGAGCGACAGTAGTGACGTTGTTATAACAGGAACGCTTAACGTGCGAAGTATGATAATCATGGCAAACTTTTGGCAGGTTCCGTAGAAATTTTTATCTCTTTTCAAATTTTATTCTAAATAATGGTCATACAATTCTCTTGTACGCCTACGGTTTTCAGTAAAATTAATGTAGCTGACTGTCTAGTTACCGGAATTTTATAATAAAAGTAAACATGATGAGGTGAGACGTAACATAGACAACATGCGTCGTGGAATGACGAGAAAAGTCGCACCATGAAACCAGCAGAAACTTCATATCGAAGAAGGTTAGGGTATATGGAAGAAGAATAAGACACTCCACAACTTCAGAGCCAGGATACATAATCAGAGCCAATCCACATAATCGGAACCAATCTATTTTCTTTGATTTATCTCATATTGTAGGCAAGTATATTGGGGTAGAGTATTGTGGTTGTTTTCTTAAACTCGTGCATATTGAAAACAATAGTATACGTTATTAAGGTTCATGTAAAGTGTTTGAGACCCAATATTTAGGACACTTAAATAGCCAAGAAAAAGCAGTATGTCCAGGTATATTATATATCAAAATGAAGCTATTCGTGAGCACAAGCATTTAGGCAACATAAAACCGCCATAGCTATAGCGGTATAGCCAAAACATAGTGGAAAAGGGTCATTTTGTACAGAACAAGCAACTGCATGACGGTTGCATAAAATTGCCCCGTATTTTAACAAAGTACAGTCTGAAGTACCATCCAGGTAGTGCTACAACTTTAGATATAAAACTCAGTCTCAAAAGGCTCTTTTAAAACAATCAATTTCCATTTATTTTGTCAACATAAATGCCAAACCGGTTTGGTCTGTTTTCAAAATAGATGTAAGGTATGGTGCAACATCACACCATAATATTGTGAACTATTTTCTGCGATTTATTTCAAATTATAGTTTTTTTTAATTTAATGATCTACAATTTTACTGTATATTTATCATTCTGTGAAAAAGAAATTGATATATTGCTAAACAACCTTACAGGTATATAAACAATTAATGTCTATTTATGTTGTGATAACACACCATACCCTAAAAAGATCTACACGTTTACAAAAGTAGAATGACATATTTGACATATGTGTTTATAAAATAAGTCAAAATAAATTGCTTGCATAACTACGTTTTGGGGCTGAGATTTATACCAATGGTTGTAGCACTACCTGGATGGTACTTTAGGCTAGACTTTGTTTAAATATGAGCCAATTTTATCCATCAGTCATGCAGTTGCTTGTTCTGTTCAAAATGGCCCTTTTCCACAATGTTTTGGCTATACCGCTTTAGTTATAACAGTCTTATGTTTTTCAACTACTTGTGCTCATAAATAGCTTCATTTTGATATATAATATTCCTGGACATACTGCTTTTTCTTCGCAAATGAATGCCCTTAAAATTGGGTCTCAAACACTTTACATGAACCTTAATATTGTCCAGAATATTGCATTTTGGGGGTAAAACCACGTATTAAGATCTTCCTGGCTCAAGATTGCTCTGAGAAGAAATCATTTTTAACAAAAACCAACGAGCGTTTTTACAGTTCTTGAGTACGTTAACGTGGCAAAATGTATAACTGGTCGAATAGCATTCGACTTTTTAATGATTAATGAATAAAATCCGATATAAATGAGGAAGTTTCGACACCTATCCCATTTTTTTCAGTCAAAAAATGAAATGTTTACATCTACATAATCGGAGACGCACGTGGAGCGGAAGTTCCACACATGATTTTGAAAGCGGAGCCAGTGGCTCCGATTATGGACATCACCCCCCCGTGTTACTGGGGGAGATCAAAAGCTCGTAACTACAGCAGAGGTACAGATAAAAGGGCGTTTAGGCAGTCCAGAATCTGTATTTCTCAATGAAATCTTATGTTGTAGGTACTCATTTAAATCGTCTTGGCGAGACGATTCAAATGAGTATCCACGACATAAGAATTGTGCAAGTATAGTTTAGATAATCTTATTTAAAATCAAAAATACCTCATCTATCTATAGCTCTGACTACACATTTAAGGTAGAAGAGGACAATAGTGTTTTTGAGATAAGTGAATAAATTTTCGTATTCAATTTAACTCTGAGTTAGTGCTATCTCTACGGAGTATATTATTTGCTTTTTGATTCCGAAATAAAGTTGCCGTTAACGTTGTAAAAATGACAATTTTGGCGTTTTCTACAAATGGCACTACTCCCATTTAAATGTGCAGTGCGATTTATAAGAGACATTTTCACTCCGTTAATGGTACCAAAATGAAGCTTAAAAAATGGTGCAAATCATGCAAATTCTAATTTAGCATATTGATATCTAAAGATATAGAAAAATTAGTTGGTTGAAATCAATATTCAATTTTTTACTGTTTCAAAAATTTGACCTTTAACAAACTTTTATGTATTTGCTGGATAAAATTTGCTTCAATTTTGATATTTTTTCTCCCATTTTTCTGTGATGAACAGGATTTTTTTAAGACTTCACAGTGCATAATTTTTATTCAAAATTTGCCAAGTTGACGATATAGTATCATTTTGTCGTTCAAATTTTACTGATTATTTTCCTTTTTTTATTTCAATTCTTTTTTCTATCTATTGATAAAAAAAAAGATAAAAATCAGCAGACGTCTTCCCAATTGAGGGAAAGGCACTCAGCTTAGATTTCATTCCAATACACCAAGTTTTTCGTGGGGGTCATTTGTGAAAAACGCGCGAAATAGTCATTTAACATACATATTCATACCAATGTTCATGCACTTATCTCAAAACACGCTATTGTCCTCTCCCACCTTAATATCTTGTATATAGATGTAGTATTAAGTCTTCGATAGTCCGACAAAGATATATAACAAGTCCACATTGGAAGTTCGTTAAGTACAATCAATCCTGTTCCAGTGTTTGTTCAACCCATTTCATCAGAATCATTAATTGTTTTGAATGAATGAATGGAGCACTGAATGAGCTTTTTAGAATGGTTTGATTCAATTTCACAATGTAACTAACTGTACTGATAAATGAACTCAGGTACATGTACAAATAGTTACATCGTGAAATTGAGATTCATCTCAATTAAAACATTTCTAAATCGCTCATACATCGCTCTTGTAATTCCAACACTCAATCAAAGCAATCAAAATACCCTAAAATGACTAAAAAAAATAGATCAACAACTACATTCAAAATATATAAGGCAGGAACTAAATCCCGATTTCACAGGCATAATTGAATTGTTAAGGGTCTGATTGGTTCTTGAAGAAAAAGGCAGATAATAATAGGATTTTTATGCATAATTTATAAAAGGGAGAAAATACATATCGCTAATTTTGTTCAGCTTGAACAAAATTAGCTATATTGATTACCTCTCTTTGATTTCGCTCAAAACTCGCTCCACACACTCGTTCAATGTCATTCCAAAACCATTCCAAAATCATTCATCTTGTCAATTTCAGGGTGTCGTTAAATGTATCAAATAAATTGAAATTGAAAGAAGTTGCAGGCAGCATATCAAAGAGTTTTTTTTTTTTTTTTTTTTTTTTTTGAGGGGGGGGGGGGGGAGGGGGTTTCAAAATAAACTTTCATGCTTTACACAGAAACGACTGTGGAAAAATCTATTTGATGCCGCTATATATTTGGATGCGGACCTAGCCTTCCCTCCGTACTTTCGTATATTAATCTTTTCGTTATCAAGGTCAATAGAATTCAACAAGCAATGGATCACATTTGAGTGACTCTTTTGAACTACACGTATTCTGCGTAATTAATGAACTGGCAGGGCGGGGCTTAACTGAGACGAAATTTGGGTTCTTTCGGTAATCATCGTTAACGCGTGCAAAAAATCTGTATCCTAAAACCTAAAGGAATCGCGTGTTTTGAGAGAGTGAACACATTTCATCGTTTGGTTACCAATGCCTCGTAACTTCAGCTTGATTAAGCTGAAGTTACGAGGATTTGGTTCCCAATCCACGATTTGAGGTTTCGGGTTATTTATGTCGATTCTCTTCGGAAGTAGGTTATTTTAGATAAAAGCTGGTTTCCATTAACCTTAAGTGCAACGACCCGTTACTTAGGCTCCGCCCTGCCAGGCCATTAATCATGGATAATACATATAACAACAAAGTGTTTTCCAGCGTATATAATACTGTGCTATCCTTACTTTCGACAATAATTCAGATTTAAAGAAAAACAAACCAGAAAAAACGGTCTAAATACTCACCATTATACTTAAACCGCCATATTATCATAACCTGAAAACGAAACAAGATTCGTCAAAAAATGTTCGAATCTACTTCCTTGAAGACAAAAAAAAAAAAAGATAAAGGCTCCATTATTGAGTATGATACCGAAAAACTCTGTTAAAACCCCATGCTCAAATAAAACCATATCCCCCTTTTCGGAGGTTAAAATCGAACATTTTTGAATTGATTTTACAACATCTTTTAGCCTCTAATAAAGGCCCATACTCAAAATATCGAGGTCACTAAAATTCCAACGGAGGTTTTAAGCACCTTTCCCCCTATTTAATGTTAATGTTTTACGTGGATAATGTTTATTTTTGGCCTTTTTTTCACCGTCTCAACAAATTTCGATAGCTAAACGAGAAACAGTTGTAACTGTCTATATGTTTGTAGACATTTACAACTGCTTCACACTGAGCCATCGAAATGTATCATAGCCTCTAATTAAAGCAAATTCTTTTCTAGAGGAAATGTCATGATTCTAATAGAACCCCGGGGTTCTGTTAAAACTTTTATGATACATTTAGCTTAATCGACCACTCCTATTACACGCCCACCTTCATTTCGTGGCCATGATCTGCCTAGTGGTCAAGATAACGAAGCACAAGAGAGCGTTGCAGTTAGGAATATCGAGAAATTGATAAGTTGAATTAATTTGGAATATCGGAAATTGAATAAGTGCGTGGGGCGAGTTTTGAATGAGTTTTAAGGTAGCGATGGACAGGGGCCTTCCGACTCTATATACCGGAAGTGGGTTTTCGTTTATTTTACGGCTCTTTTTGCGCGTTGTTTAAAAAGACCGGTTTTCGTAAGATTCTACATATGGAAATAACATAGAACAATTATGGTAAAACTTCATAATTTAGCTTCTTTTCAACATTTGATATTAATTGAATTACTGGATCATTAAATCTAACAATAAAAAAGCGTTAAAACGTCATTCGATTAGGGGGGAACACTGAAAAATAACGAAAAACTTTCTTATTTGCATGGAAAGGTATGCTGAATTTTTTACCAAATGAAGGAAAAATATTGATTATAAACATATCGGAAAATAAGAAAAATTCATTGGGTATTTTTTTCAAAAAAGAAGGTTTTTGTAGCATTTTTACCTGGTAAAATTGCAAAAATTAGTGTATTTTTAACTTTTGGAAGCAAATTGTGCAAATGCAATTTATCAAAGAAAAATTTTCTTGTCAATAGCCATTGTGTACATGTATAAGGTATATCAAAATGCATGTGTTTTATAGCTATAACCTAGTAGAGATTTTATACTAGACCTAAAACGAATATAACCGTTTTACTGAAAAATGGCCTATACTACTCAAGGGCAGATAACTCTAGCATGAAAACGAGCGCGGAAAGGTACCTTCAAATTTTGATATAATGACTACACAATGTGAATCTATAACATATGTGACCAAGATAAAAATTCATTGGACGGAAAAAAATGACGCCATGTGTCCATTGCTACCTTAAGGGAGGCAATAGATAATCGTTAATTCGTTCAATTGGACGAAATGAGCGATAACCTTTTACCTCCCTTTGATAAAAAAAATGTACGTATAGTTTAAAATCATTGACATGACTGACCGTAACCTCTATTAGCATACATTACATGCTAGATTGATTGTCACATGGTATCTCCGTGAGGTCTCGTTTAACTTCGTGAACCAAGTTTCATAATATATACCTATTAAATCACACTGTGATGAGTAGGTACTTGTCTTTGAAGGTGGAAAGAATTAAAGAGTCAGAAGACGAAAGACAGTGGTTCGAGTCACTATGACAGTATATTTATTTTTCCTTTAGGTTTCAATCCATTTTATACATTTTTTTTTCTTTTGAGTAATGTTGAATATCACTCGATTATCAAATAGATTTGCGGTATGTTTTAAACTATTTGTTTTTCCTGTTAGTTTTTTTTATTTGTTTGAATGGGTTTAACGCCTCTTTTTATATTTTTTCGGTGATTTTGCTGGGGGGGGGGGGGAGGGGGTGAAACACTTTACTACGGATGTCTTGCGTTTATCTTACGAATTTTCTACCACGACAACTCTTCAGAGACTCAAGTTACTCATCCCACAAAGATCATCGATTTTTGACCAAATTTGCTCTTTAGGCCCTTTGACAGCGTCTTGTGTTTTCCATATTTGAGTTCAGGAGATAGAATGCCATAAATAGAGAATAACATGTTAGTGTCTTAAAATATCAATGTTATCTGGTCAAGGTTGGGAGAATTTATCATGACGAGACTGTGCCAAGTCATGATAATTTCTCACAGCCGAGGTCAGATAACATTGATATTTTAAGACACTTACAAGTTATTCTGTCTATCATGCAACCATTTTTCAGCGCTCAATCATAATAAACCCTTAAAAATCAAAGAAATTCAGGCGAAAGTGTATGCAAATTGCTTCTAAAATTAACTGCATAACAATTATTGTTATTCAATCACGAGATAACCAGTCAAATAGGGGCTAACAGAAAAAAATAAATTAAAATAAAAAAAGAAAAAAAACCGTGGGATGAAAGCAAATTCGATCTCACGATCCATGCACCTGTAGTCATCAGACTAGACCCTTCGACCATGCAGTCAAACAGAGTGTATTGGAACTATTACACTATACAAACATTCTTAAAACCCAAATACGATGCTTTTCGAAAGCTTGCGGCTACCCTCGATGATAAATGTATTCATCGGTTAATTTATTCATTGCATAAAGGTCAAGTCATGTCAATAATTTCACACTATATTTTCTCTGATTTTATATCTTAAGGGTCAGATCAGATGCAGCCGCCATCATAGCGCAGTTCGTTAGGCAAATCTGGAAGTCGTGGGTTCGATCCCCGGTGGCGGCAAGTAACCTTTCCGACGTTTGTCTATCACCAATGGGTCGATAATCCTAAAACTATATGAGATAGCAGTCGGAGGCTAGGAAAGGGTGTAATAGTAGTGCGGGTGAAAGAAATACAAGGAATCCATTGTTAGGTGCTCCGGCCGCCGCGATATAACTGCGAAATTGTTGAAAGCGGCGTAAAACCCATTCAAACAAACAAAAAAACAAACAGATCAGATGCTTAAAAAACCCAAGCTAATAAATCACACAATAATCTGATCGATTTGATTCAAATATTGATCATTTTGAACGATTTAGGAGCGTTTCTTAACCTTTTCGGAGCGGTTTTAGATGATTGAAGTAAGTGATTTGAATGAATGATTGGAGAGCTGAAAGAGTGATTTGGAATGGGTTTGATCGAGATGAGTGTCAATTTCACGATATGATAAATGTACAAATTAGTAAACATGAAATCAATTCTATTCAAGATAATATTCCTCTTTCTCATCGCCGTATCCTATCAAATTTCAAATGCTCTGGTCATGCACTAAATGTTGAAAAGGGTAGACCCAACAATATTGATTATAATTTTTGAATCTGTCATTTGTTTCGTAATACCTATGTTGTTGAGGACGAATTTCACTTTTACTAATTTGCCCCAATTTTGATAACCTAAGAAACATTTATTTTCCATCGGGGTGGAAAAAAGCTTTTCCATTTCAATATTAATTTTACAAGATAATGGGAAAAACTGGAAACAAATATTTGAAAATGTTAATCATTTTCTTTGCTAGAAGCATTCAGACTTCGAAGGAAAAATTCTTTCAGAAGATATACAAAATGCGGACACTGAAATGTTCCTAAATTGTTTTTAGCAATTAAGGTTATGTATGTTTCAGTCTGTTCGATTGTACACGTCATATTATTCATTCAAGATTATACATTGAAATGTAAAATTGATCATCACCTGAGCGCATATTCAATTTGACCTAAACATGTACAGAATATCAACGCCAGATTTTCAAAAATAATGTTTGTTTGTAAATTAATGACATATAACGATTTTAATCTGATAATAACCAATGTCACTCATTGTTAATTGTCGTATGCATTTGATTGTATGATGGGCCAGTGGCCTTATATACTAAATAAACTGTTAATACTGTTTACAATAAAGAGTACCATCTTATACCCCGCTTTACACGCAAGTGCACATGCAAAGCGGGGAATAATTGGCAAACTGTTTGTACCGTTTTGTCATCCTGAACGCAGGGCTAGCCTTGAGATAACGGTTTAAATACGAACTTCTAAACACGGAAGGTAAATAGCGACCCCATTTTTAAGAAAGACTTTGATACCTTCATGTAATTTCGGTAATTACCTCGTTTTTCAAGATGACGTCGGGAGGTGACGGGTACTTAATCGTTGCAGCAATAGACTTCGGCACGGCTTCTTCTGGCTACGCTTTCTCATTTCGCCACACTTTCAAACAGAATCCAACAAACGTGTTTATGAACTTGTGGGACTCTGGAAGACTGTTGTCAACAATGAAAACAACGACCTGTGCCTTATTTGATTCACAGAAAAAGTTTCATTCATTCGGATACGAAGCCGAGGATAAATATTGGGACCTCGTCCTGGAGCAACAACACACGGACTGGTATTTCTTCAAATATTTCAAACTGTATCTTTTTGAAAAATTGGTAAGTATGCTTTTCTTCTGGCGCAATATAATCGCTATTTTTTAATCTTAATTTCCGGGGGCGGGTCTTTTAAATTGAGCATTGTGCCTAATTGTTAAAGGGTGTTGTTATGAAAAAAAAATGTACGTCTCTAAGCATTCATCAATTAATTGTACATGTTTCGTGATTTTGAAGAATATCAGGTATTCAAAATTGCTTAACAGCATTTTGAACATCGCTAGGACTTAAATAAACTTGAAAGTGCTTAAGTGTAGTCATTTTTTTAAGAATTTGGCCTCTGGTGGTACTTCGGTTATTAAATACGCTTGAAAAAGCACACTTTGTTAATTTTTTCCGACTGTCCGTGTATTTTGATGACAAAACGTAGTAAAACACAACGTTTTTTTATCATATCATAATGTGCCCCTTTCTTTATTTCGTTGATTTTGTTTTATGCAACGTCAATCTTAGCGGAATGGTTGAAAATTGTGACTTCATATAACCACGTGCGAAGTGAGTGGCGCTTTATTATTCCTGAGGTCTATTCCGTATAATCACCGAGAGTTCCCGATTGGGCTTACAGGGCTAATTCATTTATTCTAATTTGATTCTGAAACATCGTTCTTGTCATAGACACTTGGATGTGGGATTTAATAGCAATTTACCATTATCACTTAGTCTATTATGGATAATACAGAAAGTAGAGCAGCCGCCATGTTAAAGAGAACGGACGTTTTTTACAAACATATTTGGCTTCCGTCACTTGATATGTTAACTCGTGAGAAACGAGTACCGAATTGCTTGTAAAAACATCCGTTCCCTTAGAAATAGCGACCACACTACCTTGTTTATATTCATTATAGTGATATATGTAAGTTCTTATAAAAACCTGAATCCAAATGCCTATGGTCCTTGCCTGCAGAAGAGGCAGTTATATTGAGGTTGCTTTTTTGTCAAAGTGACTTGTATCAAACAGAACAAATAAAACGCGTAATATTTAAGTGGAAGTTCAGACCCCAATATTTTGTATTAATTTCCCCAAAAAATGATTTTTTTCGCAAATCGGTTGAATCAATAATTTGATAAGTGTTTAGGAAGTAAATTAAAATTAAGCCCTCAAAATTACATAGGTAGATTTTTAAGTATTAGGTTGGTGAATCGGAAAATCAGTAGCATGTTGTTTGCATAAGACAATAATACTTACTTTGAAACCATAATATTGATTTTTGACAAATTTTTAATCTAATCAATGATTACTGTGCACAAATGCATCGCTATTGCATAAAATATAGCAATAAAATTGCTGTCTGAAGAGGATTGACTCTTCTAAGGCGAACATTTCTTTTTTTTTCTTTTTTTTTTTAATTTCTTTTGAGAGACTACATTTTCTTTATGAACTTCTTTAAGTGAGTCTCAATGGATCCCCAATTGGCAAAAAAATATATTTTGTAAAGACATTTTAGACGTAAACACGAAGGTCACAACTGATCTTTTGACTTGTGTCAATTTGATGATATACCCAAAATGATTAAAACTGCGAGCGACAATTACGCACTATTCAAAATTTATGTAGACGTTATTTGGTTAAAATGTTATAATATCTTTTTCATAAACATTTATATCCTACACACATTTTACAAAAAAAAACAAGAAAAAAATCTAAGTATCTTAAAATATCAATGTTATCTGATCGAGGTTTGAAGAATTTTTCATGACGAGGTTTTGCTGAGTCATGATAATTTCTCACAGCAAAGACCAGATAACATTGATATTTCAGGAGACTGACATTTTATTCTTTTGATTACGCAATTATTAATCAGGTCTAAGGAATGTTATTGAAATTGGAAATAAGAAATGTTTAGTGGAAATATATAAAATTCACGCCTTCGTGGTATTTTTCACAACCCTTTCTCGGTTCACAAAATGAAGTCTTCGGAGACAATAGTCCAAGCTTTTGTAAAGTTTTCAATAATTTTGTAGTCAACTCTTGATTTATACTCAGCGTCATTAAAAAGTTACCACCCAAAATACCCTTGGATCTTTCAAATAGTATTGCCTTATGCAAAATACTATGTACGATACTTATACTAGGTTTAAATGTGTACGCTCTAATCAACTATTGTGTTGAGAAAGTGTTTTCCATACGTTACGTGCAAATTGGGTAAATCTTACGTTATTGACGTGTCTGCACAATTTATCACAATTTTTCATTGATTATTCTAGCCAGTAATCATGCCGAAATAAAGACACTTACATTCTTTAAAGTTTTACAGAAATGAGACGTTTGGCTTACGAACAACTTCATTGGGTTTTAAGTATGGTCGAAGCAGGATTGTGTTTCCTTTGAACTGTAGGCCGAATATGCTGCCCTCAACGAAAAATAATGAAACTTGCCCGTAGCTGTACAATAACTACGTTTATAGATGATAGGCCACGCCGAGGGCGCCACAAGGTGACGTCAATACGAACTGATGGTCAAATCATTCAATGGTATGTTTGCGACAGGTTCCGAACGGCTTCGAAGACGACATGGGACATATAAGGACCTCAAAGGGGATGGATGTGCGCGTCTACTATACATCATTGTTTAAAACAGGCCGTGTTACGTGCTGATAAAGCTTTCCGGGAGAACGTTTCAACGCCAGACTGTCAACAAGATCATGTTAATTCGTGTAATTAGTATCGATGATAGGGTATTCAACATTGACAAAGCTAAGCGTTTTTTTTTTTTTTTGTTTGTTTGTTTTGTTTTGGTTTGGTTTGGTTTTTTCCCCACAGGCTATGCGTTGCGTGGTGGGGATATAACGGCATTTCATGGAGACATGAAACACAAATCTCGTTTAGGGCGAAAAAGTTTACAACGAAACGTTATGTAGAATATCTTGAGACCATTTGTTTGTCCGTTGTCACTGAAACACATTCACATTGACGTTTTTCAACAGATCAACGCTCAGCCGCATTATTCAATGTTGATATGGGTATTCTTACAGCCAATTATGTCATTCCGCTTCCTTCTTTTTGCCAACTCTTCCGATCGCAATCCTGCAGGGCATGTGTGGGCCAATTGGGACGTATTTTTTTCGTCTCCAAGTAGAGTATAGACCTAAAGAATTAAATATACTACGATAAAAGTATATCGTAGTATCCGGGGTTTGTTTAAAAATATATCACAGAAAAATAACTATTCTATTTGTATTTTATTCATTCTTGCAATATCTTGCCTCCATGGTTTAATCTTACCATAAGTCGCAGATTCGCCATTTGGCTGATCCGCCTTTATTTGAGTATACATTAAACTAACAACAGTCAGGATAAAATAATAATTATTTACATACATGTGGGTTAAATTAAATTAGAGTCACATAAAGGGTTCATGTTCAACATATTAACTGATTAGAGTAAACAAATTGTCAAGTATTTTGTTATCTGGGATAAATCATATCTAAAGACTTCATATCAATGTACTGTCAAGATAAACTTTTTTTTCTTTTCCTCTATACTGACACCACTCCTGAAAAAGAAAATAATCTGATTTTGAATATTGTTTATATATGTAAATCATATATCAAAACAGAAGCACAAACTGGTTTTTCTTATGAATTAAATGACAAAGTTTGTTGGTACCTATATGTAAATCTTTTAAAATAAGTTTCACGTTAATTTCTTTTGTCAGTTTTTACACCTGTAATAAATAAAATTATCTAAAATACATTACATGAGCTCATCAATATACATATCCGCCATACACACGGCTCCATCGGTTTCCACACGCTTGATACCAGTGAGATCAGCCCCCTCATACCGGTCCATTAAACGCTAGTCGGCTGAAAAATTTGAGCAGCCCTTCTATCTAGAATGCTAAGGTTGCGGTTGTTGATTGTCACCGAGGTTCCTTCGAAATCAAAATTCGACTGATTCCATTTAGTGCGGTTCCTTATGTACGAAAAGGGGCTCCCGTAGGATTTTCGTGCTGAAATTAATTTTTTGGTTTTAATTGATTGTTTAGGGGTCAAGTAATCGCAAACTATGCGGGTCCAAATTTTCCGAGCCCATTTCCCGATTTTATGGGCTCTCAAAGGAGCCCATATGAGCAAAATAGGTATTTTCCTAAAAGAGGGCTCATGAGATGTGACTTTTTTTCCTAAAATGATTTCTTTGGTTTGGCTATGTATTTAGTGTGTATTGTTGAAAAAAAATACAAAAATCCATATTTTAAAAGCCTATGTCACCATTTTATGGGCTCTGACAGAGCCCGAAATAGCCATTTGGTGTTTCTATATTGGTGGGTTAAGGGAAAAAACCTTGTTTGTTTCGAGATGATTTCTTAAGCTCTGTTTGGTACATGTATTCAGTATGGGTTGGCGTGGAATACTTGCATGTCCATATATCTAGGGTCATTTTGGAAATTGTGTGGGCTCTCATAATAACCCATATGAGCCGATTGGGGTGTTTTCCTTAAATAAGATTCACAAAAAACTGACATTCATTTGACCATTCTTTTCAAATTATGTTCAATACTTAGCGTTGGTTAGTGTTGATGTACATCATTTTTAATTTTTTAACTTCTGATATGCTTTTTGATTGGCCTTAAAATGAGCCCATATGAACAGATTTAGGAGTTTTCCAAACTCGCGATTTTTA
Source organism: Fragum whitleyi (assembly GCA_948146395.1). NCBI lineage: Eukaryota > Metazoa > Mollusca > Bivalvia > Cardiida > Cardiidae > Fragum > Fragum whitleyi. The sequence continues at coordinate 24,104,990 of OX411549.1, read as the reverse complement.
AAAAAAAATATGGCCCTCCTCATGATGTCTACTTGTGCCACAAATGGTACAAAGGGATATGAATCAAATTTTCAAAACCCACCCAGTTAAATCATAGTGAAATTGACATAGTGAATGATTGTGGAATTACATCGAAATGAAATTGAATGAGTGGGAGGAGCGTTTTTTGAGTGACTTTAAAGGGAGGTAATATGGAATCGCTAATTGCGTTCAAAATATCCATTACCGTCCTTTAAATGTTTTGAGAATGAATGAATGGAGCGTCGAATGAATGATTTAGAATGATTTTGTTAGGAATATCCGTCAATTTCACGATGTTCTTAATTGTACCGTTGCTTTAGCGCTAAATGAAGCCCATAAGAGAAGAATGTGTGTGTGTGTGTGCGTGTGTGTGTGCGCGTGCGTGAATGTATGTGTTTTGCATAATGCAAATATACGACAGTTTAAAATAACAAACTACATATTTCGTAAAATACAAATGTATGTTTGTTTTCAATGTTGCACGCTCGAACCGCAAATGGTATCAATGATCTTTTAGGGTCGGAAATATTCTGTTTAAATTATTTTAACCAATTGCCCTACTTTTATCGATTATATGGACCCCTAATAAGCCCATACGAGTCAACATGGTTACTTAGTCAACAATTTGGTTCAAGAAAAGATTTCTAAAGAATGGTATTTCTGAAGCCCTATGAGTTAATGGGTGCGGGTCTCAGAAAACAAATGTGAATCAATTTTTCAAAGCCCATTCCTATTCCATTGGCGCTTAATGAAACCCATTAGAGCATTTTTCGGCAATCTGTAAATATACGATGGACAAATATATTTTAATTCAATGTTGTATTTTTGTTTTGACATTTATATGTTCGAGCGAATAAAAATCACGTTGTCTTATTTTTGCTTATTTGTCCGCTTTACTCTGTTTCAAATTGTTGTTACTGCCCTTTATTGTCTCGAGTAAAGTATACATGTATATAATTCATAGTTCGCTAATGCGTATAGATTTAGAATTGTATCAAACAACAAGTTCATCAATTAAGAGTAAGAGTGATAAATATGTGCATCAGCTCTCTTCCTTTGAAATTTCTATCAAAGACACACAATTGCTGTTGATACTAGGTTTACACTTACAGATTATCGAGTCCTCACGAAACGCTTATTACAAACTCTTATTTTGTTTAATTTTTCATAGAAATCAGTTACCAAAAAATTCAAAGCATTTACAACAGCTTTATCTACTCCTTTTGACATTTTATAATCTCTAAACAGGTGCATTTATGTCTATAAAAGAAACATCATGGACTAGACCGAAGCATAGGAACCCGTAATTTTAATGAAATGCACGATATCTGATGTCTGTTAAATCGCATCGACTTAACAGCAATCTGTGTACATGTAATCTTGCAGTTTTGAATTATATCTTTCTGCCTCGGAAAATGCATGTTTGGTAAAGAAAATCATTTGGCATGGTCATCTGATTCTTATTTTAATTTTGCAACCAACCCATTGCAAACGAAAACCCTTGAAAAATGTCTATATTCAATGGATGCATGTAGGTACTGAGGATTGGTTATGGCTAAAGGAGGGACTTTCTTGCTGACCATATGCATATACATTGTACTAAATAGGCGATGCATATCAAGATAATGTTTACCGGTATTTACTTTAATACCACGGAGAAAATATCAGACTACGGCTAAGCTAGACTGCTCTTGTATTGCTTGATTTACAAAGTTGAAGGAAATACTTGGAAAGTTTTTCTATGGTTGATATGTCTTCAAAGAAAACAATATATACTTCAAGTTTTCTCAAGTGTATAGGTTGAAATCAATATGGAACAACAATTAGATTAGATATGAACGGACATTGTTATAACCGACCGCTTCAATCGCAAAACTCCTGCAGTTCACTGTTCCGGTAACAGCTATGCACGTTCAAATCTAAAGAAACAGATTTTGACCAACTAGATTTCATTTGTCATACAAGCGAAGAGGTAAATGTTTTTTTTAGAAATCACCAACGATAAGCATGTTGTTTTGGTTTGGAAGACGTGTGAAACATGCACGGTAACAAGGAAAATTTCTTTAAGCCAAGACAGAATAATAATGATTGTTTTTTACCAGTCATTTCAAAATAAGACCCAAGAGAACAGCTCGATAACATCGAAAACTTTAAAATTCGATTCATTAATGAAACTTCTAAGTCATGGAAACAGCTTCTGTGATCATCGAAATATATTATCAGTCCTTGCACTGAGTCTCTTGCCTATTTCAGTACGAAACAATTAAGACATTAACTGTGGCAACTGAAAAGAAGATATAGTAAAATGATTGCGAAGATCAGAACACTCATGATTGCCACATCGCAGATCGAGCGATTGTCTCCATCAGTAAAATTGTCAAAAATTGTGTTTCTCATTCGCCATATATAGTGTTATTCTCCTTCTTGACCTTACACCTCTCCACAATCCTGTATCTTACAGTAAAGTCAAATCTATCAGTAAAACGGGTGTGGTGACCATGGCTGTGTGCTTAAAGCTACTCTTTCACAGTTCTTCATCTAGAACAATTACAAATCTGGTTCTTAAATTCGGAAATTTGTGCTTTTTTCGATGTTTAAGAATCGCACATGGGTATGGCACTAACAACAACTCATTAAAAAAATGTAGCTTGAATGTTCGAATCGGCAATGTCAAATAGGAACTTATCTTGTTATATCCAGTCTGTAAATTTCGAAATTATTAATTTTCAAGTATAATGTTATATTTTTCGCATGTTTCGATATGAATTTCCCCAATTGACAAATACTTCGAAATTGACCTTTGAAAGAATGGGACAAACAGAAGGAATTTCATGCGTAAATAGTTGACTCAAAATTCAAGAATAATATTTTAGGCGTTAGTAGTTGCTTTATTTTTTCAGAATGAAATACGCTGAATTCAGGAATATCTGTCTTTTTTTCCTTACAAGATCGTTTTTACACGATAAAGTCATATTTTCCAATTAATTTAAAAAAAAAGCTCGAGAAAGGTTTTAGACAAGAAATGGATTTTCTCCATCCTATCATTAGGCAAAGTGTCCATGTTGGATCATATGGGCTCATTAAAGTCCAGTTAAATTGATTAAACATCTCGTTGTTGGATAAGAGAATTTCGATCGACATTTTGTTTCAACCATTAAAGAATCATTTGCAGCAATTTTGGTACCCATGAGCACCATAAGAAGTGCCGATATTCTTTAAACCAAACTTCGGAAACTCATTATCCGGCTCCTATGGGATTCTTTGCAAGCCAATCAAAGGACTCTTAGACTTTAAGTAGGGGCTTATTGTTTATTATACCAAAGCTATCTTTAATACAATAACGGCTGAAAGTAATTGGAGAACGGTTCAACCGCAATGAAAATAACCTTTTTTGTGATCCTTATTGAAAAAAGCACCCAGATCAATTCGCATGGGCTATTATGCCGGAGAGCCCATAAAATCCTGAAATGGTTATAGAGAACATTGAACTGCAAGTATTTCAATGCCAACCAACACTTTATATCAAACAGAGCTTAAAAATCATCCCTAAACAAAATAATGTTTTTCTTAAACCAATTAATAGGAAAAGGCCAAAATTGCTATTTTGGGCTCTTTGAGAGCCCAAAAAATAGTGGAAAAGCTTTTGAAAATGGGTTACTGTATTTTCTAAAATGTTCTAACACTAAATACAATGTTCGCCTAAAGAAAACATTTAAGAAGAATTAAAAAAAAAACGCCTTTCCTGAACCCTGTAATAGGAAAATACCCATTTTGCCCATATGGGCTCCTTCGAGAGCCCATAAAATCAGGGAAAAGACCCGAAAAATTTGGACCCGCATTGTTTCCGATTGCTTGACCCATAAACAATCAATTAAAGCCAAAAAATCAATTTCAGCACGAAAATCCTACGGGATTACATAAGGCACCGCACTAATTAGCTGATTAAAAGAAACAGAGAATTGTTAATGATGTTGCAAGATGTTGTTAAGGCGTTGAATAAGGAAACTAAAAAACATTCCCCTGTTATAAAGAAAAAAGTTGATGATGCCCCGATTTGTCATACAGCTTGTGTAAGGTATTTGTTTCAACCAGGGGAACAAGAAGGTGGTAGTAGAAGACGAGCGACAGGCCCTATATGGAGTGTTGATATACACACGATTGATTACCATATAATGACACAAGGCATAAGAGTATCATTTGATACCACCGGCACCACAGAGAGGGTTTGTCAAGGAGCAATTGCTTACTGTTCCAGCTGATACCAATACGCGTATGTCGTAGTTCCATCTTGTGCTATATATCTTTTTGTGTCGAGTGGAGATAGTGTTGTTTTATTTACTTTTAGTTCATAGATGTTGTGTTGCATGGAACGTAGCATGTTCATTGAGTGTGTGCACTTTTGTTTTTTAAATAGTGAGTCTTAAAAGTTTTCAAAGTTGATTGGCTTCTTAATTACAAAATTTTACACCCTATGCTTTTTTGATTACCTGTTCATCTGGTCTCATTATGGAGTATAGTTTAGGACGCAAACCGATATATCCAGCTATTGCAACTCCAGAACTTCATCTTTTATTTTCCTATGACTTTCTTGTTTGTTTCATCATGTAGTGGATATTATTTTAGATAATAAGAGAAGTCATATTCATCTTTCATTTCAGACATATCTTTGTAAGCATCTTTGGATTTGCTGTCCACAAGCAAGCTGTCAGTATCGGTGTAAAGCAGGGTGTAATTCTTACCGTACATCTTTTTCAGCGTGTTGTAATACCAGTCGTACATATGGTGATTTGATAGGTCTAAGACAGTGAACCCTACATAGATTGGTTTGTTAAGTGTTATTTTTGTTTTGTTAACTTGTATTGCTGACATTTCATCAGAAAATTTGGCACGTCTATTGAAGTTTGGCTTGGCTACTATCTTGCGTTAGCTTTCATTTTGTGTGCCGTCTGTTTAAACCAGTTTTATGTCTACTCTTTTACGAAGATTTTCCATAGTCTTGCAAAATTCGGAGTTGTTAATTAATTTGTAAAAATCTTTAAGAAATGCTGACTCAGCTTGTTTAAGCAAGTTCTGTATTAAGACGAATGTAGGGTTCCCTCCAAGGTTTTTCATTAAAATCCAATAATCGGTGGATTTACTTTATCTTCATGTCTAATTTTAGGTATGGTTGAAGGTTTTTGTAATGAACTACATATTCGTTCTTGTCCACAAGATTAGGCACTAGCTTTTAAGTGTTTAACACGCTGGTGTTGTCAATTATGTCTGTTTGATAATCTGAAAGCAATTCTTTTTTAACTGAAAGCTTTTCAGGTGCAATTGGATAGTCATTTTGTGTTTTATGTAGCTTTATAGGATATTCAGAATCCACTTCATATATCCAGCCTATCCCTTTTTCTCGATTGCCAAATTTACCGATTAACTATTTGAAACCACCGTATGGGAGCGGTTAACTCATTGCATGACCATATATTGTTTGCATCAAAATATATGATGTAGTTGTCATTTTTGTCTGGGTCATAATCTGCAATGTGTGGATTGTTTGCTTTGGTATGTCTTTTTGAAACCATACTGATTCTACCTCTCATTCCTTTATCGATAAAGAGATGCATGTCCAAATCTGTTAAAAGTTCTAAGTCTATTTGAGTGTATTTTAGAAGAGCAACCCACGGCAGACCAGGTGCGGTGTAATAGTATTATAGGTTCAGTTTATATTTATCACCAATTGTTTTACAGTTAAAGGTTTTCCACACAGTTTGTGCATGTTCATAGTCTTTTTGTGTAATGCTTTCATCTGTAAAGCTGCTTTGAAATTTTTCAATTAATTGATTGATTGAATGGAGTTTAACGCCGCTATCAATTTTTTTCAGCTATATCGCGGCGGCTGGAGCACCTAACAATAGTTTCCTGGTTTTTCACCACCAGTACCACCACCTCATCCTTTCCTAGCCTGCAGCTAGAAGGGTACTGCTTTGTGTATAACTAGTCGTAGATGAAGCATTTGTACATCCAGGATATGCGGGTCTACTACATCGGCTGCATATCCAGTCCTGATCGCTGGATTCTAGAAGGAAGGTTTTTCTAAAATATTGTATTGATTTGTTGACTGTGCGTCTCTGGTGTAGTTTCAGACCATTTGAACACATTATACACTTTACCAGTGGCATTCAGAAATTAGAAAATAAATTATTAAGAAAAATGCGTATACACATTTTTTTAAAAAAAGTATTATTTTAGACAAACTCTTTTATGAATGAATGGGTCTAAGTTTAAGGTTGAATTATTATATCTATGAATGATCAAAAACCTGCAACTACAGCCTCCTTGTTTTATCATCATTTTAGATTGTATCGTTAATTGCATTAATTGATATAACCGATAACTATAATTAGTGATAATTAGAATGCCCTTTGACGTGATCATGCTAAAAGACAAACAATAGGATGTCCATAATTTCTCACGTAATAATCTAAGTTATATATTTAAAAGATTACAGGTAGCTCAACCATGTTGCCACAATGAATAAAGTATCTGTAGATATTCATTTGGTTTACGGTTTTAAAATAACCTAAATAGTGTGATTTGAAACTTTGGTTCAATTTAGTCAATATTGATCTGAGAAAAACATACCTACAAAAACTTAGTTTGAAGTAAGGTATTATTAGCCGTGTATCATATGCAAATTAAAACGTTATAAAAAAAGGTCAATTTCCTATAGCAAGAAATGTCTTCTCTTCCTAAAAAGTTTTGTTGTGTTGGGCGGGAATGTGCTAGTTACTTATTGTTTGTGGCAAATCAAAGTGTTTTCTTGATATAACTTCATTAATTCCTTTTACATGATTTGACAATTCATTTGTTTACGCAACCAACATAATACATGTATAAAATAACACAATATTTACTTGATTTCACTAAAGTACAAAACAAATTGTACAATAATAGGAATAACAATTGTATATTAAGCAAACATAAAGCAAACATATGTGAGAAAAGATCGATCTTTGATCTTGGTTAATGCTGGTTCTGATTTTGTTTTGCTTATAAGCGGTTAGTTGACTATTTTATTTAAGACAAATATAAGTATATTAATGAAGTAGATTGTTTATAGGTAAGTCGGGAAAATCCCGGCACTGCCAGATGTAGACAAAGTCTAGGGCCGATAACACTCTAGTCACTCAAAATCTAGCAGATTAAAAGTGATTAAAGCGTCATCATCCATGAATTGTTCCGGAAAGAAGTCGACCAAAGGAAATAGATATATCAATGTTGTTATATTTGAGAGTAATAACTTTTGGCTTTTAAAAGAGACTATTTATAAATAGATCATGTACGTATTGCCAAAACGTCGCAGTTACAACGTTTTGGTTCGACAGCTTTTTATATTAATTAACGTCAGGATTTCGTTTGGGGACTAAAATTCTTCACCTCTCAGTTTGTGCTGAAATTACGAGGACCCAAGGGCTACTAGCCAAAATCGTAAGCATGTTTATTATTATTCAAATGAGAAGCAAAAACCACGCCAGATATTTCATCTACTTCACTACTCTCGGACAAAGAAAACGTTTCGCCACATTTTATATTTGTCTATCTTTTACACGTTGAAAGAGAAAAAGGAAACGTGTCTGTGAATTGACGTTATTTTTTAGCAACAGTATACTTTTGTTACACGATTAAGTGAGTGGTAAAACAATTCTAATCAGACAGAGTTGACGTTCGATCGTCATGAGGTTGTAGTAGATATTAGATCCTGTATCGTGAAGAAACATTTTGTTTTTTGTACGAAGGGGACAAGGCAATTACATGTTGTGACTTAAACATCGCAGCTTCAGACTAAGTGGGTTGTAGTTATGACGTTTAGTCTCATTTCGATGTTATACTTTATAGTTAGATCCTTTTATGTGGGGTTGTGGTGGGGTTGTGGTTTACTCTTTACTTTGTTTGTATTTAAACTAACAAATAACAACGTCGTTTTCATATTTACCATCCATCGAGCCGGGATGGCTATATCCCTTCTACATATTTTTTCTGTCACCAAGTGTCTATAACCAAAGAGAAATAATGATTTACTAAATTTATGCACATTGCAGATTAAGCGTCGGTTCTTTAAAAACCTAAAAAAATCAGCAAACATGAACCTTAGTACGATAAAGCGATGATAATTTGATAGTTTTTTAATTTATCTCTTCTATTACTCAAATCAATAAACGCTCCCAAAACCTAACAAATATTCAATGTCTAGATTTTTTTAGCTTTGGCTTTGGGGATATTTCATAGTTTCATATCGTTAAAAATGAATTATTTGATCGTGGAATTTACGAATTTTCGATGGTCTAACAAAACATTGTTACTACAGATTATTCAAACTGCAATTATGATGTTTTAATAAAAATAACATAACATAATCCATTGACATTCCATGATACTTTTTTTTCCATTTTTTGCTAATCATATCGTTGGAGAGTTATTTAGTTAGAGATTTGTTCATTCATTTCTTTTCAGTTTTATATAACGACGCTTTTACACCGTAAATAAGTCCAGCAAAGGAGCGTCAAATGGCAAAACAAATTAATATCTCTTCAAATTCCATTTATATTCTGTATTAACCCTGATTTCATTTTCTGTAAATAGTTGTTTTGTAATACATAGCAGAAACATAAAGCATTGAAAGAAACGAAAGAAACAAACAATTATAGCCGTACGCCAAAACATCTTCGTTTTAGGCCGGGTGGGTCACTTCTGTGGACAAAGGAAAAACTTAATGTTATTGCCAGTTTTCTTTCGAGTTTGAGAATAAAACAGATTTAGAAATTTAAAAGAAAAAATATTTTTTTCTGCTAAATATCATGTTGATATGAATAATAGGAATACCATGATATTGGATTGAAAATTCAATAAATTCAAAACCACGATTTTTCACCGATGTTGTACGATGTGCTCAAGGTGAGCTATTTTGGTTAGGTGGATGGCCGTCGTGCGTCGTCCGTCGTCAACATTTGCCTTGTATGCACTCTAGATGCCACATTTTTTGACCATTCACCCTGAAATTTAATCACAATAATTGTCATGATGATATCTCGGACGAGTTCGAAATTGGGTCAACTGGGGTCAAAAACTATGTCACAGGATCAAATCTTAGAAAAACCTTGTATGCACTCTAGAGGCCACATTTTTTGCCCCGACCAACCTGAAATTTGATCAGAATGATTGTCTTGATGACATCTTGGATGAGTTCGAAATTGGGTCAACTGGGGTCAAAAACTAGGTTACGGAGTCAAATCAAAGAAAATCGTTGTAAGTCAACTTGAAAATTGTAAAAAAGGTTTCTCAAGTTGTATAGAGGCAACAGCATTGTTTAGCTTAGTCATTCATCATTTTATTTATAATACTTGGGCGATTAAGGGCAACTGTGGTCCTCTTGTTTAAATAATTTCATTATTTTGAACAAACAATGAGACGATTCTATTGAGTTTTAACATCAAAGGATTACTAAGATTTTCTCCATAACATGCATATTTTATAAAAAAAAAACATGTTTCTTTTTTTAAAATCAAATGAGTATTAAGCGACAGTTTTCTTAAACGACCGTTTTTCATGGTCCCGTTATTGGTCGCTTAATAAGTTTAACTGTATTATAGGTATTTGGCCAGATACCTTGTTATCGAGGAAACTATCAACACGGGTTGTTAGGCACAAATAAAAGCACTTTCATGATCAGGAATGATAAAATTCAGTACTCATGAAACTTTCAGTCTTGTTTTGAATACTTACTTTGCAAAAAAACTTTAATGTTTATCCTATGAATGACAGTACAAATGGGAGTCCTTTACTTTGCATCTGTATACTATGTAACACTTTTCCGCGGTAGTTGTAACACTTTGCCCCAGAACTCTCGGGCAATGTGTTACATTTTCCGAATGTGTTGTCTGTGCATATTCTTTTTCTATTTTGACATTAGGAAATAATTTAATAACATAAATTATTAATTCGAAATTTATCAAAATTTCGATATACTACATGAGTAGATGCAAAAGAGTAAGGAAAATCTGTAAAAATGCTTAAGATATGTTATACTGCGTTATCAATGAACTGGCAGGGCGGGGCTCAGTCATGATGTAATTTGGCGCGTTAACATCAAAATATATATTCTGTGTTAATTGAAAAGTTAGTAGGCAAAAATCGTGAACGCGTGCAAATAACTGTATCCTAAAACCAAAAGGATTAACGTGCTAGGAGAAAGTGAACACATTTCATCGCTGGGTTTCCAAAGCTTCGTAACTTATCTATCTATCTATCTTCAAATACTGCCTACGCCCTCGCGAGCATTACTGGCAGGCACTGTGCGTCAGGGTTGTGAAAAGAGTGAAAGATAAAAGAATATAGAAAGTGTAGTAAAAGAAGAGGGGTTAATATTCAGATCGATGAGGGGAGTTATATTAAAAAGCAACCATTATAGGACATAATAAAAGGTATTAAAAGGTATTAAAAGGTATAAAAAAGGTAAAAACAGACACTGCAGTGTACTCTTAGTCTTACGGTCTGAAGTGTTGCAGCTCTCCTATTGATGCCCGGAAGTTTTCTAGGCTTGGAGAGGCTACAGCATTTTCCGATAGGGCATTCCATTGGACAATATCCATAGGATAGAAGGAATATTTGTGGTAATTTTTACCTGTATGAATCTGGCGGAATGTCATAGAATGGCAATACCTGGAAACCCTACAAGTAGGCTGGACATATTCAGGGAGAGGGATAGCTACAAGAGCGTATAAAATTTTATAAAACAGGCAGAGTCGTGCAATTGATCTTCTTTCCTTGAGTGTCTGCCAGTTTAATTGGGATAATAAGGAAGTGACACTTGTTGTTTGGGAATAGTCATTTAGTGTCCATCTGGCTGCACGCCTTTGGACCATTTCTATCTTGTTGATTTGTTCTTTAATATGTGGATCCCAAACGGCTGAGGCATACTCAAGCTGTGGGCGCACAAGAGTCTGATAGGCCGCTTCTCTGACTTTGGAAGATTTGGTTTTAACATTCCGTTTTAGAAATCCTAGGGTTTTATTGGCACTTGATGTGATTCGATTGATGTGAGTCTGCCAGCTTAAATTGTTGGAGATGTCAACCCCCAAGTACCTGGCACTGGTGACAGTCTCCAGGACCTGCCCATGCAGTATATACTGTGTTTGGAGTGGTTTCCTGGAGGATGTCACCCGTATCACCTGGCACTTGGAGGGGTTGAACTCCATGTCCCATTTGGCCTCCCATGCCTGTAGTCTGTCCAGGTCTCTCTGCAGAATGGTATTGTCACTAATGTTGTCGAGTGTCAGGTAGACAGCAGTGTCATCAGCGAAGAGGCGCGCCTGAGAGATGAGATTTTCTGGGAGGTCATTTATATAGGCCAGGAAAAGGATTGGGCCCAGTACAGATCCTTGGGGTACCCCGGATGTGACTGGGACCGAGTCCGATTCCTCACCTTCGATAACCACTCTCTGTGAGCGATTACTAAGAAATGCCTTGATCCATTGAAGTGTACTATTTCTGATGCCATAGGAATGAAGTTTTAGTAGGAGTTTTGAGTGGTTTACCTTGTCAAAAGCTTTGGAGAAGTCCAGTAGTATGAGATCAGTCTGTTTGCCTTGACTTGATTTTCGAGACAGATCCTCAATAAGAGACACAATTTGTGTCTCACAGGAGCGCCTCTCCCTGAAACCATGCTGTAGGTCATACATAAGTCCATTTGTGTCAAGATGCTTAACTATGTTTGATGCAATGACATGTTCCATCACCTTACATAGAATACAAGTAAGGCTTATGGGCCTATAGTTGGCAGAAATGGATTTGTCTCCTTTCTTGTAAATTGGGGAAACATTGGCAGTATTCCATATGTGGGGCACAGTGCCTGATTTAATTGATTTTTCGTACAGGACCTTTATAATGGGGGCAAGTTCTTCACAGAGCTCCCTGAGTACTATGGGTTTGAGTTTATCAGGACCTGCGGCTTTTTTTGGTTTTAGGTTTTTCAAGAGTTTTATTATACCTAATTCGGAGATTTCAATCTCTGGCATTACTGGTGTGTGGTTTTGAAGGTGTTGGGGTACTGCATCTTCTGTAATGGTTTTTTGATCAATTAAGTCTTGGACTTTCATGAGAGAGAGATTTTTCAGTGAGAGGGGGGGGGGGGCTAAGGGAGTGAATACTGACTGGAACTGTTGGTTCAAAATGTCCGCCTTTTCTTTTGTCCCAGTGCACAGTACATTATCCTGTTTTAGTGGTGGTATACCCTGTTGATCACTTCGGGAATTTTTTAGATATTGGAATAGTTTATTCCGATCTACTTTATCAGTAGTTTTGCTAAACTTCAGTTTAGACAAGCTGCAGTTACGAGGGTTTGGTTACCAACCTACGCTTTACCGTCTCAAGTTAATAATGTCGACAATATTTAGAAGTAGATAATAATGAATACAGGTAGTTTTATTATTTGGCTAATTTCGCCCGATACTTCGTGCATATTCCGTATATCTTCGGAAGATCTCCGAGTTCAAATTACCTAAACCTTTAATAACGTATTGATTTAACTAGCAAGTTAAAGCATGAAAGAATAGCTCAGTCGGTTAAGGTGTATCGCTTTTGATCACACACCTATGAGTTCAAATCTCCGAGGTGCTAGTTTGTTTATGTGTGTTTTGTTTTTTTATACTCTTCTTCGTCCCTATTACAAATTAACACTGAGGAATTAATTATTAAAGGACCACTTTCTGCTGATTCTTATCGCGACATCTAAGATGCGAATAATCTTTTATTGTTGTATAAAAGTGAAATATATACATGTACACTGCACTTAGTTTTCTTTAGCCAACAGGAAAAGATGTTTCTCAATTTTCAGAAAACAGCAAATTTTTCCGATTAAGCCTAATCCAAAAGGACATCCCGCATCAGCAGAGCCACCTTTTCTGTTGTTTTATTTATCAAAAGTAAACTTAATACATGTATATGAAAAAAATATGTCTTAATAATTACAAGAACGTTGATAAACTCTAATACACACTCCGTCTGAAAAAAAAAACCTACGTGATTGTAAGACAGAAAAAAGAAAAAAAAAGAAAAAATAGAAAACGAGGCATAAAAATATTCTTTCTCTCACACGGATTGAACTTGGGTTCTCTTGAATCAGAGGCGGGTGTCTTAACCTCTACACCACAGGTCTGAGTAGTAGACATGCATCCAGTTAACGTTTAAATCTTAATGTTAATTGGCGGAATTTCTCGATCATCCGATTTCATTGACGGAAACTAAACAGAGTCTCAGGCGAAATAAGCCAAGTAATACCTTTACCTTAAATGCATCGACCCGTTACTTAGGCTCCGCCCTGCCAGGGGGGAAATCGTAGATAATACAATAAGGTAGGTGATACCAGGTAAATACAGGCCTCCTCATGGCATGATAAATGTCAGTATTTCTTTTCGGATTTCTACTAACATAGGATTATTATGCTTAGTTCATTTCGTCTATCGGCGAAAATATATAGTAAACACGGGCCATGCATGTGTGTTATTGTCGCATACTTAATATAGCAGCTCGTTACGAAGGCGAGATTTTTTACCATTTTATTCATTTCACGACAAAAAAGCCAAAAAAAAAATTCACACACGACTCCACTAGTCCTGTTTACGAGGGATGATCCAAAAGTTCGTAAAATGAGGTTATGAATCATCAGAAATGTGAACTTTCAAAACAGAAATCACACAGTCTTTTATTGCATCATCTGTGTAATAAACGTGGAAATTTTTAAAAGCTTATCTACAATAACGGCTGAAAATGAAAAAATCAAGACAGAGACCCCCTACTAAGGCGGGGGAGCAATAACGTCAAATGCGACGTAAACAATAACTCTTTCCTTCATGGTCTACGCTATCTCTCATGCCTTTCTGTACCGGATACACCCACTTACAGACATTATCCATATGCCATTTGGAATCAAATTTGTTTGAAATTTCTATATGCACATATATTTCAGTAAAGTGGAAAGCCAAATGCAGCACATTCATTTTGGGGAAATAATGAGATCAAATGCAGGCGATATGTCCGTTCGCTGAAACTGCATTGAATTATAATAAATACCCCCTTGAAGTCTGGCCGTTTTCGAATATCCGGGATAGCTTTAGGAAAAATTCTCTTCTGCACATTTTTATCATTTTTCTAAATCATTTGAAATGTTTGGATCGATGATTTAAAGTCCCACAATAGCTTTAAGATATAACAAATAATTTCTAATTGCTTCTTATTTAATTCAGCCAAGAAATTCCAACCAACGTTTCAGAAAACTTACAGAAAACATGATTTATTTAACAGATTTTAAATATTTTTTCTCGCTCCCCCGCCTAGTTATAACCTGGGGTTGGATGTAGAACAAAACATAAATGGTGTTTACTTCTTTATTAACTATCCAGAACCGGACATAGTATTAATTAAAATAACAAGGACCTTTACGTACTGTTACCATATATAGATGTAGCTGTAATGCTATTGCTAGAACATAACACCCATCCCAAAGTTAGATAAAATTTGACTAAATTTAAAACAGTCGCATAATTGATGAAAATGATAATAAACACAATTTTTACCAAAATGTTTGTGCAATCCAACACAAAAGTTTCGGCTTAATTTGTGGAATACATTTTATGAACTAGCCTCTTAAATCTGAGCACCTTATTGTTTATAGGTAAACCACGCAATTCGAATGTTTATAAACAGACTTTCGACGAGTTGATATAGATAAATTGGGACCAACAAAACTTTGACTGTCACGGTCTGTGACTAAACTAAAATGTCAAAGAAAAGCAAAACGCCTGACATTTTACCATTATATGCATTACATCCGTAAACGTCATTTTTCATAGCGTAAAAGTAACATGTATTCGAAACCGACTTCATCATAAAGAAACTTAATTAAAAAGACAAAAATCGTTGTATACGATAGGGAAAAGAAAAGTGTTTTTCGTGATGAGCTTCTTTACCCTATCAGTATAAAGGTGATTTCATTTGTAATCAATTACTGTTATCTCACGCTTGTTAAATTTCAGTTAAGTCCACCCCTACTCTTGGCTATACTACATTTTCCCGCGTTTTCGAATACCGTGGATATTCTAAAGCAGACAATGCAATATGATATGATATTGGCCTACCAATAATGACTACCAATTTGATAAACAAAACATTCCAATCCTGAGTAAACTGGGAGTTACGCTTATCAAATACTGTACTGTACTTTTATCTGACCGAACCATTTTCTTAGCATTCCTTTAAGACCTAACCTTTTTGAATCAAACAAACACCTCATTTTATGAATATATGATATGAATATACATGATTAATGATTGTCCAATGGATCATAAATCTTTATATGTTCAGTTCATACACTTTATCGTTTTTTTCTAGAAATACGGTAAATTCTGTTAAGTGTCAAATTTTCTGAACGGTAATAAAAACGTATTGAAGTTATTCAGATCTTTACCAGACAATACAAACAAATCAAATAAATAACACTAGTATTTTCTTATGCTCTTTCTTAACTTGAAACATATGAAAGTCTGTCTGTTTTAAACATTTTCCTTTCCACACTTAATCGTCTAAATACTTTGGCGAACGTCGTTTCCGAATTGGCCTTTTATTCAAGATTTTATCAGTTCCAGTATCTATAACGTTCTCAAACCCTTTGTCTTTCATTAAGTTATTCTCCTCCACTGTGAAATGTTTCGGACCAAAACTGATGGCTATTGAACGGACTACCGTTATCCGTTTTCATCACTACCGGCACACCAAACACAGATAAAACCTTATCTATTACCGGAATCACAGAATTAGCAGACACTGATTTGATAATTTCCACCACTGGGTATCTCGAATATTCATCTATAATCACCAACAGATATTCTCCCGTATCTAACGGACCACAGGAATCGGCACTGAGGTTTTGCCAGGGACCAGAAGGCATTTCAGACATTCTAAGCGGCTCCCTCGGCTTCGACTCCTTTGTATTGGCCTGACACGCCACACATCCCTGAATCGCGTGTTCGATTTCAGTATTGAGATTCGGAAACCATACCTTTGATCGTATAAAACTTTTTGTTCGTGATAACCCTTGATGTTCCTCGTGGCCTAATTTGATTGCTTTTGATCCTAACGACTTTTGCATAACGATTGTGTCGTTTTTCTAAAGAACAGTGTCATAATGAACAGTTAGTCCGTCTTTAACTTTTCTCAAAGAAAGTAGTTCCTCCAATTTAATGTCATCGTTGACCTTAAAGGTCTTTAATTCGTACCATTTCCCAGATTTCGTGTATTCAATAGCTTTTTGTTTTGTTTGGTCATTGATTGACGCATTTTTGATTTCGTCCACGGTCATTGCATTTGGAAACGACTCCTCGCAAACAAATGCCACATATTCCTCGGCAAGATTTCGAGTATCCTGATCAAATTTCAAAGGGTAACGTGAAATATAATTTGATGGATTGTCTTTTCCAGGTCTATATTCAATTTTTAGTTTGAACGGTTTTAAACGTAATCTCCAACATTCAATGCATAACGGCGGTTGTTTCTTTGTCCAAATAGTCGTCAATGGCTCATGATCGGTGACAACATTAAAACATGGTGCACCTTTTAGATACATGCTGAAGTGTTCACATGCCCATACAATTGCAAGTTCTTCTCTTTCTGTTTGGCTGTATCTCGTCTCTGTTTGAGTTAACGCGCGACTGGCGTATTCTACGACTTGGCCTTCTTGAGTTAATATACCAGATAGTCCTACTGGCGATGCGTCCGTTATAAGTTCAATATTCCGATTTGGATCAAAGTATGTGATAACCGTTTCACACGAAAGTTCGTTTTTTCAGCCTTTCGAAAGCATTTTGCTGACTTTTGTCCCAAGACCATTCGACCTCTTAACGCGTAAGCTTCCATAACGGTTCCGCAACTGAAGCGTAATTCTTAATAAATCTATAACAATAAGCTGCATGCCCAAGAAACTACGTAATTCTGACACATTTACGGGTCTCTCCATTTGTTTGATTGTCTCTACTTTGATTGGGTCTGGAGATATTCCGGAACCTCCAAAGACTACTCCGAAGAACGTTACGTTAGATTTGTCGAATTCACACTTCTTTTTGTTTAACGTTAGACCACTGTATGTAATGCCTTGAATACCATATCAAGTGCAATGTCATGTTCCTTTTTCGATTATAGTACACCAGAATATCATCCGAGATATTTTTCGCACCGTTTATCCCTTGTATCACCGTACTAATTGTTTTCTGAAATACTTCAGAAGCTGAATTTGTACCGAAATTCAGTCGTTTGTATCTGAATAATCCAAGATGCTAAATGAATGTAGTAATCGGCCTCGATTCTTCGTCTAAGACCAACTGATTGTATCCTGAAGCAAGATCTAGCTTACTGAAGACCGTAGCTCAATTTAGATCGTAAATTAGCTCGTTGATCAGCGGGATGGGGTGTCTTTCTCTTTCAATAGCCTTGTTTGCCTCGCGCATGTCAATACAAATGCGAATATCTCCATTTTTCTTCGGCGGGTCACAATTGCTGAGACCTTTGGTGTCGATTGATTTTTGGCTTCTTCAATAATGACGTCATCCAAGAGCTTCTTAATTCCCCTTTCAACTTTGTGCCCCAAGAGAAAAGGTGTCCTTCGATTTTTCTGGGCTACCGGTTTAACATCTTTATTGATGTGTAGTTTCGCTGTTTGTCCTTTTAACCTTCCTATACCTTTGTATATGCCAGGATATTTTGCCTCCATAGAGTCAGAAATATTGATAGATTGCACAATTTTCACAACTCCAAGAGCACAAGCTGTCTCGTAACCAAATAGTGTGCCATAGTTTCTTTTAACTAAGAAGAATTTCTCCACCATAATTTTATCATTTTTCTCTATCGTGAGCTTGCAACTTCCGAGAACTTTGAGAGTTTGTCAACCACCGTAAGGAATTAGTCTCGGTAAGTGTCTTGTTTGCAATTTAGGCTTTCCTAGAGTAGCGAAAGCTCTTTCATCTATTATATCAACACTCGATCCTGTGTCAATAGTCGCCTTAATCTGAGTATTACTAATACCATTTCTGTTTTTGGTGACTTGGAATTACAAACACTGTTAACCGAAATGTTGTAACCGAACTGCATCATCACGTGACTTATGTTTAGGCGTTGTCCTATGTCCTTTTTGGAATTTGGTGTCATCTTGCTTTTAGGGAGAGGCTTGCGAAATTTTCCCTGGCCTCGATTTACTGAGTTGACTTGATTTCTCCCTGTTTCAATTTCTGAGGCTTGTTTTTCGGAAAGTTCTAACATTCTGCATAAAGTTAAAATATCTTGCAAACCTTTGTTGGTTTCCCTGAACGCCATTCTCCGTAATTGGTTAGAACGACAGTTCTGAATAACTTGCTGTATATATTTCTTTATCCACATTTTCAAAGTCACAGTTTTTAGCAAGAGCTCTTAATTCCATGACAAATTCATCTAAACTCTGGTATTTCTGTTGTTTATGACACCTAAACGTATATATTTCCATCTGTACATATTTTTGTGGCGCGAAGTTCGTGTCCAAAACCTCTTTCGCTCCACCGAAAGTCGTGCCATTGCCGTCGCCTTTTTGAGCTTCATATATATCAAAGACTTTCTCATCCGCATAGTGAAGTAAAAGAGCTCTCTTTTGTGCCTCTTCTGTAATATTTAATCCAACAAACAGGTTCTCTAACCTCGAAACCCATTTCTCCCACCTGTTTCAACAATTTGACATATCCGCGTCGACCTCAGATGACGGAAAGTTCGGTAAATTACTAAGCGCCATCCTTTTACGTATTTATTTTAAAAGTATCGTTATCCATCCACTTTATAAAGTTAACGTATTGCGCTAGTCCGTTTATATCTTTAAAAAATTTAAATAGTTCTAATCGTTTAAATCGTTTTAGTCCTCGTCGCCAGATGTTATAATCTAGGGTTCGATGTAGAACAAAACTTAGATGGTGTTTACTGCTTTATTAACAAACTCTTACTATTCAGGACCGAACATAGTATAAATTAAAATAACAAGGACCTTTACGTAATGTTACCATAAATAGATGTAGCTGTAATGCTATTGCTAGA
The DNA here is from genome assembly GCA_948146395.1 of Fragum whitleyi. NCBI lineage: Eukaryota > Metazoa > Mollusca > Bivalvia > Cardiida > Cardiidae > Fragum > Fragum whitleyi. The sequence goes on along the minus strand of OX411549.1, from coordinate 24,085,832 downwards.
ACATAACACGCCTTAGCATACAAATGTTTCTATGGTAACGTATTCTAAGGCCGCTAAAGATAATTCTGCCAAAATAATATCACTAATATGCTCCGTACTTACTAAACTGCCCATTGGCCAAAATATATACTGAACAAGCTAGAAATGCGAAAATCATCAGCCCATTGTCCGAACTTTTGGATCATCCTTCGTACATAATAATCGCTGTTCTATCAAAGGAAGGCAAATCTTTTTTAATCAAACTACATGTTTGACGAACTTGGTTGGCAAACTATCGGAAATAGAATAAATTATAATAAAGCTGTATTAACTTACAAAGCTTTACCTGGTTTAACACCAGAATACATGACCGACTTGCTAAAACCAGTTCCACAAACCCATGGCCTTAATTTGCGATCGAATCAGAATGGGGATCTACATGTACCAATGTTGCGAACAACACTCTATAGTGGAGCATTCTCATGTTCGGCGCCAAAGCAATGGAATAACCTACCGCAGTTGATAAAAGACTGTGGTACTTAAGATTCTTTTAAAAAAGATATTAGAAAGGTGTTATGATAATTTTAATAGTTTTTAAAAAGTCAATTTCTCTTTGATATCAATCTTCTCTTTTAGTCTTAGTCCTAAGATTGAGTCATGGTGTATTGATCTTTTTAAAATGTTACACACGATCATCGAATCCAATTGTGCACGATTACATTATTTTGCATTCTTTCATTTATTTCTTTAACGCACATTTTTTTGATAACATAATGAATTTTACCAAGTATTTCTCTCTTCAAATAATAATTTTATGTTTTTATGCCCACTGACAATACTTTTACATTCAACCCTTTCCCAGACTAGACCTGGATTGACATCCCTTGTTAAATGGACATGGAGAATTGAGGGAGGGGAGAAATGCTGATAATCAGCAATTTCTTGTGTTCCCTCCTTATTTTACGCAAAACATTTTTCTCTCTTCTTACTTCACTTTTTTAAGTCTACAACTCCATTCAAATTGTGTCATCCTGAACTTCGGTCATTTGGGATTGGGTTTAATCACTTATCTCAGGCAATGATCGTCATTGATCGAGATCCTGGCTTGAACATGACGACGGTTTTTCATGTAAAGTACCTCATGGTTCGTACGTTTGTTTAAATGTATATATTGTTGTATAAATATGTTGTAGTTTTAACAGAGGACCGCAAGGTAGACTGGCTATCATCGCTAATTGTGTAATCCTCTATAAATATTGTATAAATAAATAAACAAATAAATAAAAAACACTTTTTATACCGTATCTTATTTCATTCAGAAACTAAACAGGAGTTTCAAAATTGAGGACACACTTGGCCGAGCTATGCCAGCAGTAGAAATTTTCTCCAACTCAATCGGTTATTTGAAGAAGCATCTGTTCAAAACTTGTCGAGTAACATGCCCGAACATAAGAGAAGAGGACATAAGATGGGTTCTGACAGTACCGGCCATCTGGAATGATGCTGCAAAACAGTTCATGAGAGAGGCTGCGTCTAAAGTAAAATATAGGATCACTGATACGATTTTGTTTGAGCCAAGATGGTCTTATCAGAGAATAGAGTAGAATTGATCCTGTGCGAGACATTTCCAACAATTTGACATTTGCGAAAGGGAAAAACATCGCGTAGCTTAGACAATCGCACAATGCAATACCAATAAATGCTGACCGCCAGAGGAGGGATTAAGACCGTATATATCTATATAGTGCATAAAGAAGACTATGGTCAGACTCTGCGACTGCACAGGCTGGCCAAAGTCTTTGCTTGGCGCACATTTGAAATTGTTTGAAATGTAAAGCGCAGGCTCAAATATCATTAAGCTAGCCTTGGCGAGCTCAATTACTTTTTCCATTCTAGACGAGGCTAGGATCAGTTTGTCTCGAACAAATCAAGAAACAGATTCTTTTTCTCAAGTTAACACCAGATTCGTTTTGGGCTAGAGGGAACTAACACATTTTCCATTGTCGACCATTATAACAAAAGTCTGAATAGCTCATCCCCAAAATTTCATCGGAAGTCAAGCCTTATATCAAATTAAAGAAAGATCTGTCGCGCATGCAAATAGACCATTTCAAATATAGTATGAGCCCTTTTATCAATGAGTAATGACGTCATTTTTAAGATAACCCTTCCCACTCACCAAATTTCACAGTCGGTTCCGGAAAATACCCCAATGTCTAGAAAATGCCTCTCAAGACCCGAAATAGATTCTCACCTCTCCCAATTTGCACTTAACTGGTAGGAATAGTTTTAAACTCCAGAAATAAATTATCATATTTGATCAAAACATATGATGGACCAATCAGAGGCCGCCCTTATCTTTGTTTACTTCACCGTTAATTCCCTTGACTAAATGTGACAGATGGCAGGAGATTGTATTAGTTCCCTGTAACCTTAAGAGAAAATAAAATGTTCATTAAATTCAATCTTTAAGCATTTAAACATAACCTGAACCTGTAGCCTAAAACCCAATTTTTAGAAAACAAAGAAGACAGAAGTATCTTGAAAACGTACTTTGAATGATGCCGAAATGACGTCATTCAATTTATGATCTTACACACATGCAAGACAAGTATACCTCTGATGGTTGTACGTTATTCAAGATAGTAGCAGCTTTCCCAGAAAACATACTTTCTTATACAGTCTAGTTTTTTTTCACTTCAAACTAGTCAGATAAAAATGAAAAGGATACTTGCTTGTTTTTTAAATAGGCTTTTTATAAAACTCAAGATGAAAATGAGTGCTTGTAATCAATTTTCGTTGTCAATTAAGACAAGATTATGCCATGTGAATGGAACGCTTACTGTTAATTTGCATGCTTCAACGCCTTTTTAAATTTTAGGCCGGAATAGCGGATGATCACTTATTGATAGCGCTAGAACCCGAGGCTGCATCGCTGTACTGTAAATACCTACCTATTGACAAGCTAAGTGGTGTTGACGGGGGCTGTACGCCTTTCCAGCCGGGCTCCAAGTATATGGTTCTTGATGAAGGAGGTGAGTTGAACCGTTGTGATACAATTATGAATATCGTGAATTGACAAGGTGATTGATTTTGAAATAAAATTGAATGAGTTTGATCAGTGAGTTTTACATTACATAAAAGGGACGTAATCCAATATCGCTCAAAATACTCAGGATGAACAAAAAGAGCTATAATCATTACCTTCCTTTAGTAACATATGCATTCAAATTCAATAGATACCTTCCTATTTCTTCAGGAACCAATCAGACGCTTGAAATTTCAGATATGTCAGTAAAATCGAGCTATATCTAATTTGAATGTAGTTATTGATCTTACATTCTTAGTGATTTTGAATGGTTTGAGTGAGTGCCGGGGAGGAAATAATGGGGCCCTGAGTGAGCGATTTAGAATGGTTTTGATTGAGATGAATGTCAAGTTTCTATGTTACTAACTGTATCATGCAAGTATTGAAAATGCATGTACAATCATTTTACCAGATAATACTTTAACTCTCTACTTCTCGCTCTAAAGGCTAAAAAGAATTCTTTTCCAAGGTATGTACTCGTGATTTTCTTCGCTAGATGTATATGAATATTCCATTTTGTTATGCGATAAATTGCATTCCAAACTCGTCAAAGCTATCTGCCGTTTTATCGTACGCTATTTCTAGACAATTAAAAATTGATATCGAAAAGATACTAGGGTTACTTTATTTCATAATTGTACAAAATATACATTCCCTTTTTTATTTCAATTCAAGGTGGAATTGTTGATATAACCGTTCACAAGGTTAAAGACGATTTCAGCCTGTCGGAGATTCACAAAGCAAGCGGAGGTAACTGGGGCAGTTTATGCGTCGACAAAGCATTCGAAACCTTTCTGTCAAATATTATCGGAAATGATGTAATGGCGGCGTTTATCGAGGAACAGACTTTAGACTACGTGGAGTTATTCCGGAGTTTTGATGTGAAGAAAAGAAGTTTTCAGACGAGGGTCAAAGACAGGGTAACGTTTAAGATCCCTGTGTCGATGAACGAAACCCATCTGGCGATGAAGGAGGAAAATATCAAAGATATTCTACAGACTACTCGATACGCAGGACAGGTGAGAAAAATCACGCTAAACTTGCCATAAATGCCTTTGAAACCGGATGCTAAAAAAGCTGTGGTTAATTTCATTGTAATTGTACATCACTCAACGCTGCACGGTCCAAAACTAAAAGATAAATTCAGTCCAGTTTCTTCGATGGTCATTGGAAAACATTTTCGCTTTATGTTTAGAGAAATCAAACTACATTTATGTGGGTGAATGTAACTAACCAACTGCGCTATAGTGGCGGCTAACTAATAATCATACATTCAGATTTAAACAAATGAAAAGTGTACTTGGGCAGGGTGGGTGGGTTTTCTTAAAATAAGCTCAATTTATAAACTCACGTGTTATTTTATTTGTTTGATCAATGCACCCGCAACAACATCAAAGATAATTAGCCTCCCCGCAATAACCTGTAACTATCCATAGTGGATAGGCGTATTAATTCTGGTCCACATCATTTTTTTTTTTTTTTTTTTTTTTTAAATGTGGATTTATTTCACTAGAAGTCACAGAAAACATTTTGTAAAACGAAAGTAAAATCTTTTGTAAAGTAGAATTCAAACTTTCTCCTTTTTACAGATAAGCTGGAATGGTGACAGAGTACGCATCTCTGCAGACATTGTCAATTCTTTCTTCGACGAGCCTTCAAGCCAAATTGTTGAACATCTAGGAAAGATGTTCTCTAATCCTGAATTGGACGAAGTTGGTTTCATCTTGATGGTCGGTGGATTTTCAGAGTGTCCCATGCTGCAAGAGTTTTTAAAGGATGCATTTCCTAACAAGCGGATTGTTGTGCCGAACGACGCAGGCTTGGCTGTTCTCAAAGGCGCGGTAATTTTCGGTCACGATACAAAAGCAATTTCTGAGAGGAAGGCAAAGTATACGTATGGTGTTGAAATTTGCACTCATTTTATTAATGGAAAGCACCCAGAAGAGAAGATATTGTACGACGATGCAGGTATTTGTTTATGTCGGAATATTTTCGATACCCATGTGGCTATAGGTAATACAATTAAAACAGGTGATGTTAGCTTAGTGCAATCCTACAAAGTTATAAGGAAGGATCAGAATAGGTTGACTTTCAACGTTTTTGCTTCAAAGAAAAGAAAGCCAAAATTTGTAACGGATCCGGGATGTATCCTTATTGGAACCCTTCAGTTGGACATGCCTGGGTATGGGTTAGATAGGAGCGCTGAGGTCCATCTAATGTTCGGCGATACAGAATTACACGTTCACGCTGTTAATGAACAAACAGGTGAAAAGGGGTCAGCTAGATTCGATTTTCTGTCAGGAGACTAAGACCATGATTCTGCAAGTAACAGTAGTTCCGATGATTCGGACAGTGAGAGTGATAATAGTGATATTGCTGAACATTTTAGTGGCTCATTCGAAGACCAAACTGTCCAAGATTTCAAATGCTTTGAATCCGACTACGATGATTATGATAGTGACAATGTATATTATGACTAGGATATGTCACAGCAACTCATTTATATCTTAAACACATTTGAAAAATGTATTTTGATAGTTATAGAGCATATAGTGCATATTTTTATGTGATTAAGTTAACCCTTTTAAATGAAAAAAGATAATAAGACATTGGATTATACTGGAAATCTAGTTGTGCCTTTTATATACTGAACTCATAATGTTTAGTTGCACTTTTTATAAGGTCCAAAAGAAGTCAAACAATATTGATAAACTAAAGTTTCCGTTTGAAATATATATGCCATCCTATTGGCTTTCCTTTTATCATAAATCTTTCATTTAACTTGCATACATACGTCTGAAGTGACGTTATTGTGGAATTTACGTACTTGGTTGATATCTGGTTGCAACAAAATGACTTAATTTCCTTTTTGTCTTATTTGAATACTCTTATTCCAAGTAAACATTATACGCTTTAACGTATCGCATCTTTCGAAAAAGAGTGAACTTTTGACATAGCGTAAATCAATTGGACACCGCACGAACATATCGAATACGGTGTTCATATTTTGGAGATTATGAAATTGTCGTAAGCTTCTCTTAAAAATGTTTTATTGTCATATGACTCATTGCAAATAAATATTGACATGGTATGACCCACTTCCCTTTACAGATCTTGTTAAACGACAAAAAGAGGACAGCCGAATATCATGACGTTACGTTGAAAAACGGAATACTTTCCTTATCTTAATTGATTGCAATCGTTAAGAACATCAACGAGGATGATTCATGTCTTATTTTTCATAAATGGAAGCTTATTGACAAGAACCTACCAAAAAAGATGTTAAATTAACGCCCTATGCCGTCAATATAACGTTAGTGATCGCTTTGCAAGAAAGGGACAATAACTCAATTTATGAGGATAAAAAGTAACAGGAGAAACTTTTTTCCTTCCTGATTAACATTATTCTACAAAATTGTCTCTAGTTGTTACATTTTAGAGATTTGGGTGTTAAGATAGTGCTGTAGATTCGTTAGAAAGATCCCATACTCTAACCAACTTCTTTTTTATATCGACAAGATACCCCAAAATTATTTTGATCGCAAGAAACATTTTAATGTGATACAAATAGGAAGAAACGTTCCTTGTTTAAACTGTGTGACTTTTCCATTCTACCGGCATATTCAAAATCATGTCCTTGCGACTGACCAGTTTAGTCTAACATAGCAAAATTATTGGGTTCTGGAAGGAAATTGGACAGAAATTAATAATTGTCATTTTTTGTGTGTGTGTGTAAAGATGAATCGCGCCTTGATATATATAGCATCGAAGAGGAAACGACTAAACTTTTTGCGCTCAGTATATTATACACTTTAGAAATGTGTTAATCTTTTAAACAGAATTTCTCATATCGTATCGTTTTTACTAACGTGTATCAACTTAACTTGGTCAGTAATATATTCAGCCAAAAAGCATATAGACATGTGCATGGTATCTTACTGTGGGATTAATCATTTTTATCATTATAATTGTCATCATTATTATTTTTAAAACATTAAGTTTTGATTAATTTATTCACATGTGCTGCTTCCTTAATTTACAACTTAACACTAGAGTAGACAACTAGATATCACATAATTTAGCTCCACTAGCCGAAGGCCGAAATGGTTTATAAGGCGTTTTGTTAGTCGTCAAATTGGCCGTCCGTGCAAATTTTGGATCTCACAAAGCCGCAAAGTTTTCATACTGGCCCATTATGATTCTATCTGCTGACAGATTCGTAGATTATCTTAATTACGCTTTAAAACATCTTTTCATATCATCTTGTCCTAGAAATTTTGACAAATCGCAGTGACCGACAGTGACGTTTATATGGTAATCCTTTAAAAAAAGAAGCAATTCAAATTTATAGTTACGAGTAGCTCAGATGTTCATGGAAACAAAAAGTGGGAGTTAATCTTACAAAAAAGCATCGTGTAATCCTTTAAAAAAAAGCAATTCAAATTTATAGTTACGAGTAGCTCCGATATTCATGGAAACAAAAAGTGGGAGTTAATCTTACAAAAAAGCATCGTGTTTTTTTTTTTTTAATCCCAAAAAGTCACGAGGCTAACTTGATAACCTTTCTACCCTCGGATAAGCTCGGCTTTTCTCGAACACAATTTCATGACAGATCCAATATTTCTTTGAAAAGACCTTGCAATCAACTGAATCAATTACGCACTGTATCAGATGTAATACAAGTACTTGTATTTTATGCATTGACAAAAGGTACCACGTATATGTTGTTAAACACGATATCGATCTAAGGTAAAACGATCTAAACTTTATCAAAATGCGAAAGAAAGGTATATTTGTGAAATGCAATGAATGCAGGAAGACTGCTCATTTGTAAATAAGGATAACGTTACTACTCTTTACATTACTCTTTATGACTAGGTGGTAAAATTTTATTTGCGAAGAATTGGAGTCATTCTAACGAGAAAATTATTTCTTTTTTTTTTTTTTTTTGTAAATATTAAGGCAGAAATGTTTAAAATCAGAGCGATGTTGAGTGGCGACTTTTTCATATATAATATAAAGATCGAGAGTACGATGATGTAACACTTTTAAAACTATGATTTTGTGAGACCGTACATAGACGATAATTGTTTGTTTCAGAGTTAGATCGAAATTGCTTTCCCGATTTCAAAAAAATGGTGCAAGTGGTCATGCACGAAGTGACCATAATTTGTATATGCTGAGCGTCTTTATAAACGCAACAAGAGCACGGAAAAGTTGATTTGCTTCATTTGCTTCAACTAAATTTAGCTATGATCATATAGCCTGGTTAATTTGACCCGACTTTGACCTCTGTGGAAAAAATGCTTAAATAACAATTACCGATATATTTTATCAATTAACAAAATGTATAATACATTCAATATCGTTTGTTATTCATTCCTATGAAAGCACGTGCAAAGCCGAGTAGGAATAATCAGATTTTTATTCATCTAAATAACAGGGGTCAGATTCAAGTCAATAAAACCGCACTATACAAAGAAGATACTCTGTTCAATCGACTTAATCTTTATTTGGTCTGACGCTTTGGTTAGTTCCGGTATAGCAATTTACTATTCACTCTTTCTTCGTCAGTGCACCTTACATGGTTGATTGATTTAACAAATCAGAACTGTGGAACATAATTGGCGATAAACATTTCAAAAATCGCTAATCACTTCAGATCCAAACAGGAAGATTTTCAATCAACAATATCCCAAGGAATGAAAGGCTTTGTCAACTTTGCCAAAACGGTGAAATTGAGGACGAATTTCATTTTTCATTGGTTTGTCCAAAATACAAAACATTGAGATGGAAATATCTTGATAGTTATTTTTATACAAAACCTAGCATGTATAAATTTATTTCCTTGTTGACTTGTAATAATCACGAAGTATTAGAAAATCTTGGCTGCTATCTAATATCAGCCTTTTCGCTAAGATTTAATACACTTTATAAGTAAATTAGTTACTTTTTCATGTAAACCTAATTGATTATATTCCTTCTTATATCATCCTCCATGGATTAACTTAAAACATTCTCTTGATATATAAAGGCTCAGTCAAAAATTTATTTATATAATCACCTTATTTTCATCTGAATAAGAGAGAGAGAGGGGGAGAGAGAGTGAAGAGAGAGAGAGAGAGAGAGAGAGAGAGAGAGAGAGACAGAGACAGAGAGAGACAGAGAGAGACAGAGAAATAGAGAGAGAGTGCGACAGAGAGATATAAGAGAGATGGATAGAGAGAGAGACCTTTGACTATTAATATATGTATATTATTATTGTAAATATGACAATGTACCTTGTATACGTCAATTAAAATATTGTTCTGTTCTGTTCTGCTAAAAGAAATAAAATCAATTCACACCATTTGAAAAGAATGTACTCTGAATCGAGTATGTCAAACAGAAATTGTTCTTTAGAATAGGACCGCCGTTGACGACATTTAGACTAAAAAATATTGCTTTATTCCATCAATATTTGAACATCTGCAAGATTGGAACTTGCCAATAAGGAATTTCAGGAGAGTTCAGTGTTACAATGACGTTATTGTCATGCCGTGAACACACTCAAAAACTCATCTCAGTTCTAAACGACATGTCTGCTAAGGGGTAAAGGCTTTGTTTGCTAAAACCACATTCACGTGGAAAACGCTAGTAGTTTAACTAAAGGAATGGAAAATTATGTAAGTGACGTCATTTCTGGTCAAAAGGGCGACGTTTGGGTATCGTCTTTGGACCAAACGGGTTTAAACGCAGACTTGATGATTTATTTGGCCCCTTGATTCATTCAACTTAACTCTGAAATTTGTTTGGCTTTTGTTTCATTTGAAAAGAAAATATCGTCCTAACAGTAGGACTATGGAGAAATTTCAACTTTTGTGGGTATGTCTAAATTTGTCATCGTATTGGGAAACAAGAGAATGTTTCAAAATGACATTGATGTTGAATTAAAGGTTAATATACATGTATACAAGTCGCTCAGTATACATTTCTTCCCATGGTTTAGTTTTCTCTCAAGAAACGATAGCAAACTGACTATTTAAATATATGCATACAAAGGACACGATCGTTTCCCTGCGAACCCTGAATATTGATTAAGTAATATAATCCTTAATTTGAATCTGTAACACAATAATCAACAAGAGAAATGCATTTTAACAACGAAGATTTTTATCCATACACTTTATACAAACAGGTTTATCTTAGCGAACTAAAAGTATTTGATTTGGGAGTCTGAGGTGAGTTAACAGATCTCTGAAACACTGAACTATCTGAGACTAAAGATGGCTGCGTCAGGGGCCGTCTCGGTGTTGTCGCACTGGATCTTTTCGATAATGACGTCACAGATGACGCAACAGAAAATGGTGTCCTTGGTTTAGAAGCTTCTCTATGTATTGATGCATAAATATTATTATACTTTACAGAGTCTGGGTTTCTTTTTCTAAGATTTTCAAATTCTATGTAATCTTTTTCTGCGTTCACAGCTGAAACAAGAGAAGAAAAATCGGTATGGTAAAAAATATAGCCTACCACTAGTTGGCAGGGATCGGTAAATTCATTTCTTAGATGCTTTTTGGCGATAAAGATATTGACCAGGGACTCTAGGAAACTATTTTCCATCTAAACGTTACATAACACAACGGCTTACACTTTATTTATTATTGTTGATTTTTTCATAACTTCTTAAATGAACACAAAGGGTTCGAAAACTCTTGATAAAAGTTTTCATGTCTAGAGCCATTAGTGGCAAAGCTCACAGCAACCATTGGTCACGCATTATGAAATTACGAGAACCTATATTTAATTCGGTATTTAAACGTTTCATTTATACTCAATTTTAATTAAAAAACGCAGTAGCTTGTTCGAGATTACCAAAAACGTGGTCATGTGTTTAATGTATCAAACATTCTTGACAAGCTCGAAATGCATTGATTATTATTGCTGGCCTTTTGAGCAAAATCTGAGCCACCAACTACAGTTAACAACAGCGAAAAAATTGACAAGATGAATGATTTTGGAACAAAATTGAATGAGTGTGTGGAGCGAGTTTTGAGTGAAATTAAAGGGGGGGGGGGGGTAATCTAATATCGATAATTTTGTTCAGGATGAACTAAATAAGCGATATTTATTACCTCCCTTTAATAAATTAAATTTCTAAATATAAACAGCTTCCTGACTCTTCAAGAACCAATCAGACGCTTATATTTTCAATTAAGTCATTGAAATTGCGTGTTTTTTTTTTTGTTTTTTTTTTTTCAAATTATAATCATTTTGCATGTAGTTGTTGCTCTTATCCTCTTTAGTAATTTTAGAGCATTTTTGAATGGTTTGAGTTAGTGTTTGGAATAAATGAATGGAGCTCTGAGTGAGCGAATTAGAATGGTTTTGATTGAGATGAATGTCAATTTCACGATGTTTCTGACTGTACCTACATGTCGCATTACGAATATTCTTATGAAACTGTGCATATGCCCAGGCTGATCCGTATCTTTATAAAACGCACGTGTGAAACTATTGGATACGTCACGAACAACCATAATTCAAAAAATGTCAACTCACTATCAGGTGAAGGAATGGTGTTATGAACTTCTGTATCAACCCCCTTAAGTTCGCCAAACAATTTAAAGTTTTTAACTTCAAATCCCAGTGTAGGATTAGCAATCTTCTCTACAATATCTATATGTAATCTGGAACGTTCTCTGGCAGCGGCCTTGCGTCTCTTCATATCGACGTCAGTGAGAGTTCGCTTCCACTAGAAATAAATGAATAAAATCTGAAAAGAGTAGTTGTGACCTGTCAGACTAAAAGGGACTATCTGGGAAGTGCGTAGAGGTTCGACCTTAGTCAGACTGCGCGGACTGCGCAGACTGACTGGGATCGAAACTTTTCGCACTTAATTGATTTTCTGGTTCGATAAGGTTCAATCTACCGTTCTGCAAAAAGATTTTTTTCAAATGCGACTTGTAATTGACCTATACTAGATTATAACCAAACACTTTTTCAAATATTTATTTTATGGAGTTCCAAGATGGCCCTTTTTCGCCTGACGGGTCACGTGTCTTTGCGATTTCATGGAACATTCACTTCTTAAAGCCTTTTGTCTCTTCATGTCAATATCTGTCATGGTACGTTTTCACTAGAACATAATTTTGTCGGGGACTAGTTGAATTCAGTGTTTTATTATTATTATTTATTTATTTTTTATTCTTTTTTATTTTTTTTTTTTTTTTTTTGTAAAAACTTGTTATCTGTGTAAATAGCAGTGTAGATGTTAAATGTAGATGCTAGACTATTTTCATTGTGCAAGCCTTGAAGGTAAGTTTTTGCGAGCATTTACAGATATTTACAAACATTATTTAAACATCTAGTCTATCTGGTATCTTTAACCAGTCTTCGCTGTATTTTGGAAATTTGTCACAGTTAATAAAATCGTGACATTGACAAGATGAATGATTTTGGAACGAAATTGAATGCGTTTGTGGAGCAAGTTTCGAGTGAAATTAAAGGGAGGTAATCCAATATCGATAATTTTGTTCAGGATCAACAAAATTAGCGATATTTATTACCTCCCTTTAATAAAATGTGCATCAAAGTTCTAAATATAACTTTCTAATTCTTCAATAACCATTCAGACACTAAAAATTTCAATTATGTGGTTTAAAACGCGATTTTGTTCTTGCTCTATTCATTTTGAAGGTAGTTGTTGATCTTATTTATTTTTAGTTATTTTGAGCGTTTTTAATGGTTTTAGTAAGCGTTTTGGAATGAATGAATGGAGCGCTGACTGAGCGATTTAGATTGGTTTTGATTGAAATGAATGTCAATTTAACGATGTTACTATAGTCCGTTTGACTTCTATATGGACCAACCTTTTCATCAATTACACAAAATTGCGTTTGAGTGAAGGATTTCTATGTGGTGAAATATTCATTTTAGCTTAATACCATTCCAAAAATTATTTTTTTGAAACAAAATGATTTTAAAACAATGATTTTATCTATCTAATTAATGTTAATATTTTTCCATTTTCTACTCTTAAACACGAGGGGTGGTGAAGGCTGTTTCGTTGTAAGAAATTGTAAACAAATAGTAGAAAGTCGTGGTTTTTATACTAAACATTTCACAGAAGAAATGTCCATTATTCCATATTTGGAAAAGCTAATTAGCATATCGACGGTCAGGACATCTTAAACTTAAATATCCCGTGATTTGTACCGTTATAACTCGCCTGTTTATTTAGTTTTCTTCGAGTAAATCCCAACGACTTCGTAAAATAATCCTTTTTGATTGGTCTAAATAAGGGAATATGGGGTTCATCTCAAAATGGATAAAAACTATTATGAATTATCTTGTCAAACATTTTTTAACAAATAGAGAATATACTAAGATTTGATATCCCAAGGAAGTAAAAAAATCTATAAAATTATTTTTTTCAAACATACTCGATTATATACTAAAACGACTTTCCAAAATTCATACACTTTTGACTCGGCCCCTATGCAAATCAGAGCTATTTTTGGATAGACAATTCGCTGTTCCGTTTATTACAGACAAGAGTAGGTATGAAAGATGGAAAGTTAACATGTAGACGGACGAACAAAATCATTATTACACCTTCAAAAATTCCGAAAAACAAAGTTCGTCATGGTATTAAATGGAAATATGATATGACAAGAAAAAAATACGCTTCGCTAATTTGATTCTGGGGTTTTCGGCGAAATGTTGGTCCATATAAAAGTCAAACGGACTATAACTGTACATATCCATATCAAAATGGTGAATATCGTCGGCCTTGCTATATGACATAGTATTTAAGGTTCATGTAAAGTGTTAGAGACCAAATTTTAAGGACACTTCATTTGCCAAGAAAAACCAGTACGTCCAGGTATATTATATATCAAAATGTAGGTATCTATGAGCACTTGTAAGCAGTTGAGCAACATAAGACTGTCATAGCTATAGCGGTATAGCCAAACGATTGTGGAAAAGGGTCATTTTGTAGTCAAGCACTGCATGACTGTAAGATAAAATTGGCTGATATTCTAACAAAGTACAGTCTAAAGTACTACCCAGGTACTACTACAACCGTTGCATCCGCACAGTCTAACCAGTGTCTTCACTATGCACTCTGTGGATAGATAAGGTCTTAACCCCCTCTTCATACGGTGAGGGAATATTCTTACTGTATTGCATGTCTGCCCAGGCTCCTCTATGTTTGTGTCTCATGCATATGTGAAATTGTTGGAAATGTCAGGCACAGGCTCACATAACAGCAAAAGATTAGTATTCTTTACACGAGCATACAAGTGTAGTTTTCAAAACAGAAAAGAAAAAAATATATACGAACAAATAAATTAATTTTGTAAGAACAGCAACACGTATGTTAGCTAAGCAGTAATCTGTTAACTCCCTGCCAAGAATAAATTCGAGCAAAACTGAACGAAAACAGCGAATTTCAAACCAACAGCAACACATATTTTTGCTGGGTAGTAAACTGATAACCCCTTGCCTCAACCGAATTCGAACAAGCTGCATTTAACATTAATTTGGTTACAGATTTTCAATCACATCGCGTGGACTGAAGATTTCCTTGTATCCTGGTATTTCTAGTCAGTACTGCCAGCCCTGCATTAAAATGACAAAACGGTGCTCACTGTTTGCAAATTGTACCCCGCTTTATGCACAAGCGCACACTCAAAGCGGGGTATAATTTGCAAACAGTTCGCATGTTTTGGCATCCTAAACGCAGGGCAGGATATCCGCTCCGCGCCTCCAGTAGCTCATCCAGCTCAGTTTTACGATAAAATTTGAGCCTGTGCGTAACATTTACATCTCCCCAATTGGAGAGGCATTGTGCAGCCTGGACAACTTCATAATCCAAAAATAGTATAAGCCTGCGCGTGACATTTCCAACAATTTTAAAAGTTGATGAGGTTCAAAGGAGGAAAGGCATAGACAGCCACAAAGTGTAAAAATAAAGTTACCCGATTGTCTACAGATACTTTGAGATATTATCAATTGTCATTATCTACAAAGCGCATAATGAAGACTCTTGTCAGTCTGTGCGGATGCACAGACAGGCGAGAGTCTTTGCTTTGCGCATATTTGAAATTGTTGGAAAGCTCACACACAGTCTCAAATTTCTTGTGCACTCGGTGATGCATTTAAGACCCTATTTATCTACAGAGCGTATAGGAAAGACTCTCGCCAGACTGTGCGGATGTAGAGGCTGTCGAGAGATTTTGCTGAGTGCACATGTCAAATTATTGGAAATGTCACACACAGGCTCATTTTATCTTGCTCGAACGACCACGACTAAAAAGCGACCGATTTTATTGTGTGACCGATTTCAAATCCCTTTCCATAATATATCAAAATTAATTGACAAAGTAGATAATATTTCTTTTTTTTATTTTTTTTTTTTGTATAAGATTATCGTAAAGTATTCGTATTTTGTTAAAACTCGGCTCATCATATCGTCTCATTTAGACGATTCTAATGAATCTGTACAACAACGGATTGTTTAAAATTTCTCAATGATTTACATATTCAACACTGTTCATTAAAATTTTGTTTCTTATTGATAAACAATTGGTGTTCTAAGAGACCGTTCTCTATGACGACGGCATGTTGGTGGTGTCATTAGTGGTAAATGTATTCACCCGTTGTCGAAGGCGACATTTGCCGCGACAAAGAATAGAACCCGGGGCCCGAGATTTGAAATCTGACGCGCTACCAACTGCGCTATTTAACAGATTGAACATGACGATTTTAGTTCCATGAAATTATAAACGTTTTTGTCTTTCTGAATGTTTTTTTTAAGACAATGCGAAGTGCAACGCAATCATTTTCTTCTGTTTTCTTTTGTGACGTTGAGTAATCAATTTTAAAGAGGACTTTAACTAAACGTAATAACGTTACGCAAGATACTGGTGACCCCTTGCGTTACAAATGGTTTCGACGTCGGCGTAAATATGACGTTCCGTTTTACTAAACTTTCTTCACGCCAACATTGGCAAACGACATATTTCTCTTATTGAAACACTGGTAATGTTTGCGAAGATTCGAATACAAAAAAAATGTATTTTTCATGACACAAAATGGACACGGATTTCCGAAGATTCCGGCGCAAATCCAATGATATAATGCAGAGTAATATTGATTGAAATACTCATTCAAAGTCAAAAATATACGGGCGATGTCAATTATTTATAGCGGTTCAAAAATAAGATTTTTATTTACTAGTAATGTGTATTTTCAGATTATTGAATAGAACTTATTATTTAAACCAAAGACTGTCAATTAAATTTTATAAGCTGATTCCGAAGAAATCGCGATTATCTGAATCAATCGATCTTACCAATGGAGAAGTCATTCTTTGAATAGAATTTGATATTTTAGTTCTTTTTTATTCAGTTTGATAAAATGTTTTCTGTTTAGGATGTTCTCAAGTAGATCAGTTTATGACAACTTCATGTGTTTATTTATTCATCTAGTTAATTATTCTCTCTTTTTTTTAAAAAAATTCATTTGCTTTTATTTTATTTCATATTGATTGAAGTTTGAATCTCAATCTTCTTTTCTATAAATCATGCGAAAAGAATTTTGGAGCATTTTAATTTAATCACTTATTATCATTATAATTATTATTATAGAGTGACATGAAATTTAAAATACAAATACAAATCAAATCAAGCATGTGCAATGCGAATACATTTAATCATATTTATTCTGATTTGCTTGGTAACGGGGGGAAATCAACGTCGCGTTTTGAGAAATAACGTAGGTGGGACATTTTTGGGTGACTTTTGTATTTATTAATAAAATCATTACTTTTAGGCAGAGAACTGAAAGAATCATATCGTTGTAAACAGAAATGAAAATGTATTTTTCTATAGAAATTTTAATTCAATGCAACAAGTTAAAGATTTATATTATTTAGGTGGAAAATAACAATTCTTAATTATCGACGTCAAAAAATGACAGTGGGACATTTTGGGTGACTTTTGTATTTTCGCTATGCTTCTTAACGGCGCTTCAAACAATAATTGTATTTACATTTTTCTAATCTATAGAGAAAATGTAATTTTTTAAATGTTAGAATCAGTTTGATCAGTGAATTTTGCATAAAACGGTATAGACAAGAACGCGACTTCACTTACATCGTCGTTAAAGTGGGACACTTTATATCTTTTTAATCTATCATTCGTGCGATCTTCATTTTTCCAAATACACTTTAAAAATTTATACTGGCGAAACTAGAAACATTATTACTTGGTCCAGATATAAAATTATCATTGTGTTTACGGCCAAGTATTTAAGACAGCAAAATGAAAGACCTCGACCGGAGGAAAGTGTAACGCGGGACACGTCGTTTTTACATTATTTTTATACGTTAAGAAGGCAATAAAACCCGTGCACATTCAACATAATACGTAATTTATCAAATAATCATGTAGAATGTTAATTGATGCAAAGTTTGATGTATATTTCATTAATTTCCGACGAAGAATAAGGATTTTATCGAAAAAACAAGCTAACAATGTCGACGTTTTTGTTGAGTGTCACCAGTATCTTGCGTAACGTCAATAGGATCTGCGCGCTAAGGATTTCAGAACTAATTGTATATTCAGTTAAAACAACCTTTGAAACTTTAGTCTTCGGTTATGACCAAGGGAGGATAAACGATTATATCCGCAGATTAACAAAGCCTTGTCAGTTTGTTTCAGAGACATGTCCTGATTTGGCCATCGCAGGCTTTTCGTCACAAACGTTTTTAAATTAGTTAAAAAGCGAATCCCTTGCCAAACAAAACATTTACACGACCAAAAATGCTTCTATCTAAATTTACACGTCTTTTACCTGGTAAATGAACGTATAATCCGCTAACGAAAGCTCTGGTTGTTTTCTATCCATCCTGACTGAAATATGTAACATTTTCTTTTGGTGTAATAACTCAATGTACAAGTGCTAATTTACCACTATTGTTCCAATTCTTTGGTGTAATAACTCAATGTACAATTGCTTATTTATCACTGTTCTCCCAATTCCTTGGTGGTACAGATTAAACGCATCGTTTGTTAAAAAATGTATTATTTTTCCTCTTGAAAATAGATTTAATGAAAGTTGATGGTTATTGTTCCTTTAACTGAATAAGAACATATTTCTTTGATTAATAAATTTGAGTATCCATTGAAAACTAGTTGATATCTTTTCAATATTATTTAGTATTTTTGGTGATAATTATACAATTTCGAACATCTGAATTTGAAAAATATTAGCATTTTTCACTTTCCATCTAAATACGTCCAATATTTCCAGTTCATTTTGCTTTTAATGCATTGTATATGAGAATCCTGTGTTAACTTCACTTCATTTTTACACCTGTCCTTAGTAAACATCCAAAGATTCCCCGTAATGATTTATTACAAGAACGCCGCAATTAATTTAAAGACAATATTTATATAGGTTTAATATAGGACCCAGTTCGATATTCGCCTGATCGCCTTATTGAAAATATCGGCTCTACTTTTACCGTCACAGGATCGTTCGCACCTGGCGTACATAGATAATCAGAAATTGACATGAATTGATATTGTTTACGCCTTTTTTCACAATTAAAAAATGATTGCATCGCGGACATAGTTCTATTCAAGGGTTTAATACCTTCGTTTATATTCAGTGCCACAGGAATATCATTCAAATGTGAAAATACAGGTTACAGTTGACATGAAGCACTGTCTGTCGAACGCTCTTCTTCGGACCAAGTTATAGTAAAAGCGATATAAAATTTAATTTTATTCTGACCCCAATGTTGTGGTTAGTCATTTGGAATCGTCTGCTTAGACGATTCCAATGGCTACCCACAATTTAAGGTGCAACGGATAAATATGGACATTTTGTATTTACAAATTGATAACTCGTTCTCTTACAGCAAAATACTTCTGTCTAATAAATTTACCTTATAATCATTATTGCAAAACAAAAGGTTGTGAACATTGTCTGCATCAGCGTACCAAATAATTCGTATTCGTATTTTGAATCCTTTCCCTATGAAAATTGCAAGGAGTATTTGTCAATAAAAAAAAGCTGAGGGCGTAAAGAGTGTAAGGAGGCCATGATATATTTTATATTGATTTCTTTTGTTTTTATTGCCCTTGTTCAGTGTCAAATTCCAAATCTAATCCTTTTGCACTATCATTTTTTTCTTTTTCGTCCTTTTCTCCATATTTAACACGCATATGTCCATGGCAATGATTAATTGTAAAATATGGAAATCGTCAAAAAGTGGTCTGGCTCGTTGGCCGAGTGGTTGCGTACTGGACTCGAATTATGATGGCTGTCGGTTCAAGCCTCAACCGAGGCAGATTGTGAATTTTTTGCATCGCATATTTATGAAGAAAAGAAAAAGGTCGGTTTCTCAACATTGTCCGAGGGAAAAAATACAAACTTTTTTAATCAAGTTATGCAATAAGCATATTTTTTAAGAAGTTTCGGAGACATCGGTACAGACAGACAGAACAACAGACATCCACTCTAAAAGCATTCCTAGAAAATGAGTAAAATTCATTACCTCTCTTTTTCGATGTATCCTATGTATAAATGATGAAAACTTCAAACGTGAAATTTATACACTCAAATTAAACGTTGTTCTGTACAGATTTTATACTACTGTATTTTTTTATACTTCTAGCCTTTCAAAAACATCAGAAAATGTCGAGAACTAATACTTTTAGGGTTTCGTTTATGTATCGCCTATAAATCATACAAGTATTTATCTTATGTTTCAGTTCCGTTTATTCAATCTATGATAAATATTTTTTCATACTCCTTTTACAATAGATTTATTGTCATACCTATAGTCATTATGCTATTAAACAAAAGATCGTGCCATCCGAATATTAAGGTAGTGGACCCGCAGTTTTTCCGCTACATTTCGAAACACATGTTATTTGATCTTTCCCAATGTTAGCGAGGTTTCCTACTGAAATTATAAGAATACCTTGGTTAAAACTGCTAAAGTTCACGACTTCCAAAATGTTGCGTAACTATTGTGGGCCCACTACCTTAAATATTACATATGATTCTATTGATATGAACCTCAGTTTCAAGATAGCTTTAAAGGATACTATCTCGGAATATGAGAGATTGGATAGCTTAACCTTTGGCTTTCGACAACTGTGAGATTGCAGAATGGTAATTCTAACTTGCATTTATGACATATTTTGATTCACCAATACTCATTGACCTATGGTGATCCCTACATCGATTCAAAGTATAAGCTTAAAAGAATACATACCAGGTTAATTTTCGTGAGACGGAACAGTTGTTTTCCACCAGAGCGACGGGCGTTTGTTTCATGATCAGTTTTTTCATGTTTTTTTTTTTTTTTTTTTCTTTTCTTTTTTATAAGATTTAAAAAAAAACCTACACGAGAAAATCGGATTGTGAAACAATCGCCTGCGACCAGAATAGAACTCAATCGTAGACCGCCACGCGAAAAGGGACAGAGAAACGTTGTAGCCGGGATTCACCGTAATTCGTGAGAATGGTTCATAATTCATATACAGATAAAGTACATACTGAAATCAGGCAAACGATAAGGATGTGAAAAAAATTGTTAAAGGTTCAGAAATTGCATCCACTTTGCACGCTGACCACGGTATAGGTGCAAATCAGGGTACCATTTCGATGGCTCAGTGCGAAACAGTTGTAACTCCCTTTATGTTTATAGGGAGTTACAACTGTTTCGCACTGAGCCAGCGATTTGTGAAACGTTTAACGAACGTTTTCATCTTAACCGCGGGACATATGTCATCGTTTATTCAGTACACGCTCAGAGCGGAGTACCATTTCTAAACGTTTTGCTGACGTTTTTCATCTTGAACTCGGGACATATCTCATCGTTTATTTTATCAAAAATCTATGAATATTCCTTATACAAAGCATGGCGGTTAATGTTATTTTATTGTTCTGTTTGACAATCAGAATACATTATATTATCATATAAATATTGATATTCTTATACCACTTATCGATTCCCTCCTAAATACATGTGATTGCCAATCCGCTTATAGAAATATCAACGATTTCCTTCATACCTAGAACGCGATGTAAAATAGTTGGAAACATCGTGAAATTGACTAGTTGAATGATTTTGGAATGACCTTGGAATGATATTGATGAACGTGTGGAGCGAATTTTGAATGAAATTTATGGAGATAATCCAATATCGCTATTCCCCGGCTTTCAATCTAGACGAAATCAGCAAGAATTATAACCCCCCTTTAAAATCTACATACTTTCCAATTTGTGTTTCTTCGAAACAATTAGACGCTTTAAAACTGACACTAGCCAAAAAAGTCGTAGAAAAAATTAATAATTTCAATGAAATATTGATCGGTTTGATTTTTTTTTTTTTTTTTTTTTTTTTTTTTTTTTTAATGAGTGTTTGAAATAAATGATTGGAGCGCTGAGCGAGTGATTTAGAATGGTTTGGTCGAGATGTGTGTCAATCTCATGATGTTATTAACTGTATCCAAAATGAAAACTTAGTAAAATTAACAGAGTACCGAGTACAGCCTAATCCGTCCAAGATTTGTTTCCGTCTTTTTTTTTTATTCACATGCAATTGTTTCATAATCCGAATTTTGACAACCAATATAATATCAACGTTTGCAGTTATTCAATAAAAATCAAGTTTTGAAGTACCCTTACCCGTTCAAGTGAAAACAGAAGAAAAACTCATATTTTACACGTATAGTTTTCTTTGCTTTTTATATTTTTTTGCTACTTATTGTATTCGTATACGAAATTTTCTTCTCGAATTATTGAGGAAAAAAAGACAAAAACGGAACAAATAAAAATAGGTACCTGTCGATATGTTTTACTCAATGTGCATGTACTCACTTAGTGTTAGATTCAAATTTGAACATTCGTTTGAATAATTCAAAAGCATAATTATTTTCAATATTTTGAATTTCTGAAATTCCCGGATGCAATTGAACGAAATGATTAGATGAAGGTCGCGCTGACATCGTGAAACTGGCACTCATTTTGATCAAAACCATTTTATAGCGCTCGATCAGTGCTCAATTCAATAATTACAAACACACTCAAACCAATAAAAATCATTCCAAAATCGTTCAAAAACACTTCGAAATCGTTTAAACGATCGATATTTTTTTTTCTCATCGATATTTTTTTCGGGATTTTATAGGCTGATAATGGCTTTAAAGCGACTGATGAAGGACGCAGATTTTAATAAAGGGGGGTAATAAGATATCGATAATTTCGTCCAACTGGACGAAAGTAGCGATATTTTATCACCTCCCTTAAATTGCATTCAAATGTCGCTTCTCATATCAACTCCATTTCATTAGGGAATCATTCCAAAATTATTCACTTTTTCAATTTCACAATGCTGTCAAATGACTGTGTGGGTTGTCTCGCTTGCTACTCTAAGCTTTACCCACTGCAAGTAGACAACCAGTCCGTGGTCCAGTGGTTAGGACGGTGGCTTTGGTATCGGAAGGTCCCGGGATCGAATCCCAACCAGACCGCGGGAATTTTCTTAGCAAAAAAAGGGGGGTGTAGAAGGCATTTTCTTCAATCTCGCAAAACGGGTTTTCATTTTCAAAACGGTTTGCGAACGTTTTCTTCCTTAACACAGGACTGAACACATTGAAACTTATAAAATAAAGTTGTTCATTATATGACCTACGTCGCGAGGATGAAATAATGCCGTTGAATATCTTTGTGTTACACGAGTGTTATAACACAAGTGGAATAACTATGCAAATGAGGTCAGAGCGAATAGCAACGCTATTTTGTAACCGCGAAAATGACGTCATAAAGTTTGAATTTCAAGAATTTTGGCGATTTATCGCAAAAATTCGGGCTCTATTATAAAATAGACTATAAATTTTGTGCTCGTCAAATACAGAATTTATTAAACTCGTCATCTAAAACAGGTAAATACTCGGCGCAGTCTCGTTTTTATCTGTTTGTCAATGACTCGTTTAATAAATTCGGTATTCCATGACCAGACATTCAATGTCCTCTGTGAATTCTCTGGCTTTACTTCAATTAGTTCTACTGGTACCATGTTTCTCTCATTGAACTTGAATTGGCGTAGAATTTTATGTATTTTACATAGTGTTTCTATGCAAATGGATTTGTGCACATTAAAATTTTATTGTACTTCTGTGATTAGTTCTAAATTTCTTTGTACCTACCCCGGAACTTTGATATTTTGCAATATTTCCAACAATATGTTATTTGATATTAGTTATTTTATTGATATGATTATAGAGTTTTTCTTCACCATGATAAGGGTAAACATAACACTGCTTAAATATGTTGGACTTATCATGCAGAGATGTGGACTTGGGCTCTAGCTCTCTGTGAATTGCCCTATTCAAATACACTCCCAGCCTCCAGGAGGAATCCAACCCGCAACCATCAGATTATGTCCTAGTCGAGCAAGCTTTCCACTCGCCCAATGAGCCACAACTTAGTTGCTAGTATGGAGGAAATAGAGCTATTGATAGAGAAGCTTTTTTGGATTTCAACTATACCTGCATAGTTCCATGTTGTGGGTATTCATTGGAATCGTCTTGTCAAGATACAATATGAGAGTTATTGTTGATTTCACGAAGGTATGATAATTATAATCATAATAATAATAATATCTTTATTTCACAAATATTTCTTAATTATTACAAAGCAATCATTTCAAAACAACATCATAATGATTAACTTATTTACAACGAGGCATTCAAACAACATTCATGCAAATAATCAGCATTCACAGTCACACATTCTAAACTAAGGGAAAATATTTTCACATATCCATTAAATATCACAAAAAATAGCAACGATAAGCATTGAACAGCTATAACAAGTTAAAAACTCATTCTAACAGAGTTCAGATGTGTGATAAAAAACGAACATATAAAAGGCTTGTTTTGAGGAAAAAGAAAATGTTTAAAATTAATAAAGTAAAGCAACTGGAACTTCTAAAAAATAGTAACCCTAGAAACTTTTGGAAACTTTTTAGTAAAAAGAATTCTAACAATGAAAATAATATTAGTATAGACAGCTTTTATGAACATTTTTCGAACTTTAATGAGAATCTAGGCAATGCTAATAGCCAGGAAGCAGAGAATTTTGCACTTGAACATGACTTTAATTCAGGTCAAATTAATTTTGAAGAGCTTGAAACCCCTATTTCACATGGAGAAATTGAATCCGTAGTTCGAGACCTCAAACGTCATAAATCATACGCTAGCGACAACCTGTTGAATGAATATTTTATTGAATCAATTGATATATTGTCATCACATTTAGTAGATATTTTCAACTGTATTTTCAATTCAGGCAATTTTCCAGAAAAATGGTGTGAAGGTACTGTTATTCATTTACAAGAAAAAGGATAGGCACGATGTAAATAATTACCGAGGCATTACATTGGTTAGCTGTTTTTCTAAGATTTTTACCGGTGTATTAAATAAACGCTTAACAAATTGGATCGAAAATAACGGTATTCTGAGTGACGCTCAATTTGGCTTCCGCAAACAAAGGTCGACTACTGATGCAATTTTTGTCTTGAATTCGATTATCGAAAGGGTTTTAAATAAAAAGAAACGTTTATACTGTGCCTTTGTCGATTTAAAAAAAGCCTTCGACAGTGTATATCATAATGGTTTGTGGTACAAACTTTTCCAACTAGGATTAAAAGGTAAAATGTTAAAAATTATTCGAAGTATGTACTCCACCGTTAAACTTAGAGTAAGAAGTTGTTCCAACTATT
This sequence comes from Fragum whitleyi, assembly GCA_948146395.1. NCBI lineage: Eukaryota > Metazoa > Mollusca > Bivalvia > Cardiida > Cardiidae > Fragum > Fragum whitleyi. Next base: position 24,060,969 of record OX411549.1, on the reverse strand, counting down.
CAGATTTTTTCGAATGTGCAGTCGGGTTGAAACAAGGGGAGGTTATTTCACCCATATTGTTTTCTTTATTCCTAGAAGATCTTGAATTATTTCTCGCAGATGATATTAATTGTGGAATAAATATAGATGACATCATGTACATACTCCTTTTATTTGCAGATGACATGGTGATATTAGGTTATAGTCCTCTCGATCTTCAAAATAGCCTGGATAGGCTTGCTATGTATTGCTATGAATGGGGCCTAACTGTAAACGTTGAAAAGACCAAAATAATGGTGTTTAGGAAACGGGGTGGTCTAAAGGATGGAGAAAGCTGGGTATTTGATAATAAAAATATTGAAGTGGTAAATACATTCAACTATCTTGGAACGGTATTTAATTATACTGGATCATTTTCGACGAACACCGAATATATTGTTGGTAATGGACTGAAAGCCTTAAATACCCTTATTGCAAACACTTACAGATACGACCTAAAAGTAACCACGTTACTACAACTTTTTGATTCTTTTGTAAGCGCAACATTGAATTATGGATGTGGGATAACATGTTTCTCTAAAAGTAAGCAAATAGAGAGAGTCCACCTTAAATTTTTAAAAAATAGCTTGAACGTTAAACAATCTACAAGTACGATGGAAATATATTGTGAACTTGGAAGACACCCTTTATATATTGAGCGGCATGTCCGAATTATTAAATACTGGTGTAAAATTTCATCATCGCAAAATATTCTGATTAAGTATATTTATCAAACTTTACTTGATGATTGTAAAAATGGACTCCGTAACTGGGCCTCAAGCGTCAAAGTTCTTCTAGATCTTGCTGGGTTCTCCAGCATATGGGAAAACCAATATCAATACAATTTGAAATATTTCCCTAACATTTTCAGACAAAAGATTTTAGATATGTTTACCCAACAATGGACATTTAATATAAATTCAAATACATCAAGAAAAATTTACAAACATATTAAAGACTCTAGAAAGCTATTTTTCAAAACTCCCAAAAAGGTATTTCAAACTAATTGCTAAAATACGCCTTTCATCCCATAGTCTTAAAGTGGAGTCTGGAAGATATACGAATCAACGAATAGAATATGAATCCAGAACCTGTGACTTTTGTACAAAAAGAGAAATCGAAGATGAATTCCATTTTATTCTCTGCTGTGATGCATACACAGATATTCGTGTGAAATATATAAAACATTATTATAGAAACCGCCCAAACATGTTTAAACTTGTCGAACTTTTAAGCTCCCAAAATAAATCAATACTATTTCATTTTGCCAAATATCTTGAAGAAGCTTTTAAACGAAGAAAATCGCTCGAAAATAGATAATTCACTTTACTTTTACCTCTATTTAACCATAAATTTAATTTAATTTTCAGTTCAAAAAAATCTACTGTCTATACAATATTCACATTTGTGTTGAAAATCTATATATGAATGTTTATTTTGTCATTGTTTTGTGTTTATGACCTTGTTAAATTGTGTATGTATTTGCTTTTGTATGTAACGAGAAACTTTGTATAGTTTAAGTTACTTTAATAAAATTTCTATGTCTATGTCTATGATAATAATAATTAGTTTTATTAAACTAAATACCTAATCAAACCGTATGAATATGCGAAGCGGATTAGGTTTTTAGTCTCATACCTCCATGAAATAAAAAACACTCTTTTCATATCTTATAATGTAATATAATGAAGCAAAAAATAGATTTACGGTTTTAAAAAAAATTCCTTCGGGACTTATTTGTGCGGAAAGTTACACAAAAGCTGCGTACTCAAAGTTGTCTTCTTTGAAGAAAAGCCTCAATCTTTACCCAATCAAAATAGACGTATCTTGGTGGACACGAATGAAATTATTTCATTTTCAGATTAAATTACGTCTGCTTTAAAATCGATTACTTGATCACTCTAAGATATAATCCAGCAATCAATATAATGTAATCCCAAGCTTAATTTGTGTCATTCATACAAGTTACTTCTCCACAGAGGAATTTACTCCTGTTAAAACCCGGACATTTGCACGTGCAAAGCAGGATGTGAATTGGCAAACAGTTTGCACCGTTTTTCATCCTGAACGCAGTGCTGGATACTTATTTTATCCTTTACAAATTGTAGTTACCCAATCCAATGTTGTCGAAATTTCGACGATTTTGATCAACATAGTATCAAATTAGAATAATTTATACAATAATGATATCGTTTGTCGACAAATGACCATCTGAGTAATGCAAAAATTGTAAATATTGGTCGGATTTGTTAGGATCGACACTTGTCTGAATTAACAGAAAATCTGAATATAAAATGACTAGGTATAGTACCTTTCAATATATTTTTTCTGAAATTCGAGACATAAAGGTTTTAATCAACTTGGTTTACACAATTTATCACGAAAATGTTTTAATCCTTTCTCTAAAGTGTTCCGAAAATATTTTTTACTATTTTACAATTCGCAAAATGTTAGAAAAGTATCTATGCGGTATGATTTCAGATAAAAGCAATTATAATATGACCTACGTCGCGGAAGTGAAATAAACCCGTTGAATAATTTTGATATTACACGGGTGTTGTTAAAATAGTGAAATAACTATGCAAATGAGGTCAGAGCGAAAAGCGACGCTATTTGTAACCGCGAAAATTACGTCATAATTGCATATATATTGACGTCAGTTTTAAACGGCGTTATACGTTTCGCGGAAAATTGAAATGTTGAATTTCAAGAATTTGGACGATTTTACGCAAAAATTCGGGTCAAATTATAAATAGAATGTAAAATTTGTGCTCACAAAATTCCAAATTTATTAAACTCGTCATCTAAAACAGATAAAAGCTCGGCGCAGCCTCGTTTTTATCTGTTTATAGATGTCTCGATTAATAAATTCGGTATTCCATGACCACTCATTCAATATTCTCTATTTATCATAAAGTACGAGATCTTTTATGTTTGCCTTGAAAGTAACGCGTTGCTTCATATTTCATCTTTATAACACACTTATATGTAGGCTTATTTGCAAAATATTGTCCGAACGTTCAACTGATTTCCCATTTTCTTGCTTTTTTCCCGCTATACTCGACACATTCTACTGCAGTGCCAAATCTAATGAAGTCTCACTTTTAATTCTCGTCTTCTACCTTTTGAACAAATATACAGATTTTTTCTTACTTCCTTTACTTTTAATACAACGAAACAAACTTCTGAACGGCCACTTGGTTTTTTCTTAAAAAATATTTGTCCGTTGGTAGGCCTATGTGAAATGGTTAGTAGTCCAATTATGATAAAAAAAATCATTTAGAGACAAACTTCAATTAATATCGACTCGAAAATAATTGAAGAAAGTAACGAACTTGAAGAGAATTTCAGGCTACCCCTGATTTCAAAATTAACAATGGTGGGTGGGGTAATCTTATAGTTTATGCTCGTATCAGAAACTATAAGGTATGGTGATCTTTTTTTTGTTTGTCTGTTTGTTTGTTTTAATATATGATATCTGACACGTATATGTCATCGAAGATTGAAACTTATTCGGTTAATTTTCGAGTATTTCTGAGACCGGAATTTTAAATATCCTCTTAAAAGTGCCATTTTTGTGACTTTTGCAAAGGAGGATTCCTGTGTTTGATCGTTTACTACAGATACCAAAGACACAAAACAAACCCATTCTTCTTTCAGAATACGCCAAAATGAACGGTCATTCATATACAAATAAAAGAGTTTTTTATTTAATGACTTCAAATTGCTTAAAAAGTGGCAAATAGATTGTGGCCGTTTAGAAGTTCGTTTCAGTGTACATACCGATATTTGAGAGCAGGTATATTCCCGTTCCAGTCTGTTCAGCTTTGTTGCGTCCATCCTTTAACTTCTCTGCAACAATCGTTTTCAACTCAAATCAAAATTGGTGGTGGATTCTTATGTAGCCGATTTAGGTATCCATTCCGAATGTAATTCAAGTCATTGTTGAAATTGGTGTCAAAGTGTCCATGTTCTTGATATTTTGATTCTTGTTTCAACAAAAATATATTTAATTGTCTTCTTTTTCACTTCAAGGTTATTCAGCATTTACCGGTAATTATAAGAAATTTTAAGTATTTGACCAGTTTCGAACGCAATTATTTATTTTTTCCCGACCGATTCAAACAAACTTGTTGTGATCTATTTTTAGAAATATTTAAATGCACAATCACCCCCATTTAAATCCACAACAATAGAAATTCGGCTACTGAGGGTTTATAAAAATGAAATGAGATTTTAAAGGCGATTTAAAAGCCGATTCAATAAGTATAATAGACCTCCTAAACAATTAGCATGAGCCGGATAAAACCATTCTTGTCGCGGCATTGGGTTCACCGGAAAATGGTCCTTTACTGTCTTTGGGTAGGAATTAGCTCTACTTTGAAGAACTTTGTAGTTGTACCAAAGCGGAGAACACGTTATCTGGTCTCGCCATGATAAATTCTTCCAACATCGACCAGACAACAATGATATTTTAAGACACTGATATATTATCCTCTATATGTCGCATGAAGGAAAATCCAAGTGATGGATTTGTCCCGCTGTCAAATATCTGAATAGCCAGTCGACAGTTTGACCAGTCTTTCAGAGTGGCGGCACGACCAGCTTTGCGTTCAGGAAGCACAAATGAGCACCCCTGAAATGGTACCCAGTGACTACCAATTAAAACGTACAGTTAATACGATCGTGAAATTGACATGGTGAATGATTTTGAAATGATTTTGTGCTTTGTGTGTGGAGCGAGTTTTGAATGATCGGACGAAATTAGCAATGATTTATTACCTCCCTTTAAAAAATCAACCTATATTCTTGTCTGAGCACCTTTACGGGCTAATGAGACACTTTCAAATCCACTTTCGCTATTAAAATAGTTCAATTATTTGATCAATTCGATAAAATGGTTGGATGCCATGAACAATTTTGGCGCATTTTGAACGATTTTGGAGCGGTTTGAATGGTTGGAGTAAGTGTTATGGGTGAATGAATGGAGCTGAGCAAGCGATTAAGAATAGTTTTAGTGGAGGTGAATGTCAAGTTCACGACCTTGACAATTGTATCTAATACATGTTTCCAATTTGAGTTGGTCACTTGTGCTGCAATATCCTGAACACAGGCCATGATCTGACTTATCAGTTATGATTTATAGCTGCGATAAAGCAAACGTCTTCTATATTGTTAAGCCTATGGTGGAACTCTTCCTTTCCCACTATTGTCTTCCATCAATGAGTTGATAGTGGTAGACAGATAATGTGGCATAGCAGCTGGAGACTAAGAAAGGATTTTATGGTGGTACTGGTGTGAGAAATACCAGGAATCGATAGTTAGGTGCTCAAGCCAACTCAAAGATTGTTGAAAGTGGCGAATCCTCCATTCAAAGAAACAAACAAACTATACATGTATTGCATAAATATACCCGTTTAAGTTGGTGATCAAATGTCAATTTTCAGTATAAACGGGTATATGATCGACTTTTGATTTATCATTTATAACTTGTACATCTATTTATGAACATCAAATACTTTATTTTTAGGATTAGTAACGTAGTCATGGGGAGAGTTCATATGGGACACGGTTTCGGCCCGACTTAACCGGGTTTCCATCAGAACGACCTCGGTTTCGACACTAGTGATGTCATTTTAACCTTTCAACCTCGACGCTTCTGATCCTGGGTCAGGCCGGTGTTACTTGTGTTCCAAAATGGCGTCGAAAATAGTGCACAATTCGATTACAAAAAAAAACAACTTGTCTCTTTTACTTTATACAACAAATATTTTTTTTCTTATTGTATATAGTATCTTGCTCGATTTTATCACATTTGTCGATGGGATAACGATATTTTATTAGTAAATTAATCATTGAAGCGGTACATATGAAGTTTGTTTTCTACCACCAGTAAGTTACTCCGTTCACATGAACGTCCTTTCTGCGCATGCATATTAGGGTAAGTTCATATCGGACTCGGTTTCGACCCGAGTTGACCGGGTTTTCATCTGAACGACCTCGGTTTCGACACTAGTGATGTCATTTTAACCTTTCAACCTCGACGCTTCTGATCCTGGGTCAGGCCGGTGTTACTTGGGTTCCAAAATGGCGTCGAAAATAGTGCACAATTCGATTACATAAAACAAACGTTCTCTATTACTTTAAACGATAAATACTTATTTCTAATTTTATATTTAGTATTTTGCACGAGTTTATCATATTTCTTATTGGGATAATGATATTTCATAGTTAATTTATTATCGTAACGGTAAATGTAAAGTTTGTTTACTACCACCTGTGGGTAACTCCGTTCACATGAATGTCCTTTCTGTGCATGCATATTACAGTAAATTTTAGATTATTACATCATCTCACGCGACTCCCGGGCTGCCATTTGAATTTCCCCTTAGAGATTATTTTCAATTATTACATCATCTCACGCGACTCCCGGGCTGCCATCATGGGTTCTGACTGAAACCCGGTTAACTCGGGTCGAAACCGAGTCTGATATGAACTTACCAATGAATTTTCCCTTGGGTGTCAATGGGTGTATCTTGATCTTTGGAGTATTTATTTCTTTCGTGCTCTCTTTCGATAAATCAATTCTCTGCTATCACGTATAAAATCAATCTTTTATAGCAAAGGGCAGGTCAAACTAGACGGAGACCGCACCGCGCTTGCACGGTGATTAAACATTTTTCAGATGGCAGTGAGATTGCGAGAAAATAGTCATCGTGCTGAGCTACGGCGACTACACTACACTTTTACAGCGATCCTCAGATCACGTCACGACCCCTAAATCAGCCCTGCATTCAGGATGACAAAACAGTGCAAACAGTTTTCGAATTATATCCCGCTTTGCACTTGTGCCTGCGTGCAAAACGAGGTATAATTGGAAAACTGTTTGCACCGTTCAGTCATCCTGAAAGCGGGGCTGTTTTGTGCATGCCGCAAAGTGACCGCATTCGGACCGCGCAGTGTACCGACATTCCGCGATCTTTAAGACGATTGCAAGACGTTCGCAGTGCGATCTCACTGTCATGTTGAGATGTAGGTCATGCCTAGGCGTCGTTCCTGCGCACAGTATCGCCATGAGAGCGTCAAACAACGCTTCCTTAGCGTGACAGGCTTTAATCAAACACTTTTATAATATTGTTTTTAATAAATAATCTTTCTTTTAGAATATTACTTTTATTGGATATTTGGCTTCACGCGGGTTAAACAGAATGACCATCCATGCGTTCACGATCACGAAACGGTGCAAACAGTTTTTCAATTATACCCCGCTTTGCACGCAGGCGCACGTGCAAAGCGGGGTATAATTGGAAATCTTTTTGCACCGTTTCGTCATCCTGAATGCAAGGCTGCTTATAAGTCTTGAATCTTTTAAAACAAAACCGACTTTTTGGTCATCCTTCTTTAATATTATGTTCATTGTGGATATCCATGATAAGGTCACACAGTAGTGTACAAACGGTCAAGTATCAATATTCGGATAATCCTGGATTAACTGTATATTAATACTAATTCTCTTCTGTCTAAGACAATTATTTCATATGTCATACAGTTGGCGTCTATTGCAATTACGAACAATATTAGGTCCTTCGTTGGTACATGTATTCTTGTTTTAATCTTGTTCTCAGATTTTCATGAAAAGAAATAAAATACAGAAAATTATTGGGGCCCTAATTAAACTAACCACGTTGACAACGTTACTGTTTTATATAAATACGTTAACCTCCTAATAATATATATGACGCGTTCAAAGGTTTCTGTGGAAAATTCTTTGATGTTGACGTGAAGCAAAGAAGCACTTCTACGCAAGCGCCTGCCAACTTTTACTGGAGGCATACCAGAGTTTAAAGAAGCTGTGATAACACGACACCCACCTTTAAATCACCTATATTTTTGCTTAAACGGTGTTGTACTGACCTTTTACGGGACACTTTTCTGTATATTTCAGCTAACAGGGAGTCCGTGACTAATTTTAGCGTATTCAAACCAATAATATTGACCCCCTTCGTCAAATACAAAATAAAACTCACAAGAAATACTTTGATATGAATATTCAAGTGATAATATTGATTAGAATTTTGCAATCAAATAAATTTAAAGAATGAATGAATAGATACTCTTGGAAGCTTCTCTCTCCGACATACATGTAATTGAAATATCATTTAAGCGAAATTTAGATTCATTGCAAAGAAAAAAATTAGGACCTTCAGTTTAAAATGACCATATTGTAAAAATTAAGTATTTCAATGTGCCTTTGGTTTGAATATACACTTAAACAAGTCACTGAACTTCTATGAGCTGAAAAATACGGTCTTATATACTGGCGTTGCATCAGCTTTTTAGCAGAAGTATGGGTGAATAAAAAGTGATCGTCGTATTATTATAGCTTCCTAAAGTTCTGGTGTCAATTTCAAATCGCTGGAAAGGTGTTATGTTATCACATTATCGTCAACCCAGGTTCATGAAATGCATATGGGCGAATATTCTATTGTGAAATTTGGAATGCCTATAAGGATACACAAATGTTTTATTATAAGACTAATGAGTGAATAGAAGACTAAAAAATAGTATCAAACATCCAAATATGATTACCATCTCTCTCATAGGGCCAGAACTCGCCTACTAAACATGCCCAAGTTTGTCTGTGAATATATCATTCTTCTCGACGGCGCTACTAAAGTTGAAATGAAAAACGATTATTTTGGTACACAATCAAACAAAATATACCATCGTTGGTTCTATCCGATCTATTCTAAACCCGATCATGTGTCGACGGACCCTCGGGAGAATGTCACGACACGTCATTCCTTGTGATATTGTCAGCAAGCAACCATCAACTATATACAATGTTTTGGTTTCTAAAAAGATATGAACGCGGAACGACTTCTTCACAAACCATCAACGTAACTAAAGCGGCGTGTCTTCCCTCCCGGTGTGTCTGCCTAGGATTTATCCACGAAACAAACGTCTGCTAAGAGGTCGTGGATAGCTGTACGGTTTATAGTTGGCAGATGGAATTATATTGTTTGTATTTACATGTACATGTATATGAAAAAAAACTGCAAAAACCCCACATTTTGATGATGGACATCTTAGTAGCTGTTGTGTAAGATGTAAATGGGTCTAAGATGAAGCAAACCTGTCTTACGTTCAGGACGAAGAAACGACACCAACTGTTGGCAAAGTATACTCACGCTTTTCACACAAGTGCACGTGCAAAGCGGGGTATAATTTGCGGAAAGTTTGCACTGTTTTGTCATCCTGACCGCAGGGCTGGATTTATCACAAGATCGGGCAATACGAAAAAAATCACAAAAGCAAAACAAGGGTTGAATTACAACAAGGCTTTCTACAAATATGGACCATGCGCGGACTTTTCTGTAAAGTGGGAGTAACTTGGACGTAAGTGTGGTAATTTGTGGTATTTTTGGGGGGTAATTCAGCATCTGCTGGTACATCGGTCAATACGCTTGAAGAAAGACAAATTTCTTTTTAGCTTACCGATCGTCTACGAAGATCTACTGTGTTAATTATAATTTGATTACAACACGCACTAAAACACTTAGAGGCTCAACGTATAAATAAAATCTGATCACAAGATCCATTAAATAATATGACGCGAAATACTAACAAACAATTTTGAAAAATTTGTGTATATGTAAATGTTTCGGTTTCACAAAATTAAAGATAATGTTTTGAGATTTTGTAAAATGCATATCCTACGACTTCAAATTTCAGAAATGTCGCCGACAGTGAAACGTTTTCGTGTAAATTGAAAAAAAGTTCTTTAAAAAGTTGCTGATCAGCGTAAACAGCGTATTTATCCGTAATTTTAGAAGCAATACGGGACTACTTATCACAAAAAGAAGTGTCCATTCGTTCCTTACTCTTAAAAATGGGCAGACTGAAATATTTCATCTCCATTTCAATCTCTTTGACCGTCTATCGACTCTCAATGCAAAGCTGTATGATGTAAAACGGTCGACATTTCATTCAAATTTCAAATCTTTCCATGACTTTATTGGTGTGGATTTTAAAGTGTCTTATTGGTCCGTGAAGACTTCCAAACCCTATATACGCATATATTGATAAAGGGGGGGGGGTGTTCAAAATATCGCTAATTTCGCTCAATAGGCCTTAATTAGGGATACACATTTGATAAAAACACTTGATTTCAAAATTTCGGCAAAAAATGCCTTTTGCAAGAGAAATAAAACAATCAATCAAACTGACTTTCGCTCCTTTATGGCGAAAAAGGAGGACTGGTCAGGGGGCCTCGGGGATGATTTAGTTGATTTCAACATTGATGAATGGTAAAGATCTAGTTACGATGTTATGATCATTCATCAACGAATTTTTTTTATAATTATATAATTTACTGACAGTGAACGAACCCAGTCGTGAGTCTGTTAACAACTCTAATTTACGCAATATCATATAAGGTCCACAAATATTTAAATGTGAAACTCTCACGTGGTCACTGTAGGCCACGGTCATAAAGGATGGTTAATTTTGGAATCGGGGCCAAACTTTTGGAAATCTGTCATGGAAAATGGGATTTTGTGGATTTATTATTATTATTCTAATGTCACAATGTAGGCCTAGTGGTCATTTTGAGAATAAGCTCGAGATAAGTACATAAATGGTATCCGATTACCTCTAAACTTTTTGAGTCCAAAACCGTGGGTTCTTTGTGCCGAAAAAATGGGGACCGATCTGTCATAAAATTTGGGGAAATGGGCCTTGTAGATTTTCACTCAAAATATTCACAATTACCCGATAAAGTCAACAAATATTATCCGCCGGATTTCTGAGCTGAAGCTTTCACAGGGTGATTGTAGAATCATCGGAATTAAAAATGGGACGGCTCCGTGGGAAAACATGGGAAAGCGCTTTAGGGGTCTAGCTCTTAAATTTTCTTGTTTATGCATTTAAAGGTCACAACTATTATTAAATTCCCTTCAAACTTTCATAGGATTTTGGAGGGTCATCATACCTGAAAGTAGGCCTAACTTTTCGGAGGCTCAGAATGGGGTAGGCTAGATCGAAATGGGCCGTTTATGGAGTTTACAATCAGAATATATCTTCCACAAATTTCGAAATTTAGTCCTAAGATAGTATCTGATTTGCTTGAACTTTAGACATCATGTTATAGGAGATGGTAAAGATGGTTTCTTGCTAAAAGAATTGGATCCGTCGGAACACAGAAAAAATGGTCCTAGGCAATATTCTCATAAAATTTTATTTGCAATAGAGTGCACACATTTTGCCTTGCTTTACATTTCCTTTTAAAGCAATTACGTTGCAAAACTAGCAGATTTGTCTTTGGAAATGGCATAGGGAGTTGTCACGGGTTTCGAGTGTTGTCACTCGCTAACCCATTTAAAACTGACAAAATTTCTAAAACCGAAAATTTGGTTTAAAGCTATCTACTTTACATCGATTGGGAAACAAGTTCTTATATCTTAGATTAATCCCTCTCGATTCTGCTCCCAGAACTCGCGCCGAAAGTGTGGGCCAACGAAAAAACTAAGATCCTGCGAAAGCCGCTTCCAGGAACTGATCCGGCCCTCTACCGAGACCACGAAAAAAAGATGTGCACTCTTTGGACCACAATAATACATTTTTGAATCACTTGATTAGAGTTAATAAAATTATTTAGAATAAAGAAATTGTTTGATTCAATTTCGTTTTCATTTAAACGTGATTCGGCTAAAGTAAGTAACAACTGAGTTAGCTTATTGTTTTACTAGAAAAAATCCATGAATTCAACGGATTGGAAAAACTTGATTTATTTCCGCGTTTCATGATAATCAAAGTTAGAATGTGCAACGGATAGAAATAATTAAATACAGTCATTAGTGCGCCTCGCTGCCATTTTTTCCTTCAATCAAGGGGTTCAAAGTTCTTGCTAAAATCGTTGAATTACCTCCCTTTATAATATTGAGGGACGACGACGAGTAAAACATTGTGGTTTATCTGACCCAAATCAAACTAAATTTTGATTGGTCAATTTTTCTAGATCACTAAAATGGCGGAAATGGGTAGTTTTATCCCTTTAAATCCGTGGATATCTTCCTAATATTACAGGAACAACTTATAAAGTCGTGTAAAAACGCAAATCGTTTTCAAGACCAATCATACTCTTTCCCACCATTGTATCTTCACGGTGAAAGACATTTCAAATACTTGTTTTGTAAACCAGCGAAGTTGTTTTGATTAGTCAATGTTGACAAAGTCACTGAATGGGAAGTTAACAAGGCGTGTCACCAAATTTTAATATGGATGGCAAAAAGGACAAACGAAATAGCTTTGTAAGTACTGTACATTTTCATTTTTTAGGAAAATAATATTTTAGTGTATCTTGTTGTAGAATTTGACATGAGTTCTTTGACCAAATGTTTGAAATGCAAATGTCCAAACACCTTTCTATGTCTACATATCATATGTTATGGAAAAGTCAAGATTCCAGATTCCCAATTTATTGAGATTACAGGGGATGTTTTGTTGCTTTACCTAGTATGAGCTAAATTGTTCAATAAAATGGGAATCACAATCTCTTGACTTTGATGACAAATGTTTGACAGTAGAAATTTTGTAACTTGTAGCCGTAATGATAGTTCAAGTCATGATTATCAGCTTTATGTTGTAGGATTGTAGTGATCTCAGATTGTTTAGTTGTGACTGACCTGCCAGTAATGGTTTCCAGTCAACTTGGCCCATTGAATAACTCGGCCCGGTCAACTCGGCCCAATATAAAGTCTTTAGTAAGGTAAATTATATTGTATGAAATATGTATAAGTTTTATACAAATGATGCATTTATACTTTAGAATATTCATTTTCATTATATTAGAGATCATTTTGTGTTTTTTGACAATATTATATCTAATCATTGAATTTATATGTGTAATTCTCTTAATGATTCCTAAAGTTCAATTTATTCATTTTCAATTTGCTGATGCGTACGAAATTTCATCAAAACGGAATGAAGATTAAGTTATGATGTATTAGTAACAATAAGCTTGATAATTAATCGATAACCAAGTAGTTTTGGCATAAAATGATACTTGGGCCAAGTTATACATTTGGCCGAGTTAAAAGTGGGTAGAGTTGAAAATGGGCCGAGTTGACTGTAATACCCGAAGGAGGAGTTAGGCAGTATATATAGATATTCATGAATATACTTTACACACCGTTAGATACAACAATTTCATAATTATCATCTTTACTGTCATTTCATTTCAATTTGTAATATAAATGTATTTTGTCTTTTCTTTTATTCCCTATTTACACTAATAATGTTTTTTATAAACCAACAGGAAAGATCCATCAGAAAGAGGGTAAGGAAACCTGTCTTAGATGTGAATTACACAGTAACAGTTATTTAAAGGGGACCAAAAACATAATGTTGATTTTAAGCTCTACTAACTTACTTCTGTTTAGAAGAGCTATAAGCAATGGTGTCTTTCCTGTCTTCCCTTTCCTTTAACCTTTTCTTTTTATTGCGGTTAAATCTATAAATGAAAAAGGGTTCTCTTTTTTAGCTCACCTGAGCACAAAGTGCTCAAGGTGAGCTATTGTGATCATACAATGTCAGGTGTCCAGCGTCAGTCATGCGGTGTGCGTCATCCAAAATTTCTTAAAACATCTCCTAAATCAGTGGGCCAATCTTAATGAAACTTGGCAGGGATGTTCCTTGGGTCAAGCTCTACCAAAGTTGTTCAAATATACGAAATCCACCCTTAACTCTCCCTTTACCCTTAACAAAAAGGGCGAAAATAGGAAAATCTTCAAAAATCACCTTCTTTAAAACCAGAAGGTAGACAGCTTTCATATTTGGTATGTAGCATCATCTACCTAGTGGACCTCTACCAAGTTTTCATATCAAGACCCTGGGATCATATTTGGGCTCCACCTGGGCACAACCCTTTTTACATAGAATCAATGAGCGAAAATCTTAAAAAAAATCTTCTTCTCTGAAACCAGATGGCACACAGCTTTCATATTTGGTATGTAGCGTCATCAAGTGGACCCCTACCAAGTTTGTTCATATTAAGACCCTTGGGTCATATTTGGGCTCTACCAGGGCGCATCCCATTTAGCTCATCTGAGCAAGATGGGTGAAAATAGGAAAATCTTCTCTGAAACCAGAAGGCAGACAGCTTTAATATTTAGCATGTACAGGGCTTGAAAATTCTACTTGTCCGCTTGTCCTGCATGATTTTTTCCTTCTTTGTCTTAATAAGCAGGACGAGTAGGTTTTTCAAAATTTCACTTATGAAATTAATGCATCACTATATTTTTCTATATAGCAGGACAAGTAGCAATTTCAAAAAAAAAAAAAAAAAAAAAAAAAATTCAGAAAGCGGTGTTAAACCCATTCAAACAAACAAACAAATCAAAAATTTTCAAGTCCTGATGTAGCATCATCTAGTTGACCTCTACCTGTCTTGGCTGAAAACATTCCATGGTAGTGATCTTATGTAGAAATTATCTCCTTGTTGACATCTGCCTATTTAATTAATGTGATGTCCCAGGGGTCAAAGAGATTCAGGTGAGCAATCAAGGACCATCATGGTCCTCTTGTTTTTCTTTTTTTTTTTTAAACATGTACATGTATTTAGCATTTAAAATTGCACTTTTTCAAGACATTGATCTTGCCTGTAATCTCTTACTGATTTTAATGAAATAACTTATATACCATTATACCCCATGTATCATGTGGGATATCAGATATCAGGCATATGCAGGGTTTAAGGGATTCAGGTTTTTTGAATTTGAAAGGCACAAAATTAATAGGTAGCTTGAATCCCCAAAACTATCTGATGTGAGTCCCATGGACCTTCTGGGGATCAACTTCAGAAAAGATTTGAAGACTGTTTTAAAATAGTCTTCAATTTTCTTGAAGTTGAGCCCCAAATATTCATCAGGGTCCAAAAAATCCACTTGTCCACTGGTATTTACGACTCAAGTAAGAAATCCTGGAGGACGATTGGAGATTCTAAGGCAGTCATCCACCTTGACAAATTAAGAATGACTGGCATATAATTATTATACCCCCCACCTACGAAGTAGAGGGGGTATATTGGTTTCACCATGTCTGTCCATTTGTCCGTCAATCCCCCCGTCCATTCATCCGTCCGTCCATCCGTAGACCTTTTCGTTTCCGGACTCTAACTCAAGAACCAAGTGACCTAGAATCATGAAACTTTACACAAATGTTGCTTATGATCCAAGGAAGTGCCCTTTTTTGGGGGTCACATAGGTCAAAGGTCAAGGTCACAGTGAGACTTTGTTCAATTTTCGTTTCCGGACTCTAACTCGAGAACCAAGCGACCTACAATCGTGAAACTTAATGCAAATGTTGCTTATGACCCAAGGAAGTGCCATATTGTTTTAAAGTCACATAGGTCAAAGGTCAAGGTCACAGTCAATTTTTGTTCAATTTTCGTTTCCAGACTGTAACTCAAAAACCAAGCGACGTAGAATCATGATACTTCATGCAAATGCTGCATGTGACCTCAATATCTGTTACAAACACATCCTGCACTAATAGCACTTGCATTTTGACAAAGCGCCCGTGGGGGGGGGTATAAGTCCGCTCTGCGACAGTTCTAGTTATTTTATTGTCAGGATAAAAACATAGAATACAGAAAAGACACTTTAAAAAAGTGCATGGTGATAGAAGTTCGCAATAACTTGAACTGTAAACAGTTATGAATTTGGATTTCAAAAATAAAACTTCTGGATTTCATGTGATATAACTCGGTACCCAAATTCCGTAAATACTAATCTATCTCACAATCAAGGAAATTATCGAAAGTAAAAAAAATTAATAATAATCACATGTTTTGCTCATATCTACTCTTCTTTTGATGAATATCCACAATCATTGAATTTACCTTAAAAACCCATGGTATTGAATGTTTACAAATGAGATATTTTCACTTGTCCAATTTTTTACTTTCATTTTGTCTGCACTTCAAGATGAGGTTTCCAGATACAAAACATGTTCTCCAAAGATCACTAGGCCTATTGTAGGGCAAGTGACAGTCAAAGCAGGACGAGTTACTTTTTCAAGCCACTTGCCCTGCAGGACAGCCTTTTTCTAAATTCTTTAGATCCTGCATATATCAACACTTTCTTTACCTTTAACTAGAACATATCTCTAAATTCACAAAAAAAAAACAAAATTGTTGCTTAACCCTTTCCTGTTTTACAAAATTTTGACCTGTCCAAATTCAAAGGTTTTCCAGACGAAAATTTAAAGCGCATTTAATTTGAAAAATAACCATTCTGTAGGGTAGAAAATAATGTGGAAAAAGAAGAAATTGCTTGTCAGAAGCAATTTCTTCTTTTTTCACAATGTTTTCTAAATCATAAAATGACAGGCACATAAAAAGCAGGGATTAAACAGCAAAGAGTTAAAAGAAATAGACTTTATCTAAAGCTGGGACTCCCAAACATTAAGAAAGGACCCCTAAGATCCTAATTGTTTAGTCCTTTAGACTCCATTTTGTTGTAGTCAGATCAAAACCTTGATGACATTATGTCCATGATGCATCTTTTCAAAGAGTCAGTAGAGCATCTTAGACCTCTTGTTTTTGTGACCATTATATTTTGAATTATAATTTCTTTGTTAGCTAAAAATCAGTCAGATTTTAAAAAAGGTTTAATTTCATTAGATCAAGATAACTGATATTTTCCCTCTAAATATAAGTATTTATTGATGAAACTGTGATGATTATGATGTTGATCTGTTTTATCTTATCATGCTAAGTAAGTTTGTTTTCAAATGTTTGGTGAAAATCTGTGCACTGTGTATTTGAAGATAATAATAATGTTGTGGAAGTGGTTGGTTAAGATTAATTGAGGTTGACAGATACATGTACTTTTTTACTGACTATTTGGCTAAAATCTGAGTTATTTCCATGTCATTAATGCCATGATCATTGTTGACAAGGCTCGTATTAGTGTTTGATATTAGGGAGTCAATGACTCCTCATCTAAGAAATTCTGGGGATCAAATCTGAATTTAAAGGGGTCAAAACGACAGAAAAAGCAAATCATTAGTAAAATTTTGAATATTTAAAAGTCATGTTAATTGTTTCTTGTAATGATATGAAACAAGTAATTTATATGCAGAAGTTTAGAAAGTAACTTGTGAATTTCTTATGTATAAAACCATGATTTGACCCTTAGTAATTCCTCTCAAGGGGGTCAAAATGACCTCCTTGGGAGAAATTTACAGGGGTTAGATAAAGATATTTTCAGATTTTTGGGAGTCAAAACCCTGGTTTAAGGGTCAAACATGAGCTCTGGTCATGTAAAAAGTTTGATATTTTGTAATATCTCTGATATCTAGTATTAAAGGCAATCAGGGATGATTCTTGCTCAGAATATTATGTTCAAAAATATCTCACTTAGCAATATCTAATGAGAAATTAAGAATTTAGGGCAAGAAATTCTACCAAATCTTTCTCTAAATTTCATTTTTCTTTGAGATTATTCTCTGATTTGGCCAGTTTCAATGAGATTTCTGGCAGAAAAATGAGAGAATTTCTCAATATCTCCCCATAAATGATCCCTGGGCATTCACTTTAATGAGGTTGATGTTACTCATATGATATTGTTTAACCCTTTGCTGTTTAATCCCTGCTTTTTACGTGCCTGTGATTTTATTATTGAAAAATCATTGTGAAAAAAGAAGAAATTGCTTCTGACAAGCAATTTCTCCTTTTTCCACACTATTTTCAACCCTACTGAATGGTTATTTTTCAAATTAAATCCACTTAAAATTTTCGTCTGCAAAACCTTTGAATTTGGACAGGTCCAAAATTTTGTAAAACAGGAAAGGGTTAAAAAGGCTTTCTAGAACTATTGGTACCTTTGAAAGTGATATTTTGTTTCTTACAAGTAATTCAGTTTCACTCTGGCATCAACTTTTTATGTGCAGAACTCAAAAATCATATAAACCGTTGCTTTAAAAAGAAAAACTCCTGTAGTCGAACTGTTAGATGGGATATTCCTAATTTCTTATTACCCCTTACCCATCCTTCAACCTTGCCTCTTACTTTATTGGTATTTAAATCATTTTTTATTTAGAGTTTTTTTTTTTTAACTTTTTAAAGCTCCAAAATGATTACGCCATTACTGGTCTATGGCCTAAATATAATCCATGACTGAAGCTGTTGTATGTCTTATGATTATATTAATATGAAAAGCTTTAATGTTTTCAGTAGAATTAACTTTAGAAAACTGATCTTAACTCTAATAGTAAATATACTTAAATCTAAAATCTCACTTCATATTGGGCTATATATTCTCACCTATTGGAATTACCCATTTCCAGATGACAAAAATCAAACTTGGTTCAAGTTTAAAAAGAGCCTATCTAAATTTGTTATTTCTAAATTAAGCACTATTTTGTTGGTACTACTTATTGGAATCATATCATTAAGGCGATTATAATGAGTACCCACAACAAAGGGTTTATAACAGTATTGATAAGAATGCTTCCATTGTAAATCCATTTTAACCATTCTATTTGTTGCTTTGGATGTAAAAAAGAAAATTCAAGTTGAATATCTTTGTTGACCTGGATCGAAAACATGGAAAATGCAAAAATAGCTTGTACTTGAAGAAATTATTTAATCAGAGATTGACACTAATATAATTTCTTCATTTACAAGCAGTCACTAATTTATAAAATCAAGGAGTCCTAGCTAAAAGTAAGGATTTCAAAATTTCATGTAGGGGAAAACATCAAAAAATTTGTGGAAAAAAACAACAACTCTGCTTCTTCTCTACAATAGTTCCTCATCAAGTATAAGATGGGTTTCTTTCAAAATTGCTAGTACATGCAGACAAATATTACCTGTAAAGCAAAACTGAAACTGCAACACTTTGGTGGTCGAAAGTTTCACACATGATCAAGGAGATCATTTGATTCTTAACTTGCAAAATAGAGGAGTCCTGTCTGGATTGGATTCTTAAATTGCAAAAGAAAGGAGTCCTGTCTGGATTGGATTCTTAAATTGCAAAAGAAAGGAGTCCTGTCTGGATTGGATTCTTAAATTGCAAAAGAAAGGAGTCCTGTCTGGATTGGATTCTTAAATTGCAAAAGAAAGGAGTCCTGTCTGGATTGGATTCTTAAATTGCAAAAGAAAGGAGTCCTGTCTGGATTGGATTCTTAAATTGCAAAAGAAAGGAGTCCTGTCTGGATTGGATTCTTAAATTGCAAAAGAAAGGAGTCCTGTCTGGATTGGATTCTTAAATTGCAAAAGAAAGGAGTCCTGTCTGGATTGGATTCTTAAATTGCAAAAGAAAGGAGTCCTGTCTGGATTGGATTCTTAAATTGCAAAAGAAAGGAGTCCTGTCTGGAAAACCCACACTCTCCCCTTAGTGTCGAACCCTGTGAATTTTTAATATCCTTGTAGAACTCATAAGGGTATTCTGAGGGTTCAATGCAACACTATTGTAAGTGCCTATACATTTATAGGCACTTACAATAGTGTTGCACTGACCCCTCAATTCATATTACCAGATTGTGTGGATATTTGGGTTAGTCTGGCTAGATAATCCATAATTAACTGAAATAATATGAAATAAGTCAATTACCATTAAGGAATTTTTCATTCTCAAAAGTGTGCTCTTTTCTTTAAATATGATTTGAAATTATTATGATATTAACTTAGATAAGATTTTTTTAGTTAAAAATCTGACTCTGGTTTAAAAGTAATTTTTATTATAGAATGAAAATTCCCCTCTTTCCCCAATATCAGAAGCACTAAATTGCTTAATGCACTTAATGGTGAATCTGGGTCCTTTACACTGCTTTTGCTTTTTCTGACCCTTACTTTCTGTTTTGAATTAATTGGTATTTTTTTGCCCTCGACATGAAATGTTGGAAGAGCATACAGAGTTACCTTTGTCTGTAATTTTGGAAAGGAAGCATGTGGGTGTCCTTCAGTTTACAGCAAATTAGAAACCCCTCGATTAAAATGGGCAACATTGTTTTTTTCTTTGGTGGTCTTAGTGATATGCAAGACACAAGACCAAGTTTAACCCTTATCATGCTGAAAAGATTTTGACTAAAACTTTTCATCAAAATCTTAGGCCAAAAAGCACTGAGAGTACCAACCGAAGGTCATTATTTATTGTAAAACCTAAATCTATTGACAATTCTGTTTTGATAGTGAGAAACAGGTGGTGTAGACTAACATCAGAATGCACATATGTGCAGGCTGATGTTTGTCTATAGCTCCTGCCAAAGCAGGAATATTCCGGGTTCAGCATGACAAAGGTTAAGATCAAGTTTCTAATCTGACCTTTTCTAATTCCTGTATCTTGAAGGAATTAACAGTTCCTTTTTCCACAAAGATTTCAAGCAAAGGACAAATAAGAATAATTGGTGTGGCATCTGTGTCTGTTACACATTTCTAATTCCTCTTCTACATTGCAAAGTTTCTGATTAATTCAAATTGATCAAAGTATAATACAGACAATTATTGTGTTGCAGTATCAACCATAGAGACATGTTTTCCCACATAGTTTGATTGTGATGTCTTAATAAAAAAAGTACATAGTTTTGAAGCAGGCTCATACTGCATCAGAACAGATGGTTTTCAAATCTAGCTTGTGCAGGAAAAGGTGTTTGTCTGTTTGTCTGTCTGCTCAAAACTTAACCAAAATACCTAACATTGATCATTAAATCAAGCCTTTTCAAGATAAAAGCTTAATATTTTGCTTGCTGTTGGATATATCTAAATGATATGTATTTCACAGCTGATACTAGGCTAAAGGTCATCTGACAAGGTTTAGGCCATTCTGTCAAGATCCAACTTCTCAAACACTTAAAAAGGATTACATTGCAATGAATATATCCCAATATATTTGGGATACAAGCATCATATTTGGCATGATCATCAGGTGATAGGTCATAATGATGTGCATCTGTAGATACCAAGGTCGAATTTATTCGAGAAGATCAAGGTCATTTGACCCTCAAGGTCTAATTTCCCAAGATTTTAAATCAAAGAAACTTTACATTTTCAATTCCTAAAGACTATTCCAGGTACAGGCCTAAAATTTGTCATGTTGATAGATTTTAATAATGTGTAGGTACAAAGGTCAATTTTGATAATGTGTAGATACAAAGGTCAGGGTCATGATGAAGGTTAGCAAGGTGATCATCTGCAAAGGTCAGTGTTTTGAAAGAAATCTGTTTAAGGGGCATATGTGTTTCGCAAACACCTTGTTGGTTGAGGAAATGCCAAAGATCCTTTTGGGAAGAAAATTGTGGGGTCAATGAAAAATTAGCTGTAACAAGCATTTAGCAATACATATGCATCTTCATTGTCCAATTTGTTTTCCTCAACATCACTTTTACTAGAATTGTCTGGTAAGAGATAAAGAATATAGGACAGCAAGTCAATTTTTTGTTCACCAGCATGAAATGGCCAGACAGAGTTAGACATTTTCCATACAATACACCTAGTATATTTATTTTATAACCTCTATTTGCCTTATTTTTGTCGATGTTTCTAACAGAAATGCAAGTTTCTAAAAATAACCGCAGTATGTAATTGTTCTAAAAACATCCATGCGATATAAAAAAAATACCATATTGGATGTTATCACAGCGATATTTGTATAGTTTAAGATAAAAGCAAAGACCAGTCTATACCCTTGTTTTTAGACCCTGATTTTTCTTCTCAGCCAGAATAGTATCAAGTGGTCCCGTGTTCTATCCCTGACAGCATCACTCATCCTTTCTGGTTATTCGTCTCTCACCAATGGTTTGATAATCAAAAGCCTATGTTAGATAACATGAGGTTAGGAAAGGATGTGATGGTAGTACTGGTGAGAGAAATTTCAGGAATCCATTGTTAATGTTAGGTGCTCCAGATGCCTGCAATATAACTGAAACATTGTTGAAAGCGGGGTAAACTCCCATTCAAACAAACAAATCAGCCAGAATATTTTGTTAAGTACCAATATTTTCAAAAGAAATACAGACTCACAAATGGAACATCTGATGCTTTCAGCATTATGATTTTAATGCTATTTTGCCAATATTATTCAGCATGAGCTGCATGACAAGGATATACAGTGTAATTTTATTTTTTTTGTAGCTGTCATTCAAGATCGGAGGGAAGGACAAAAAAGACAAGAAACAGAATGCCTCCCTCCCGCCAAATTCCAAATTGCAGGCGTATCATGAGGAGGGCGTCAACGGGTCAAGAAATGAGGTCATCAATCAAATGTCGGACCAGGAAGTCCAGGAAAACTTTGAAAAGATGCTGGTAATATTTCATTTGTATTTCAAGTCCACATTCCTGCCAATACTTTGAAAGTGTAGATTCACAAGATATGAAAAATTCAAGTTCCCTAACGACCCTTTTTGTCTGACACAGGGCTTATGATTTGAACCTCAAAAATTTCCTGCTGGGGGTCATTTAGACCCACTAAATTTCCAGTGGCGGAACTTACATAATATAAAAGATAAAGCAGATTACTTGTTGTGACATGTTGTCTTCATTTTATTGCAAAAGATCTATATAAGTGAAACAAAATAAACAATAAAGTGTGTCTAGACTTTAGTTTATTGTTTATCTTGTTCCAGTTATATAGATAACTTTAAAGACTGATAAGTTTTCATGTTTGGCTCTTTTTTGACCCTTTTTAAAACAATTTTCATTCTAGAATTTCATGTAAATAGGTTAATTACTCCAAAATTTAAAAAGCTAACACAAGCCCTGCTGACACATTTACAAAACAGATCATATTCCTTGTGCTTAGCACACAATGTCATGGGGGCTTTGCAAACCACAGTTAGGGAGCTGATTTGATTTTAGCATGTGCATGACATTTCCAACAATTATAAATTGTGCTCAAGGCACAAGTATCAAGCAGTCTAGACAATGCAAAAAGAATATTTCATTAACCACTGGCAGGGCTTTTTACAATGTTGTGGGAATAGGCCTAAAAACATATACAGTGGTCTCGCGATAGCTCGAACACACACGGGTCCGATTAATTCGCTCGAGTTATCGCATGATTCAAGTTAATGCCAGTAAGCAAAATTGTCCTTTATGAAAACGTTTCACTGCGTTTTAAACTTTTCTTTGCATAGTTTGCCTTCAAGATATGCAGAACCAATGTAAAATAATCATCGAGGAAAACTATTATTAAATATAAAACTCTGATTTAAATTGATTAGTTCAATCGGGCAATATAATTTGGTCAAATCGTCAGCGTTGTAGAGAGAAAAATCTACAAAAGTCGATGGAGGCGTCCGTGTCTATCTAAATAGTCTCTGTTTATAGGTAATTGAATTGACAAAAGTTTAGATTTGGCAATTTTAATGAGAGGCACTATAACCATCAAATTCTTTCTTCCTTACTGTATTTTTGTAGCAATCCCTGGCAATTGGCGTTTTATCAGTCATAAGATAGGCGAGGTTGCAAGCAATTCCTTCTTTTCTCGCTACGTTTATTTTAGAGCTTACTTCCTACACAGAATGGTGTAAAACTTTCGTTCAGCAGATAATGAAATTTAAGGCGAAGCGGGATTCAAGACAATTAAAAATCAATGCGTTTTCTATAAGCATGTTTTTGTGCCGAATACTGTCGATGGGCAACCGAAACATTGAAAGTACAGCTGAAAAAGTGTAGTTTTGATGTTTCGGCGGACAATCGTCAATATATTTGGGTATACGTGTGAATAATTTGCTGAATTACTAACGATGATAATTTTAGAAATACATTCCAAATGATAACATTAACGAGCATTAATTCGATAAAAAATGCTCTTTTTCAATGATTTCAATAATGATTTTCAATAATTTCTCAGAATTATTTTCTTGTCATTTAATTCCAGTCATTTACACCTTAAAATTGAATAAGTGTGGCATACAAAAAGGTGTGAAAACAAGTTGTCTGACTCGTCCAAACCCCTTGAAAAGACCTAAGGTATTCTTTACGATGAGACGCAATATCAAATACGCACTATAAGTTTATTTTGATGCAAGACAATAGATGTCAGAAAGGTGCGAAACCCTTTACTCGAGGGAATGCAGTAAAATTTGACCGCGGGACTGAGATTCCTGCTCGAGCGATCAAGCAATCGCGCGTTCGAGTTAGTGCAGTAATAATCAACAAGAAAATAGAGTAAGACGCATTGGGACCGGGAGGCGAGCTCGAGCTTTCGCATGAATTCGAGTTTTCGCCCTCTCGAGGTAACGCGAGACCACTGTAATACATAAATTAAAACATACCAAGTTATGCCATAGTGTGCATTCATTGAGACTTGTTTTGATTTTTGAGAAACCAATTGTAGAGTTAATTATTAATTGAATATGTTCTAACAACTAAAAACCCATTATCAGTTATAATTTGAAACCAATTGCCCAACACTAGTAGGCAGTTACAACAGTTTTGCGCTGAGCAGTTGATTGATCAGGAAAAAGACAGTCCAGGTTTATAGACAATGAACAAATAAATTTCAATAAAAGTCCATTCCCAGTAGGAATTTTATTGGAGTATGATTCATATTTCTGTGCTGTATAATGAAACCTCTCATGTATGAAATGTAATTTACATGACAAAGTCATAAGTTTGTTACATGCTGTTACTTTTTACACCCTTGAGTTTAGAAAGGAAAAAAGAATTAAAAAAGATATCAGCTACCACCTAAGAAGTAGAGGGGGTATGTTGGATACACCATGTCTGTCTGTCTGTCCATCCATCCGTCCATCCATCCCTCCGTCCATCCGTAGACCTTTTCCTTTCCAGACTCTAACTGAAGAATCAAGTGACCTAGAATCATGAAACTATGTTGCTTATGACTCAAGCAAGTGCCCTATTGTTTTTGGGTCACATAGGTCAAAGGTAAAGGTCACAGTCAGCCTTTGTTCAATTTTCGTTTCCGGACTCTTAACTCAAAAACCAAGCAACCTACAATCATGAAACTTTATGCAAATGTTGCTTATGA
This sequence comes from Fragum whitleyi, assembly GCA_948146395.1. Classification (NCBI taxonomy): domain Eukaryota; kingdom Metazoa; phylum Mollusca; class Bivalvia; order Cardiida; family Cardiidae; genus Fragum; species Fragum whitleyi. The sequence goes on along the minus strand of OX411549.1, from coordinate 24,035,956 downwards.
CCCAAGGAAGTGCCCCATCATTTTTGGGTCACATAGGTCAAAGATTAAGGTCACAGTCAATTTTTGTTCAATTTTCATTTCTTGAATCTAACTCAAGAACCAAGCTACCTACAATCATGAAACTATATGCAAATTGTGCTTATGACCCAAGGAAGTGCCCTATTGTTTTGGGGTCAAATAGGTCAAAAGTCAAGGTCATTGTAAATTTTTGTTCAATTTTCATTTCTGGACTCTACCAGGATAACTTAGTGACCTACAATTATGAAACTTAAAGCAAATTTATTTCCAAGTATAAAATTGCAGGGGCTCAAAAACTGTGGTCTGTACAAGAAATAGCAGTTGTCCAGAGGATGGTGGCTTAATACATTTTAGTTGATAAAATGCTGGTATGCATATAATGAGTTCAAAGCATAATTCTCATTTAATAGGGGCAGTTACAGTATATATTGTAATACAGTTACAGTATATATTGTAATAAGTATTTTTAGATGTTTAGTCAATTTATTCTTTTATGAGATGTTACACCACAAGTCATAAAGACTGGAGATTATGTGGGGAAAGGTTTTAAGATCTGAAATAAATGCTAGAATTTCTGCAGATTGCAAGGATGCCTGTTTTCTGGAAATATATTTCTTACAGTAAGGCTTACTCTACAGTAAATTACACACACCCTCCCTGAGTCTAATTGTTTTAGCAACAATATCTTGGTAGCTGTCAAACTTGTTAAGTAGCTCTCTGATTGTAGGATAAACCCTTTCTTCTTTTGACTTTATTAATCCATTGTCAGTGCAATACTGTTAAAGCCTGAGGCTTGTAAAGGACTAACTAGTAGTACTGCCGAGAGAAATTGATACAGATTTGAAAGTACCCCAGGTGGTCTTGATAGAGGGGTTTTAACTTTTACTGTACTAGGAATCCATTGTTTGGTTCCCCAGCTTCTGTGATAAGACTGAATAATTATTAAAAATAGTGTTAGATCCCTTTAAAATCTATTGTGAACACAGCAGCCTTCACAGCACAGTTGGCAGTGCTTCGGACTTGCAGTGATTCTGGGTCCTGAGGTCCGTTTTACTAAGGATCTTTCGAAAAAAATAACTGAAAGTCAAATTCCAAACAAGAGGGCCATAGTGGCCCTAAATCGCTCACCTGAATTAACTTTCTAAAATTTTCCAAAGCAGGTTTAGAAAAAGAATGATGATTAAATGTCTTTTAGCTAAATAATGCTGTTGCTTCAATAAACATTGAGAATCCTTTTTTACAATTTTCAGGTTAACTTACAAGTTTTTTCTATGATTTGACCCCGCGACCTAGTTTTTGGTCCCAGTTGACCCAATTTCAAAGTCATCCAAAATTGCATCAATTCAATCAATTTTGCCAAATTTCAAGATGCTCTGGCAAAAAATGTGGCCTCTAGCGTGCATACAAGGTTTTTCTAAGATTTGACCAAGTGATCTAGTATTTGACCCCAGTTGACTTAATTTCGAACTCATCCAAGATTTCAACAAGACAATCATTCTGACCAAGTTTCAGGTTGATCGGGCAAAAAATGTGGCCTCTAGAGTGCATACAAGGTTGTTCTAAGATTTGACCCTGTGTTCTAGTTATTGACTCCAGTTAACCCAATTTCGAACATGTCCGAGATTTCATAATGACAATCATTCTGACCAAATTTCAGGTTGATCGGGCCAAAATGTGGCCTCTACAAGGTTTTTCTAATATTTGACCCCATGACCTAGTTTTTGACCCTAGTTGACCCAATTTTGAACTTGTTCAAGATTTTATTTAGACAATGATTCTGATCAAATTTCAGGTTGATTGGGCAAAAATGTGGCCTCTAGAGTGCATAAAAGGTTTTTCTAAGATTTGACCCGTGACCTAGTTTTGACACCAGTTGACCCAATTTCTAACTCCTCGAAAATTTAACAAGACAATCATTCTGACTAAATTTCAGGTTGATCTGGCCAAAAATGTGGCCTCTAGAGTGCATACAAGGTTTTTTAGCTCCACTGGCTGAAAGCCACTGGGGCTATTGTCATGGCATTGTGTCCGTCGTGCGTCCGTCCGTCCGTCCGTCCGTGCGTGCGTGCGTCCGGTCGTAAACTTTTTCTTAAAAAATCTTCTCCTCAGAAACTACTGGATGAATTTCAACCAAACTTCACAGGAATGATCCTTGGGTGACCCTCTTTCAAAGTTGTTCAAGAAATTTTGATCCAATGAAAAACATGGATTTAATGGGCGTGGCTAATTTCCAAATATGGTAAAAAGTGAATTTTCTCAGAATCTAATTGATGGATACCAATTAAATTTTACATGAATGATCCTTGGGTGACCCTTTATCAGTCTACCAAAAATTATTGTGATATGATGAAAAATATGCATTTTATGGGCGGAGGTCATTTCTCTATATGTTATATAGTGGAAACTATGAAAATCATTTTCTCAGAATGTAATTGATGGATACCAACCAAATTTCTGTAGAATGATCCTTGGGTGACCCTTTATCAGTCTACCAAACATTATTGTGATTGGATAAAAAATATGCATTTTATGGGCGGAGGTCATTTCTCTATATGTTATATAGTGGAAACTATGAAAATCATTTTCTCAGAATGCAATTGATGGATATCAACCAAATTTCACTGGAATGATCCTTGGGTGACCCTTTATCATTCTACCAAAGATTATTGTGATCGGATAAACAATATGCATTTTATGGGCGGAGGTCATTTCTCTATATGTTATATAGTGGAAACTTTGAAAATCATTTTCTCAGAACATAATTGATGGATACCAACAAAATTTCACTGGAATGATCCTTGAGTGAACCTTTATCAGTCTACCAAAAATAATTGTGATCAGATGGAAAATATGTATTTTATTGGCGGAGGTCATTTCTCTATCATATATAGTGGAAACTTTAAAAATCACTTTCACAGAATGTAATTGATGGATATCAACCCAATTTCACTGGAATGATCCTTTGGTGAACTTTTTTTCATGCAGCGAAAAATTATTGTCATTGGATGAAAAATATGTCTTTTATGGGCAGAGGTCATTTCTCAATATTTTATATAGTGGAAACTTTGAAAATCATTTCAACATCAGTAGAACCCAATTATCTTAAAATCTAGTCAAACCTTAGATTTGCTATTTCAAGAATTTCAAGCCTGTGGAGCGACTCAAGCCATTCATGGCTTTCTAGTCTAAGATTTGACCCGGTGACCAAGTTTTTGACCCTAGTTAACCCAATTTCGAACTCATTTGAGATTTCATCAAGACAATCATTCTGACCAAATTTCAGGTTGATTCGGCCAAAAATGTGGCCTCAAGAGTGCATACAAGGTTTTTCTAAGATTTGACCCGGTGACCTAGTTTTTGACCCCAGTTGACCCAATTTTGAACTCGTCCGAGATTTTATCAAGACAATCATTCTGACCAAATTGCAGGGTTGATCGGGCCAAAAATGTGGCCTCTAGAGTGCATTCAAGGCAAATGTTGACGACGGACGACGGACATCCACCTAACCACAATAGCTCACCTTGAGCACTTCGTGCTCAGGTGAGCTAAAAAGTATATGGTACTTTCATCCATTGTTTGATTCTGCCTTACAATATCTAATTGAATCGTCTTCAGGACGATTCTAATGAGATGATTCATGGCAGAATTTCATATTTAGTTACTTCTGTAGAAGCAACTTTAATTTTTGACTTAAAATCAGTATCTATTCTAGGATTCAAAATGTAGGGGGGATTTTTGTTGAAAATCAGCAGCATCAGTCAAAAAGATCAACATATCTGCTCTTTCTCTATGTAAAAAAAATCCCTCGATCATTGTCTTCAAAAATAGGGGAGATTTTTTCCAAAAGTATGTGTTAAAATGTGCAATTCCCCCCTCCTAGAATTATAAGAAACTGAAAATGGTTGAAAGATGTTTAGTTAAACAGGCCCCTGGATTCAAAACCAATGGCAACTCATCCTTTCTGACTATTTTGTCTCCCACCAATTGGTTGATAATCATAGACCTATGTAGGATAAAACCTGGAGGCTCTAAGAAAGGATGTGTTGGTAGTACTGGTCAACTTCAGATAGAAATACCAGGAAAAGCAGGGTAAAAACCTGTTTAAACAAACAAAAAATCTAACTCCAATGGCAGCACACAATCCTTTCTGACTTCCTCCATGGGTCAATCTTAAATGTATGTGGTAAAAGAGCAGCTGAAAGGAAGTCATGCTTGATTCTGTTAGGCATAAAACAGAAAATAATGTTAGGTGCCTCAGACGACAAAACACAACACTTGATTGTAAAAAAAGCTATTAAATGATTTTTAGCTCACCTGAGCACATCGTGCTCAAGGTGAGCTTTTGTGATCATTGAATGTCCGTCGTGCGGTGTGCGTCGTGCGTTGTGCTTCGTCATGCGTCAACAATTTAAGTGTTTACACTCTAGAGGCCACAAATATGATCAAATCTTCATGAAACTTGGTCAGAATGTTGGTCAGGTTGCAAGGATGAACCCTATCGAAAATGGGAAGGATCCATGCCAAATCACGGGAAAAGGGGCCTTATGACCAATTTTCTTGTTTTCACTCTAGAGACCACAAATATAATCCAATCTTCATGAAACTTAGTCAGAATGTTGGTCAGGTCACAAGGATGAACCCTATCGAAAATGGGAAGGATCCATGCCAAATCACGGGAAAAGGGGCCTTATGACCAATTTTCTTGTTTACACTCTAGAGACCACAAATATGGCCCAATCTTCACGAAACTTGGTCTGAATGTTGGCCAGGTCACAAGGATGAACCCTATCGAAAATGGGAAGGATCCATGCCATATCACAGGAAAAGGGGCCTTAATGTTTTTTTCTTGTGAACACTCTAGAGGTCGTAAATATGGCCCGATCTTTATGAAACTTGGTCAGAATGATTGACAAGTCACAAGGATGAAGCCTTTTGAAAATGGAAAGGATCCATACTATATCAAGGGAAAAGGGGCCTTAATGATAATTTTCTTTTAAATGCTCTAGAAGCCACGAATATGGCCCAATCATCATGAAACTTGGCCATAATTTTGGCCAGGTCACAAGGATAAAACCTATTGAAAATGAGAAGGATCCATGCCATATCACAGGAAAAGGGGCCTTAATGACAATTTTATTGTTTACTTGCTAGAGGCCACAAATATGGCCCAATCTTCATGAAACTTGGTCAGAATATTGGTCAGATCATAAGAATGAACCCTATTGAAAATGGGAAAGATCCATGTTATATCACAGGATAAGGGGTCTTTATGATAATTTTTTTGTTGTAACTCTAGAGGCTACAAATTTGGTCTAAACTTAATGAAACTTGGATTTTTGTAGAAATTATCTCCTTCATGACATCTGCCTATTTAATTGATGAGATGTCGGTCAAAGAGACTCAGGGGAGCGATCTAGGACCATCTTGGTCCTCTTGTTTAAATCCTTATCAAAACAAACAAATGAATGTGTAAAATTTGTGAAAAAAATTGAATATTCATCAAAATTAACTTGCAGTTAAATGTGTTGTTTTTTAAACTATTTTGAGTTTTCACAACATAGGGATAAGAATTATAATAATAGATTTTTTTTTAACTATCAATCTATTAAACTAATCATACCAAAGTATTGAGAGGAACACTAATGATCTATCATACCATAAATTTAATGAAGCATTAGGTTTTGTAAAGAATCATAAAGTATTTCACTACCATGACGGACCTAATATTAAATTCAATTCCTCAAATCTGTTATTTCTTTGCTGTAGATTTATGTTTGCAGAGGTAAAGTTATGAAGGGCCCACATAATGGCATTCTAAGAATGATTATTTCTCATTCAAACCTTATTTTATGTTGTTAATACTCATTGGAATTCTCTGAACAAGACAATTCTAATGAGTACCCAGGGATTGACACTAGCAACAGTCCTCGGGCCGATGACCTGTTGATTTTAGTGAGGACTGGTAGATGCTACCATGTTGCAGGTCCTTTAGGCCTGTTGTTAATGGCAGTACTAAGTATTTCAAATCTGTTCAGTTTTGAAAATTAATTGCCTTTCTAATACTAAAATTTGCATTACTAAAAGGAAAACATTGTAGAAAAGATGAAATTGCTTGTTGAAAGCAATTTCTTCTTTTAAAACAATGTTTTCCTTGCAGATTATCCCTTTAATTGATAAAAGTCAAACATGATTTTTTTGCAGGACCTGTTATTATCAGGGAGGACCTGTAACATTAAGGGCTTACAGGTTCTTCAGGCTGGTTGCAAAAAGTAATCAATGTCATAGGCAGTATTGGTAAAATATTTAGATCCCAAGTTGAATTTATATCTTCAAATTGTAGCTCTTTTCCTGGGTTGTTTTGGAACAATCTAAAGACTATTGTTACTGAAAGGTGGTATTTGTAGTCTAGAGGTAGAGCGTAGCACTCTGGACCTAGAAGTCCTGAGTTTGATTCCCTGGAGCACATATAAATCTTGATCCTTTCTTTGGTCCATGCATTTTGCGTGAGTACTGGTTCATTATCCAGGAAGCAGAATCAAGAGGGATTAATTTAAGTTAGAGGAACTTGTTTCTCAATCGATGAAAAATAAATCTAAAGGGTACTTATTGTCACAATCCAGTTGGCATTGTTTGTTGAAAAGTTGTTGACAGTGTCAAAAACTTAGCATTGCCTTCATCTCAGTTATTAAGAAAGAACATTGCTTGAAATTTTGCTAGTAGGTATCAATCCATGATGAAAATAAATAATTGTTACTTCCAGTGTAGGCTTTGATCAGACTGCACCTTGTTTTTGTAAATAAAAATAGGAAAGGAACATTAAACCCTGCTGGTCTGATGAAAAATCTTGTCAATCAGAAAGCATCCAATTTTATTGGTGGAAAAAAGAATGATTTCTGACCAGAGTGCCACTATGGTAGACACTATTTATTCAGTAAATAAATATTTGATGCCCACCAAAAATCAATTTTGACCCCAGTATTGTTGTGTTTGATATTTAGTATCAGTTCACATCTGTCTTATTTGACCCAAATAAGTGGAAGAACACAAAATATTTTGTCTTCTATGGTGTAATCCAATAGGAGAGTTTTTTTTTAAAAATTTCTAGTATTTTGGCAACCTTTAATTCAATACCATAAAACAAAACTCCGTGATCCAAAATTAACTCTTGTCATGCTGAACCAAGAATATTCCTGCTTTGGCAGGAGCTATAGACCAACATCAGCCTGCACATATGTGCAGTCTGATGTAAGTCTACGCCACCTGTTTATCACTTTCAAACCAGAATTGTCAATAGATTTAGTTTTTCAAGTAAAAATTGACCTACAGTTGGAACTTTCAGTGCTTTCTGCCCTTTTATTTTGATGAAATCTTTTAGCCAAAATTAATTCAGTATGACAAGGGTTAAGATAATACTGCACAGATGTTACAGTCTTAGCCCACACTGTCTGTGTCTAGTGTTCTTCTAAATTACTGTGGGAAACTGGAACACAACTCATGCACAACTACTATAATTGGCTATCTCTTAATCAAAATTGAAACTGAACAAGATAAGGGTTAAGTAAATTAAGAATTTTCTAAAAATTAACTACTAAAGAAATCTGAAAGAAGGTGTTTCTTATGCAATTAAAAAATAGTATTGTGCATGTTCTACTTTTTACCCAACCAATAAAAAGTTATTGCAGTAATAAAGATATTAAGAAAATATTAAAAAGAAAATAAGAAGATAACTTTTACTAATATTAATTGTGATATATTGATTGTTTCTTGTTCATTTAAATGTTTGAAGATAGGACCAGTATATAAGACAACAAGAGCACCGCCTACGGGTGCCTACGCTCGGCTGTGGAGTGCTGGATGGTGGGAAAAAATCTAAGTCGAAAAAGGGGCATAATTTGTACAAAATGCATTGAGAGTTATCCCCCTTGATAGTATAGGTTGCTCTTTTGATGGTGAACATGTGTGCCAAGTTTCAAGTGAATACCTTCAGTAGAGCCAGAGATATAACAAAATGTCAAAGTTCACGCATGACAACAACGACAACGATGACGACACAGAGGCTATAGCAATACCTCTGGTTTTCTCCAAAAACAGCCAAGCTAAAAAACAATTCCTTTGGTATTATTTATTTGTAAGAAAGAGGTGATTCCATTCTAAGTTTTGTAATTTACTGAATGTAATTATACTACAAACAAACATAAATATTTGTAAACATGTGAAGTTTTGCCTTCAGCTGATAACATTCAGATGTGAATTTGTTATGTTCAAATTTATTCAACTCGGTAAAATAGATGTTTTCTCTAGTTTGAAAATTTCACAATGTATGTGCCCTATGTTCAGAAAATTATAACCAATTATGCTGATTCAGCAATTTTCTACACTATGATTAACCCTAACCATGCTGAACCCGTAATATTCCTGCCTTGGATGGAGCCAAAGACAATCAAAGTACTGAAAGTACTGATAAGTTGGAATGCGTTCAAGAGACCATGACATCAAGATACTAACGAAGCTAACGCCTCCCGCCCAGGTGATTACATAATACGTCTCGACTTTTGACTGAAAAATTCACCAAACCGCGTTAAAATATGCGCTAGGTCAGATGACTATGAACATTTTGAAAAATTTTCATCCAAATCGGTCCATAAATGGAGGAGTTACGTTCACAAGATTTTTCAAATGAAGGCATCTTTTTCCATGAGACGGCTTAATATTCACCAAACCGTGACAATATGCACTAGGTCAGGTGACTAGAAACTTTCTCTGAAAATTTCATCCAAATCGATCCATAAATGAGGGAGAAGTTGTGTTTACAATTTTGTTTATACATGAAGGCTCTTTTTCCATGACGCGGCTGAAATTCACCAAACCGTGACTTTATGCGCAGGGTCAGGTGATTAGGAACATTCTGTGAAAGTTTCATCCAAATCCAAATAGAAATTTTGGAGTAGTTGTGCTCACAAGGAAAGTCGACGTACGTACGGACAGACGGACAGACAGAAAAGATGACGCTAATAAATGACCTTCTCAAGCTGCGTATAAAAATGAAATCCGAGAAAATACTATGCTTTCACAGTCAAAATCGCAAAATTCAAGACTAGCCTTTAGGTAACGCAAATTTATGCGTAAATTAAACGATACATGTTTTTGAAAGCCAAAAATGTTTCTTGAAAGCCAATTTTAATCGTACGATTGCGATACGATCAAATTTTGGTCGTAGGGCCTTTCTTGAACGTGGCCCCTGAAGGCAAAACACGTGGGGTTGGTAAACTCGTTCAGATATATGATAAAAACAAAGGCTGTAGTTAACTTATGATAATCTTCAATGATATTTAAAGGATTGCGCACGTGCGTATTTTTGCACAAGTGAATTTATGTCTAAGCAATTTTTAAAGAAAATGGACAAAGAAAGCAGAAAGAGAAGACAAATGTTAGCCTGTAGACCCGCAATTTAGAGTGAGTGATCAAAGGTATAGACAAAATTGACCTTTGATCCATCGCTTAAACTTGTGGATCTATACCTTCATCATCCTTGCTGCGTCCACCATCAAGTGAAATTGTCGCTCGAATTGGAAATGGGGTTCCATTTTTTAAGAGAAGTAATAAAAAGAGAATATTTGCTGGATCGGGTTGTTAATACAGATAAATAATCTGCAGATTTTGCGCGTTTCTAATAATGGTTTACGAAACAATTAGATAAAAAAAAAACATTTGATCTACGGTATTTTGTTGAAGTGTGTAAAAAGTTCGTCCAGAAAGTGAAACTAGACCTCTAAAAGAAGCTATCACATTATTCTACGAAAAACAGGTCGCGACGTTACCAAATAAGTAGATCACGTGATTGGCTTGAGCTATTGCCACAATTCTACGAAAAACAGGTCGCGTATTACCAAATAAGCAGATCACATGATTGGACAGTGCTGTTGTCAATAGCTTACTATATTGGACTTAACTTATCACATGATTTCCAAATATAGTAATACAAACATTCGCTACTAGTAAATTCGTACGCAAGTTTCAATAAATTTCGTTTAAAACATAAATTAGCGTGTTTATAATTTACATGAAGTGATAGTTGTGTAATTGTTCAACATCATTACTTCTTGATGAAATAAACTGTATGTCTGTGTCAAGTTGAGATATACAAAATAGGCCGGCGTGTATTCACATTCTGTTCACGTGATATGTGTTATCAAAAAACCCGAAATGAAATTATCTTGTGTTCATTTTGCGGTTTTGTTAAATCTAAGTTGGAATTGCTCCGCATTCCAACTTAAAAATCAGCCTGCACATATGTGCAGTCTGATCTTTGTATATACCACCTGTTTTTCCATTATTGAAACCAGAAAAGCTTAAAAATTTAATTTTCAAAATGAATACCGACTCACATTTTTAGCTCACCTGAGCACGAAGTGCTCAAGGTGAGCTTTTGTGGTCGAGTGATGTCCGTCGTCCGTCGTGCTTAGTCCGTCATGTGTCGTCAACATCTACCTTGTAGACACTCTAGAGGCCACATTCTTTGCCCGATCAACCTGAAATTTAATAAGAATGATTGTCTTGATGAAATCTGGGACAAGTTTGAAATTGGGTCAAGTGGGGTCAAAAATGAGGTCATGGGGTCAAATATTAGAAAAAACCTTGTAGACCCTCTAGAGGCCACATTTTTCGCCCGATAAACCTGAAATTTGGTCAGAATGATTGTCTTCATAAAATCTTGGACAAGCTGGAAATTGGGTCAAGTGGGGTCAAAAATGAGGTCACGGGTGAAATCTTAGAAAAACCTTGTAGACACTCTAGAAGCCATATTTTTTGCACAATTTATCTAAAAAAAGGTCAGATTGATTGTCTTCATAAAATCTTGGACAAGTTTGAAATAGGGTCAAGTAGGGTCAAAAATAAGGTCACGGGGTCAAATCTTAGAAAAACCTTGTAGACACTCTAGAGGCCACCTTTTTTGCCTGATCAATCCGAAATTTGGTCAGAATGATTGTCTTGGTGAAATCTCGGACAAGTTCAAAATTGGGTCAAAGGGAGTCAAAAACTAGGTCACAGGGTCAAATCTTGGAAAAAAAATGTAGACACTCTCAAACCCGTATTTTTTGCTCAATCAACCTGAAAATTGGTCAAAATGATATTCTTAATGAAATCTAGGTCAAGTTTGAAATTGGGTCCAGTGGGGTCGTAACCGTGTTAGCAGTGTAAAGGAATCATTTTTTCATCCTTTCTAAGTCTACTTTAAACAATTTTTGACAGTTCACTCAGGTGAGCGATTTAGGGCCACTATGGCCCTCTTGTTTGTGTTCAGTGCTTTGAGCCCTTTGATTTCACTACAATTTTGCCAAGATTTTTTATTCAGCATGACAAGGGTTAAGTAGAAAGCAGGAAGGTTAGGCAAAGATCAGGGCTTTTCTCAGGCTCAGGCTCAATTTTCTCAAATTTGAGTTTGAGATTAAAGCTGTAATTCTGTTTTATTACTCATTTAAATGTAAAAACATAAAATTTTAATATTATGATATCTTTTATTTTCATACATTTATTCTAATTTGAAATTTGAGAAAATGGAGCCTAGGCCTGAGAAAGGTTTTATAACCTCGGGCCCTGAATGTGGGGTTTGTGTAAAGCAGTAATTTTCCATGAACATCATTAGAAGGGTTAAATTTTAACTCTTGTCATGCTGAATAAGAAACTTTGCAAAATTAATGTAAAATAAAAGTAATAAAAGCACTGGAAGGTACAAAATGTGAGTGAGTATTGATTTCGGAAATGCATTGTTTTACACCTTTCTGGTTCAAAAATGAAATTTAGGTGGTATGAACTAAGATCAACCTGCATTTATATGCAGGCTGATCTTTGTCTATACCTCCTGTCAAAGCAGGAATATTCCGGGTTCAGCATGACAAGGGTTAAACTCTAAGAGTCAGATTCATAAAACTTTTGCAAAGACTTAAATGATAAAGGTTGACTTAAGAGAAGTTATACTTATCAATGGGGACAACAATTTTACACATCACTAGAATGGAATGAATATCACTTAACCTAGTTGTTATTAATACAAAAATTTCATGCTCACTCTTACCCTTCGTTTGTTGGTTTTCAATAAAACATCTTAAACTGTCTTAAGAATACAGTTAATTACATTGTGAAATTGACACTCATCGCGATCAAAACCATTCAAAATCACTCGCTCAGCGCTCCAATCATTCATTCCCAACACTCACACCATTCAGAAACGCCCCAAAACCACTAAAAAGATTAGATAAACAACTGCATTCAAAATTAATATGGCTAGACAAAAGAGCGATTTCACTAACATAATTGAAATTATAAGCTTCTGATTTGTTCTCGAAGATATAGGAATCTTTTTGTAGAATTTGTATGCCTATTTTATTAAAGGGAGGTAATTTATATCGCTTATTTTGTTCATCCTGAACAAAATTAGCGATATTGGATTACCTCCCATTTAATATACATATTCACTCAAAACTTGCTCCACACATGCATTCAATTAGATTCCCAAATCGTTATGAAATCCTTCACCTTGTCAATTTCAAGATGTTGTTAACTGTACCGATGAACAAAATTATGTAAATGAGATTATCAATGAGTGGGAGAATTTATATTTTCCAATGATAGACAAATGTTCCACTGAGCCATTTTCTCACTATCACATAATTTCTATGCGTCTCTTGATCTTTTAACTTAAGTAAATTCATTGTGAAAATTTGAAGGAAAAAAAAAAATGAAACCATTTTCTATATTTTCCACAATGTTTTATATCCTTGAAAGACCTACAAAAAGAAAATGTTTAGAAATTGTTGCCTGCAACTTATCATTGACTCTGTGTCTAAAATTGCTCAAATATATTCTTTTTTCAGCACGGATATAACTTAATTAGTAATAATGATTAAAAAGGCCTTTTCACATTCAATATTATGGGCATGGTATACAAAATTTGAATTGAGAATAAAAGATTTCTGAACAGATACCTCCCTCTAATGTTAACCTGTCTATCTTCAGGATATCATGAAGGATAGAAGAGAAAAAAAAATATTATGTAGTTTGTTCTTTATGAAATTGTCTCTTGAAGGCAAATTATTGAAAATTAGTACTCACAATATATGATTTCAATGAGAAATACTGTAGTTCCTCTTATAATAGTGCCCTCCCTCCTTATCAGTAGCACCCCTGCAATTTTTAATAAGAAAACCCTCTTCAAATGTCTAAATTTTAGGAACTCTTTGAGACTTCTTCTCTTATTTGAGATGAATTTCCTCTAAACAATCATTTATATGATTGTTTAGAGGAAACTCACCTCAAATAACAAGGAAAAGGTTCTCAAAGACATCAATTTTAATGATTTTTTTAAGTCAGAAAATGCATACTAAAGAAAAGCTCCCTGACCATGTTATGTATAGCTCCTGAGAGCATTTATTGGGAGAAATATGGTAGATAGATTTAAATCTAGTTATAATAATTATTTCTTTTCAGGATGACATGAACCTTACAGAAGAGAAGAAAGCTCCTCTCAGGGGTAGAGATATTTTCTTCAAGAGAAACATGTTGATTATGCAGTACAAAGCACCTGCAAAGGTATTTAATTGTTCTGTTTTCAAAGTTACTATGAAACAATTTTAAAACAATTAATTGAGTTCATGTCACGTCTAAGTTTTTTTTTACCAAATTATGAAAATTTCATGAGCCTTAGAGAGGAAGAGATGTTGGATACGGGGAGTCTGTGGACTTAATACCCCAAGGATTGAACGTTAATCAAATGGAATTAGCATATGATGGTGTTAATGTATAACATTTTTATCTCATCACTTAACACATACAGCATGCATTGTTATAGAGACATACATAATGTCAGCGGTGCACAGACTTTTCATTCTGTGACTTTAGCACCAATTTTATTACCTACCACTCTGATAAATTTCTTAGAACTTTGCATGCTATATCAAAACAGACAAAATGGTATTTCCATATAACTTAATTGGTTTCCTTACTTGCAAAAAGTAATTTGATCAACATAGGTGGTAGATAGAATGCAGATACCAGGACGTCAGAAAGACCACGTCTGGTTGCGTTCTATGACAGAAATTTATACTTGATGAGAGCAGGTGACTTATAGGATTGTCACTGACACCAAGAAAAGCACCATCACAAACACTATTTACACAACAAAAGATATTCAAGAAACAAGTTTATTAAATTATTTGATAGAAAACTTTTTCGGGCAACAAGTGTAGGACAAGTATCGAATGCTTTAAACAATTAACACTTTGGGACCAGATAAATAGACAGAATGTAAGGGCAATTAGAACCTGGTGATAGATGTGTTTAATAATGTGTATTAGATTGAAGTTTGGCATGATTTTGTTGAATAAGTTTCAAGTACAGTTTATGTTTTGAATATCTCATGGTAGCAACATACATGAAAAACCTGCAATGTTCCCTACTCTGTGCATAGTGTATTTTTTTCCAAAGCTCATATAATGAGCTTTTGGACCAAAGTTGTAAAACTTTTCTCGGACCAAACTGAGAATTTTCTCAAGTTTTAAGTTAAAATAAATGTATGTAAATAAAGGATAACATTAATAAGTTGTTATTTATAACAACTTATTTAAATTATCTTTTATGTTAATACATTAAAATGAGTATTAAAACAGAATTAAGGTTTTAATCTAAAATTGAAATTTGAGAAAATTTTGAATTGAGAATGAGAAAAGTTATATAGCAATTGGCCCTAATATACTTTCATCACATTTAGTGTGTAAGCTGAGGAATGAGATGATGTGATTTATATTCCCATATGATTGGCAGTCTTTGAGATAAAGTGTCAGTCTACAAACTAATGGAACACCCCTCGTAGAAATGATCTTTTTCATTTTACACTGATCAGGCAATTATTGAACATGCAAGTCTAGTTATGTTAAGTAAAATTTTTTGATTGAAAATGATTAGATTAAGATGATTAGATTAAGAAAATCAGTAAAGCCTCTTTTCAGGAGTCTGATCACCAAAGAAAATAGAATTAATTGCACTTTGTTTAGGGATCCACACTTACACAAGTCCTCGGGCCTGAGACCTGTAGATTTTAGGGAGGACTGGAAGATGTAATCATGCTGCAGGTCCTACAGGCCTGTAGTTAATGGAAGTACTAATTAATTCAAATCTGTCATGTTTTGAGAAAAATGCCTTTCAAATACTAAAATTTGCATTACCAATGGAAAACATTGAAGAAAAAGAAGAAATTGCTTGTCATAAGCAATTTCTTCTTTTCCAACAATGTTTTCCTAGCAATTTAACCCCTTAATTGCTAAAAATGAAACATGGTTTTCATATCTAGGACTTGTTGATCATGGAGGAGCTGTAAGATTATTGGCTAACAGGTCCTTCCAGCTGGTGCCAAAAAGTTGTTAGTGTCAAACCCTGACTTTGTTCTATTTCATTTTTTCAGAGTGGTGAGCTGGACTCACCCTCCAGTTTTGTGACAGAGCTACGTAATGCAGACTTGAGAGGAGAGAAACGACTGCGAGTTCTTGAATCACTGAGGGTATCTTTAACCAGTAACCCCGTTAGGTAATTATTATGGTGGTCTTATGCAGCTCATATACAGTCACTCTTTTTATGCCCCCACCATGTAATTTGACGCCAGACTTTTTTCGAATTGACCTTTTAGGTATTTAAAGAAAGCCCACATGAGCCAAAAATATAAATCAACGCAAGCATACATATTTAAGCTGACCTGTGAAAACTAGTCACATGTAAAGAGCAAAAATACCAGGAAATCCCAATGACATCAATTAAGTTGTCTTCAAAAATATGTCTGACAAGAGATGTGAACTGACGAAATTTTCTTGTTTTCTGTTATTTGGATAATTCTGTGTAAGTTTAAATAAGTTTAGATACAACTGCCAGTACATTTACATGCACATTTCCTAGAATGTTTGCCACCCTTGGAACGACAGTGAAGAAAAATAAAGCTGCATTAATTTCTGTAATATCGCCGGATAAAAAAAAACATCGTAACTAAAATTGAGTAATCCGCATTTTTTTGGCCCACAGCGCAAGATACATCTAAGGACCGATTCCAGTTTGAAACTCCACAGTTTCTCAAATTAGTTTCCATAATTTTAGTAGGAGTAATTAAAGTTGATAGTGCATCCGAAGCTCGTACCTACAGCTTAAAGTTAAAGCTAGAAGTTTTAACCCTTGGAATTCTTATTCTTAAAGAACTACCAAGAATGATTAACTTTGGGAACAAAAATTAAACCTATTTTTACAAGGAAAAGAGCATCTACAAAGTGTGGGAAAAGGAATATGTGTGTGTGTTTGGGGGTGGGGGTAAAAGTCTTATTTCTTAAAAAAAAATCCTGAAATTCCAACATGAAATTACAAAAAATCCTGATTATGGCCCTTATTGAGAGCACTGTAAGGGTAGGTTGATGGATTCAGTATTGTTGTCAAAAGTTTTGATTGTGTATGCTAAGTAGGCATTGAATAATTTATGTAGATTAAAGGACAATTTCTTTACTAAGGGATCCCAGTCAGCTCATTTTAACCATATTGGCTCTCAATCATGGGGTTTGTGAGTTTGTTTCAAGGCTCTATCATCTTTCATCTGGTAGCCGCCGTCATTGCGCAGTTGGTAGCGCGTCGGACTGTCATTCTAGAGGTCCCGGGTTCGATCCCCGACGGCGGCACTCATTCTCTCCGACTATTTGTCTCTCACCAATGGGTTGATAATTGTAGACCTATGTGAGATAGCGGCTGGAGGCTAGGAAAGGATGTGGTGGTTGTACTGGTGAGTGAAATACCAGGAAACCATTGTTAGGTGCTCCAGCCGCCGCGATATAACTGAAATAATGTTGAATGCGGCGTTAAACTCCATTCAATCAATCACTCAATCATCTTTCATCTGACAATTCATTGGGACAACTTTAATTTGTCTTCCATCAATGGGTGAATGATATATATTTGACCCGTCAAGCCAAAAGGGACCATCTTGGAACTCCTTGAAATAAATATTTGAAGAAATAAATTGGTTCTAGTACAGGCCAACCAGACCTCTCATTTCAAAAAATCTTACACGGGAGATTTTGCTCAATTTCACTCAAAGCTCACTCCTCCCACTCATTCAATTTTATTTGGAAATCATTCCAAAAACATTGATCTTGTCAATTTCATGATGTTTACTATACTTCTTACTAAGATCAGCAGTTTTAGGCTTGGATAGGATGTTATGGTGTAACTGCTTTGAAAAATTACATGTTTTTGTTAGGTGCTACAGTAGCTGCTATATTTATGAACATATTGATGGCTCAGCACAAAATAGTAATAACTGCCCCAAATCATATAGACAGTTACAACTATTTCCTGATGAGCCATCTGTATATGTTACTGTTGAAAGCAGCATTAAACCCCATAATCCTCATAAAATCAAATGAAATGCAAAAGTTAATGATTCTGATTGTCACAATTCTTGTATACCTTCTGTGTTCATAACTTATTGAACTTGATTATATTTGTATTTTCAGTTGGGTAGAAGAGTTTGGGGTTCCAGGACTCAATGCAATTCTACGTAACCTTACATATTGCTGTGATTCGTAAGTATTACCATGTACATAAGCTGTACTAGACATTACTGCTTTTGACAGCTATTTTTACTAGTTTAGTTTTGTCAAGTTGTTGGCTTTATTTGCTTGCTTTTATTGCTAATTTTTTTATTCAAAAAAGCAGCCAAACTTCAAAACACATTCTTTAATCTTAAAATTGGCCAAAGTTTGACTAAATATTAGACATTTTATCTCAAAAAAAGATTACATTGTTATACATGTAATAAACAAAATTACCATCGTGTTTTATGAATATAGATCTATGTCTGCTAAACCTATGCAGTGATGAAAAGAATTAACTACACAGTAACACTAAACATACAACTTAGAAAAAATAAGTTGAATTTGTTTGCTAAGGATTCAAGGTGCCTAATTTTCTTGTGTTACATGACTTCATAACAATGGCTAATTGCAAAACATTTGTCACTGCCTATAAATATATAGGCAGTTACAACTGTCTTGTGATGAGCCATCAATACTAAAGGCACATGTTTAGACAACATACAGTATCAATTGACATAAGTGTGCATATAGTTCTAAGTATACTTCTGTTTATGAAAATGTCATTTTAAAGGTCTTTGTGTTATCCTGAAAATGTCCTGTATGGGCTTTTTAATAGGCATTTTTATTTTGCCAATTTACCATTCAATTGATTAATTATTTAAGGACAATTTTAGTGTAAAATTTGCTTGTATTTGGTCTAGGCAAGATATAAGTAACCAGCCAATAAGGTAAAATATTTATTTTGAAAACTGGTTTGCATGGTCACATGGGAAACTTCGAAGATTTCTGTCACTTAATTTCAAGTGTTCATCTTTTGAATAATACTATTGTTTGTTACAAAAGTAGAAGAAAAAAAATCTATGTTTCAAATTTCTTACTTGGTTTATTTAATGTCACTGCATGTTTTATAGTTTCTATGTACAATTGCAACTTCATATTATTTCATATTACACTGATTTCAGCTTGATTGAAACAGATACTCTTATTTCTTCTTTGAGGAAGTCAAAGCTCATTTTACCACTGAACATGAATTTTCACCATAGCTTGTACTGTATTTCTCCTAATAAATGCTTCAGGGAGCTATACATAACATGGTCCTGGAGCTTTTATTTGGAATGCATTTTCTGATTTAAAAAATCATTAAAATTGATGTTTTTAGGTCCTCTCCCATTCAATTTTAGGTGAATTTCCTCTAAACAATCATTTTTATGATTGTTTAGAGGAAATTCACCTTAAATTAGAGAAGAAGTCTCAAAAAGTTCCTAAAATTTAGGCCCTTGAAGTGGGTTTTCATAGTAAAATATGTAGGGGTGCTACTATTAGGGAGGGTGCTATTATTAGAGGAAAAACAATACTTTACATTTGACTTGACAGAAATGATATTCTGCTAATACAGAAAATGAGTATGTCAGATTTATGGGAATAATGCTTGTACAGGGAGCTTATTACATATCAATATTGTTGTTACCAAAAGCTTACATTATTTAAATGAATTAGAAGGGCTATATTTACAGCTTGGTTATTTATTCGCAATACATATTTGATAATTAAGAAATCTACTATCTTCAAAATTCTTGTGAATCTTTTTCTATTGAAACACGTTATGCATCATTTGATTGATATTTGGTTCTTTAGGCTATTCAGTCTTCTGTTTCCAAAACCTGGTAACTACAACTTTTTCAAGCTGTAGTTAGATCTACTAGGTTTTTGTTTCTCATAAACAATATGCTGTATTTGACTACAGCTTTTTCAAGCCATTAAATAATTCACTGTGTTGGCAACTTGGCATCTTTATATTTCATTAGTTTTCAACCGTTAGCAGAAGACTAAAATCTTCTCAGGTCAAAATTCTGAAATGCTGCAGAGGATTATTGAAATTCAAGAAGGATGTAATTTTAGATAAAAAAAAATTATTTGTAATTGTAAAAAAATGGATGTTAGAAGTACTAATTGCTTGCCATAAGTAATTCCTTTACAACAGTGTAATATAAAATATTCTCTTACAATAGATTGGGGGGAACCCAAGTTGTAAAAGTTGAACAATATTTAAAAATGGATAAAGCTGTTTAGTAGTGATTGTCCGATTAATCGATTATAATTGATTATCAGTTGGTTTTGGCTTTTGATTGTGATAATCGACTGAGAAATTTCATAATCAATTAATCAGTTCCTAACATAAATGAAAGCCATTATATCGTGTTTTCGAAACCGACATCAGTTTGATGGCTCAGCGTAAAACAGTTGTAACTGCCTATATGTTTATAGGCAGTTACAACTGTTTCATGCTGATCCATGAAGTTAGTAGAAAGTCTGCAGAAAGAGTCTTTAGGTCATGAGTTTTAACTAAACTTTCAAAGGATGATACTGGAATGTCTGTATTATTAATTTCTAAGAAAACGATTGTACAATCAATCATTAGTTGATCATTCAACAAAAAACTGATAATTAATTGTGATTTTAAACTGATTGACCAACACTACTGTTTAGATGGGTAAGAGTATAGTCTGGTATTACTGTAAGTAATGTTGGTTATGGATGTGGTTGCATTAGGGGGGTAGTTCAGTAATGCAATTTAAGCCATTTAACAGACAAAAGAATATTTGACTATTCCAAATCTTAAGTGTTTCTGATGACATGATGAATGTATGACAAATGTATTTATATGGAAACAAGTAACTTTATTACACGTGTAGCAGTAAGAATGATTCCAGAAATTGAAAGACACAAAATACTACCATACATAAGGTATTGAAACTATAATAGTTTTGCAACGTCTGAGAATTAATGAACTTTAACAGTGTTAACCAAGGTTTCCTAATGATTTTCATTAGGAAACCTTGGTTAACATGATGAAAGAATATGAGGTCTGAAATGTTGCAGAACTATTACAGGTCCACTACCGTAACACTTGATTTTTATGCCCCCGCATCGATAGATCGGGGGCATATTGTTTTACTCTTGTCCGTCTGTCTGTCCGCCTGTCTGTCTGTCCGTCTGTCCGTCCGTCTGTCCGAAAACTTAACCTTGCCAATATCTTCAAGCCTATTCAAGATACAAAGCTAATATTTGGCATGATGATAGATCTCAATGATCTGCATCCGCTGGTACCAAAGTCAAGGTCATGTGACAAGGTCAAGGTCATCGGTCAAGGTCAAACGTCCGAAAACTTAACCCGAAAACTTAACCTTGCCAATATCTTCAAGCCTATTCAAGATACAAAGCTAATATTTGGCATGATGATAGATCTCAATGATCCGCATCCGCTGGTACCAAAGTCAAGGTCATGTGACAAGGTCAAGGTCATCTGTCAAGGTCAAACTTTGAAAAAAATGCCGTTCCGGGGGCATTCGTGTTTCACAAACACATCTTGTTTGTTGTATATTGGCAAATGATATTGGATTCTGTATATGGAATGTGTAACTCAGATCTCCTAAGGGCCCTCAAGAATAGTTATTAATATGACAAATTTTGCACACTCTTGATACAAGATAAGTAGAAAAAAAGTTAATTAAAAAAGATTTGGTAAGATTTTGAATTTTCTGATGATTTCTTGTTATCTCTTAAAATTTTGATAAGTACATGTACATGTATGTTAAATAATAGAAGTGTATCTTACCCAGTATGAACGATTTCTTGATGTTTTATATTTCAGCAAATCTGAGAGAAAAGCCACCTATGAGTGTGTTCGATGTCTAAAAGCCTACATGAATAATACAGTATGTATAAATAGATGAGTTCTATAATTATTAGCCTGTGTGTGACAACTCTAACAATTTCAATTGTGCGCAAAGCTCAGTCTCTGGCCATCCAGTGCAGCCGCACAGTCTTCTATTTGTTCTATATAGTAGATAAGGTTTTAAACCCTCTTCAGGCAGACAGTTATTATAATTCCCCCCTTCAAAGAAGAGGGGGTATATCGTGATGAACTTATCCATCTGTTGGTTGGTTCGTTGGTCGGTTCGTCCGTAGACATTTCTTTTATCTTGAGCATATCTCAAAAAATATGCAAGATATAATCAATAAACTTCACAGGTGGATAGATCTCATTGAGGAGAAGTGCAGTGCACAAAAACCATAACTCTACTCATCATATTTTGTGAGTTATTGCCCTTTGTAGATTGACCTACTTTTATGGGGGGTATAAGTGTTTTACAAACATCTCTTGTTCTAATTGTATTTTTTGGTTGTCTAGGCTGCACAGTATATGACCATCACGCATCTATGAAATCGATGGAAATGTCACGCTGAGGCTCATATATGAGGGAGAGATGATAAATTTAACCATTTATTTCTCTTCCAAATCATAATGTTGTCTGTACTCAATGGAATTGTCTTAATGTGAAAAATGAGTACCTTCAATATTAGGGTTCATGGATTATCAATATATTTACAATTTGAAATCAAAATATTTTTCTCACTTCAGAGGTTGTAGTAAGTCTAAATAATTTATTATTAAAAATTTTAAGGTTGGTTCAATTTAAGGAACTAAAAGTTTTCATTTGTTCACTAAATAGTCACTCTGATTGGATTTTTACATGTTGCATAGCCAGGAAGGATTTCCTTTAAGAAGAATTAGGCTAGAGTCTTTCAAAGCTTTATGAATAAACACTGTCATGTTAATAGGTCAGGGACATACATAGATCATATCAACATGCTAAATGAATGAAAGTGTATGCTTAACCTTTATCTTCCATTATAATAAAAAGTCCCAGGGAATATCATACCTCAAAATATGATGAATCTTGAAGAACTGAGAACTATATGAAGAGGATGTTCAATCAAATTTTCTATTTCAGTTTGGTTTAATGGAGATCATCAAACATGAAGAAGCCCTGACCATCTTATCCAGAACCATGGACCCTTCAGACCCAACCACCATGTTAGAGGCTGTCAGACTTCTGGCCGCTGTTTGTTTAGTACCTCCTAATGGGTGAGTATCCATTGTTAAATATTGAATATCTTATCCAGAACCATGGACCCATGAGACCCAACCACTATGTTAGAGGCTGTCAGACCTCTGGCTGCTGTGTGTCTAATACCCCCTAATGGATGAGTATCGATGGTGTTTATTTCTGTTTACTTATCGCCGCCACTTTAGCACATGCCCATATGAGCGACACCCCCAAAAGACGGTTAGTTGTTACGGGGGATAGTGCAAGGATACATGAAAAAACTACTGCTTAGATCCGCCATGGTTCTTAAACGTGCTTAGTGTAAAGCACCATCTAAAGGGGCCTCGGTTTAACGCCTCATCCGAAAGACAATTAGTTTATTTGCCAGCCCAGATTTGAACCCACACCGTCAAACTTCAATGGTTTTGAAGTCCGGAGAGTAGTATCGATGGGTGTCAGTTCACCGCTTATAAAAACTTCTCACACATCAATACACACATTCATTCAAAGTCCTAATACCCCATACATCAAGCAGCAGTAAATAGTCAATGGGAGGGGCTTATAGTTGGTCAACTGACAAGCATTTTAGACAATTTTATCCCCATTTGCTCAGTTAGTAGATCACCTGACTTGAAATCAATTGATATCGTGCGGTTTGATATCATAGGCTCAATTTGCTGGGCTAGCACACAATAAACTACATGTTGTAATTGTATTTGTGGATGAGTTGTTAAGCTGAGGTGTGTAGGTATTTTACATTGAGCATGTTAGAACCATTGCTGATTTCAACAGTTAATTTCTGTTCTGTTTCCTTGTATTATTCCCCGTAGCAACTCGCCCTCTTCTGAGATGTGCACATGCTAGGATGAATTTTAAATGGAAATATACACACACAAATGTTATCATTGCTAGTAATTCACACTGTTGGAGTTTTCCTTGTGCCATTGAAACTCAATTTGTCCTTTTATCACAAGCTTAATGCTTTCCTAGTGTATCATTGCTTTAATAAAAATTTATTATATGTATGTTAAAACAGCAGACATTTAAAGAACATTGTTCTTATTGACACAATGAAAGTAATGCCATTTATCTTTTTATGCCCCCGTATTGAGAGATCGGGGGCATATTGTTTTACTCGTGTCCGTCTGTCTGTCTGTCTGTCTGTCTGTCCGTCCGTCCGTCTGTCTGTCTGTCTGTCCGTCCGTCTGTCCGTCCGTCTGTCCGAAAACTTAACCCAAAAACTTAACCTTGCCAATATCTTCAAGCCTATTCAAGATACAAAGCTAATATTTGGCATGATGATAGATCTCAATGATCCGCATCCGCTGGTACCAAAGTTAAGGTCATGTGACAAGGTCAAGGTCATCTGTCAAGGTCAAACTTTGAAAAAAAAATGCCGTTCTGGGGGCATTCGTGTTTCACAAACACATCTTGTTTCATACTATCTTTACTCACAATATTATTGTTGCTGTCTTTAATATATTGTTAACCATTGTCACTTTGACCACACAATTTTCTGTATTGAGAGGAATTATAGACTAAAATCAGGCCTACGTAGCCTGCTTTAAGTATCTACTTAATTATTGAGAAAAAAAAAACAGACTTAATAAAGTGTCCCAAAATTTGACAAATTGTCACTAAACTTAAATTCAGTATAAGTATATAAGTATAAATATTTAATTTTCAGACATGAGAAAGCCCTAGAAGGTATAACAGTATGTGGAGAAATTCGTAGCCAGGATCGATTTGTTCCCATCATTATGGGTCTAGGTATGAGGGATAACCCACAAATGCAGGTGGCGTGTATACAGCTTGTCAACGCTCTAGTCAGCTCTCCAGAAGATCTAGACTTCAGAATTCATTTACGGAACGAGTTTATGAGGACAGGCTTGATTGATCTCATTGATGTAAGTTTTATCTACTGAGTTTTTAAAGATCTTTCTGAAGATTTGGGGGAAGGGGGAATGAATGAGAAAAAAAGAAAACTAATATGGTTGTGAGTGTAACACAACATGTTTCGATTTAAGCAACTATAAGTACATAAATTCCTTTCTTCAATTTCATCAAATTTGGGCCCAAGCGAGGAAGTGTTTTAGGAAAGATAAGGAACATCATAACATGGGATTGCCAATATATTTAAAGTAAGAGAAAAGATTTATTTCTATCCTCTTGCAGGTTAGTCTATCTGTCCATAACTTAACTTTTAAACAAGGTGTTCTTGTAATGTCATAAGTACTTGAATATATGAGACCCGTCACACAAAAAGAGACCTGGGAACTTATAAAACAAACATATGAAAAAGAGATTGCTTTTGGACAGGCTAATCAGAGGTTGCATTTGAAAGTTAGATTGTTTTTTTCTAGATTCAGAAAAAAAGCCAAGTGCGAAAAGTTATGAATACATTCCTCTAATCAGTCTGTATTTTTTCATGTCAAGGACATCTTAAAAGGTCAAGATCAATTATCAAGGTGTATTTAGGTCAAACTTCTAGAAAATAGGCTGTTTTGGCCCATTCACATGTTCACAAAGACATGTAATTTTCCCCTTTTAGGACCCCGAATTTCCAACCAGAAAGGTACTCTCTACATCTATTTCAGTGTATCATATATATCAAAATCATTTTCTGGAACAAGTGCATGCCAGAAATAGTTTTCATTAAAAGTTATAATCATCATTTTTAAAATATTTTGTGATTGAAATGAAACTATTCTGTGAAATACTAACTTTTGAAACTATGAGTTTTCCTTTTAATTCATATGAATGGCTGCCTAGTCTATCTCTATTTGAACTGTAATTCATAGCCCATTCAACTTGATCCTATGATCTTTTTCAGTTTTCTCAATATTTAATTCTGACTGACTCAATTTCAATGTTATTTTGATCAGGCATTGTATAGTTTTACATTTCATAGCTTTTTATGCCCCTGTATCGAAAGATCGGGGGCATATTCTTTTACCGTTGTCCGTCCGTCTGTCTGTCTGCAAAAGTTAACCAAAAAACTTAACATTGCCAATATCTTCAAGCCTATTCAAGATACAAGGCTCATATTTGGGATGATGATAGATTTCAATGATCGACATCTACTGATACCAAAGTCAAGGTCATGTGACATGGTCAAGGTCATCTGTCAAGGTCAAATAACCCAAAAATTTAACCAAAGAACTTAAACTTGCCAATATCTTCAAGCCTATTCAAGAAACAAGGCCAGTATTTGGCATGGTCTCAATGATCCGCATCTGCTGGTTCTAAAGTCAAGGTAAGCCGTCGTCATAGTGCAGTTGGTAGCGCGTCGGACTGTCAAACCAGAGGTCCCGGGTTCAATCCCCGACGGCAGCACTCATTCTTTCCGACTATTTGTCTCTCACCAATGGGTCGATCATCGTTGACCTATGTGAGATAGCAGCTGGAGGCTAGGAAAGGATGTAATGGTTGTACTGGCGTGAGAAATACCAGGAATCCTTTGTTAGGTGTTCCAGCCGCCGCGATATAACTGAAATAATGTTGAAAGCGGCGTTAAACCCCATTCAATCAATCTAAAGTCAAGGTCATGTGACAAGGTCAAGGCCATCTCTCAAGGTCAAACCAAAAGAATTTCATTGTCTATTCTAGCTTATTATAGATACCCTGTCTTATAGTTGGAATGATGAAAGATCTCAGTGATGTTCATCTATAGGTATCAAATTCTAGGGTATGCTAAAAGGTCAAGGTCATCTGTCAAGGTCAAATTTTGAAAAAAAAATGCCATACAGGGGGCATTGTGTTTCACAAATACATCTTGGGGCATTGTGTTTCACAAATACATCTTGTTCAAATTCTGATTTTTGGCTGGCTGTCCTTTTGTATATATCATTCATCACTATCATGTGATTTCTCTTCAAAGGATTTCTACCTTCTACTCTGGATATATTACCTCATTATAGCCCCAATAACTATGTTTTGGGGTTATAAAGGAGTCAGCTTGTTGGTCAGTCTGTCTGTGGCCTTTTTTGTCCGCTAAATTTTTAAGCAACTTATGGGCGGATTTCTTAAAAACTTTACAGATGTGGTCAGTATTAAGTAGAAATAGTCAAGTGATATTTTGCTTACGACCCATTGACTTTTGACAGAGTTATGGCCATTTGATGAAAAATAGCTTTTCATTATTGACAGGCACTAGTAGTGGAGTATTAGTCTGCATTGCGAGTCTGCGCCAGCCTAGGTCTTGTTTAAATCTCATTTTTGAGTGAAGAAAAGTACTATGTATCAATTTAAAAAAGGCGTTATCTTCTTTCCTTTTTTTATTACAATTCTGATTCTTTTATAGAAGTTATGAAGAATGTAGATCCATTGTTTCTATTATCATCTTTGTAATTGTCAGTTTGCTGATACTTTCACGACGTTGGAATGTTTGTTATTACTAGAGGCATCATCACTGTACACTTTTTCGCAATGACTGATAAATTAATGCAATATAGGGTAACATCTTAAAATTTTCTTGTATTGGTCCTTTGACACGTAGGTCAGCAATCCAACATGAAGGATAATTGCATGTGTTCGTCTCTTAAATGGCTTATTGAATGCAGGTATTTGAGACTCAAAAAGTAACTAGGATTCTCTTAACAATCTTATGTTTTGCTTATGAGCCCAAGAGACATAGCTTTTATCTTCAACCAAAGACATTTGTCAATGTTGCAGTTTTCATGAGGGACTCTCAAACATTTAGCAGGGATCCAAATGATTCCAACATATGAATCCCCAGGAACCCAATTTGCCAATAACAAACTAAAGCACTGAATAGAATTTTCATACTCATTTAGTTAGCAAACACATACATGTATTACTTCATTTTTGACACTACAAACTTTTAGCAATTGGATATTAATTTATCTGATAATATTTTTACCATGTTTTGCAGACTTTAGATAACCAGACAGACGATGAACTTCACACACATCTACAAATCTTCCACGATCATACGGACGAAGATGCGGAAGAGTTTAACCACAGATTTGATAATATTCGTATTGAATTTGAATATCCTTTGAAAGTTAAATAATAAAATTGTCATATATCAATTGGGAAGTAGGATCATTGTGAAGTACAATGTAATAGCTGAGCAGATATCTGAACTATGAAGATTAGACTCCAAAATTTCAGTAAAATGGACGCAAAGATTGATGTGCACATTTATGTATAACATGCATCCATATTTGCTTTAGTGCAAGTTTGAGAAATTTGTTAAATACAATCAGAAAAACTAACTTTGTGAAAATATTCTGAAAATATTTGAATTTATGGGGAAAAAAGATTCTGTGTTTAAAGATCTTTGAATTACAGTTCATCTTGCTTGAGCGGCCAGGTCTATTTTGGGACCGATTTTTTAAGGGACCCTTTTCAAAATCCCCTTCTTTGAATCAAAACATCTTTAAAAGTAAATATCATTGGTTTAAAAATAATTGTAAATGAATCCTTTGTTGTGTTAATCTATTAGAATTGTCCCAATGAGCTGATTCTATTGAATTGTAACAACATAGGATTATTGAGAAATTCTAAATAACATACATATTCAATCAAAATAATGTGTACTAAGTGTCCAATCTTTTTAGTGGCAACTTTTTGGTAGTCCGGAAAGTGGTCACTTAAAACACGTTTTACTGTATATTCAAGTTGATTTTAACATATTTCATTGCAATAAAATTCATTAATACTGAACTTTGTTGTAAATAAGATATGTTTGAACCATTAATATTTAAGTTATTCTTATGACAGCTGATGTATCTACACAGTTCAACCATACTATTTCATCAGAGCTGGTAGTTGCTCATTAAACAAAGGATTAAGGTAGTAGACCCGTAATAGTTTCGCAACATTTCAGAACTCATGATCTTTCACAATGTTAACCGAGGTTTCCTAATGAAAATCATTAGGAAACCTTGGTTAACACTGTAAAAGTTCATTTCTCCCAAAACGTTGTGGAACTATTACAGGTCCACTACCTAAATACTTCTCAGTTGCCTGTTGGAGGGCTAACTAACATTTGCCCTGTGATAGGAGAATAATGAAGCCATTCAACACAGGTTGGATGTAAGTTAACTGACCCAAGGAATTATGTCACAGCACAAGGAGTCCCAGCCTATTACTTTATCCAATGAATAAACAAGGCTTGACAGGCAAAGTTTTGGCTACAGAATTAGTTTAACCCTTTCCTGTTTTACAAAGTTTTGGACCTGTCCAAATTCAATGGTTTTGTACATCAAAATTTAAAGTGGATTTAATTTCAAAAATAACCATTCAGTAGGGTAGAAAATAGTGTGGAAAAAGAGGAAATTGCTAGTCAGAAGCAATTTCTTCTTTTCTCACAATGTTTTCTCAATCATAAAATCACAGGCATGTAAAATGCAGGGATTAAACAGCAAAGGGTTAAAAGCAATCAATATTTGAGGTCAAGAATATTTTTCCTTAACTTTTATTACTGACCCTTTGCAATGCTTCCAAGTGCTACACAACACAATCAAAGACACAGTGGCCGAGCCTTACTTTTTATCCATCCTACAACATTTACTGTCCATCAGAGATGATTTATATGCAAGGTGAGTCTATGATGAAGCAGGAAGGGGTTATAAGCATTAAAGGATTAATAAAGTGTGTTTGTCTCAATGCCTGTTCATAAAATTTCGTACTAGACCTAGTGATGTCAATAGGTAAAGACTGAGCCTATGTCTCTCTCTTTCAAAATTTCATTGAATATGAATTACAGCTTCAGAAAGAAATAAGTTGAATGAATACATGTCATAGACTTGTAGCACATCAATCAAATACTGTTGTAATTCAAAGGAGTCAGCTTTTGTTAAATCATGGGTTATAGAAACATGTTACTATAATTCACCTTTGTGGAAGATTATTTTAAATACTGCTTTAAAAATTAGGGGGAAAATACCATTGTGTATAACCAGATATATGGGATTTTATTTCTGTCTCTTTGCTGCTTCACATGATTTAATTTTCTATTGCCAAAGCAGACTGGCAACTTGAATAAAATTGATTATGTAATAGATGCATGATACATGTAATGTTATTTCCACCACTGCATGAAAATTGTGGTGACAGAAATGAAATATTGTGTTTCATAATATAAAATAATTACCTGTATCATGAAATAGATAAGAGATGGAAATATAGATCCACATATCAGGTTATATGATATAGATTCTAAGGGTAAAAATTAATGGAATGGAAATTGCAGCTTCTTGTTCCTGTTTTACAGACCCCAGTACTATAAGTTGATAGAAGAATGTGTTACACAGATTGTTTTACATCGGAGTGGAAATGATCCAGATTTTAGATACACAAAAAGATTTGATATAGATGTAGATCCTTTATTAAGTAAGTGTAATGACAGTTTATCAATACAGAAATATTTTAGGGTGCAGGACAAAACTATTGTAAGTGCCTATAAATATATAGGCACTTATAATAGTTTTGTGCTGACCCCTTGAATCCTAAATGTTAATGATGGTGTAGATAATAGAAACGCAAAACCAGAATCATGGCTAAAATAAGTGGCAAAATTTGATGTTATAAATACATTCTTTGGTTGAAAAAATATTTTTATATGCAGCCAAATGTGGATGTATATTGGTATCACCTTCAAACCAAGTCTGTACTGCTGTATTATCATATCTTGCGTACGCATATCACTAATACGGATGGATGGTATTTTAATAGAATCTTTCTTTTCACATCTCCTTTCACACATTATCGGGGTTTGGTGATAATCTTCCATGCAATTATGTAGCAGCATACATGTTAAGACAAAAGGCTGTAACAGAAAACTATCTTAGGAGCCATCAAACTGGTAAATGATCATGGGTTGAAGTTTTAAAACCAGTTGAACATGTCAGGGGTCCAGACTGTAACTCTTGTTATACTGAATAAAAACCTTGGCAAAACTGTAGAAAAACCAAAGTGCTGAAAGCACTGGATGCAATCATTATGATTTGGTAAATTTTGAATTTTTGAAAATATGGTTTTGTAACTTTCCTGGAAAAGGAAACTCAGGAGGCATGGACTAAGATCAGCCTGCACATAAGTGCATTGTGATCTTTGTCTATACTTCCTGCCAAAGTAGGAATAGCCCTGGATTAGCATGACAAATGTCACAATTAGATGAATATGTCTTGAATTTAGACTATAAACTATTACCTTTCAGGTAATTTATCAGAAAAGTCCAAGTTTGAAGACAATGAAGTATCGATTGTGGAGATTAATTCTAAGTTAGAAACAGCTCTCACAGCCAAACAAGAATCTGAGGCCAAAGTTGTCACCATGGAAGAAAAGATAAAAACCTATGAGTCTGAGTTAACCATACTCCGAGAAAAGGTGGGTGTAGATAGATCTACAGGGAACACTGTGTTATGGAGAGTGAAACAAGCACCGGTAATATATGGTTTAAACTTTCCACTGCAATTCTTGGTAGTCTGATGTCACGCTGCTTAATTTATTGTTGCAAAGAATAATTGCCCTAAATTTGGAATTGAATTAAATGTATTCAAAGTCTCAATATCTAAATAAAGTAAATATCAATCTATTTTCATGAGTTTTTGTTTCACTTTTCAAAATTCAGTGTTAAGTTTATATAAAAGTTCAAGTATTTCACTGATTGATATTGTATTAACTTCTTAATTATTTAGAATTTATAAGTTTAATCAAACTGTACTATCTTATCGTTAAGAAATAAATTAGCACCTAGTGTCTGCATTCAGGATGATGAAACAGTCCTAACTGTTTGCAAAATTATACTCTGCTCTACATGTGCACTTGTATGCAAAGAGGGGTATGGTTTTCAAACAACTAGCACCATTTGGCATCCTGAATGCAGGGAAATACCTTAAAACATTGTAACTGTAAAATCTATATGCTACACTGCTTTATTAATATCAGTGAATAAGACATTTAGAAAGCACTACAGTTATGCACTATGTATGTTGCACGGTAGAAAAGAACTTTAGCATATATTTTTCCCTACTTGTTAGCTCCACTGGCCAAAAGGCCAGCGGGCTATTGTCATGGGGGGGTGTCCGTCGTCCATGCATCCGTCTGTCTGTAAACTTTTACTTTAAAAATCTTCTCATAAAGTACTGGATGGATTTCAATCAAATTTCACAGGAATGTTCCTTGGGTGACCCTCTATCAGATTCCTTCAAAGAATTTAATCGATTGAAAATCATGTTTGTAGTGGGCGTAGCTAATTTCCATATATAGTAATAGGTGGCTTTTGTCAGAAACTAATTGATGGATATATACCAAACTTCACATGAATTATCCTTGAGTTACTCTCTATCAGATGCAAAATGTGTATTTTATGGGCCGAGGTCATTACTCTATATGTTATATAGTGGAAACTTTGAAAATCATTTTTCTCAGAACCCAACAAATGGATAACAACCAAATTTCATTTGAATGATTCTTAAGTGATCCTTTACAAGTCTGTAAATATATATTGTGATCAGATGAAAAATAAGTGTTTTATGGGCAGAGGTCATTTCTCTATATGTTATATAGTGAAAACTTTGAAAATCATTTTCTCAGAATCTAGCAGATAGATATCAACCGATTTTCACTGGAATGATTCTTTAGTGATCCTTTATCAGTCTGCAAAAAATTATTGTGATCAGATGCAAAATATGTATTTAATTGTCAGAGGTCATTTCTTTTGATATGTTGTAATATCCAATATAGGGTAAAAAAAAACTTTAAAGTTTAAACAGATGTATTTCAACCAAAATTCTATTTTTTATTTTATTTCTGTGAAGTTGTATCAGGCTCAAATATTTGATTAGATGAAACAGCATGCTTTTTATTGGCAGAGGACATTTCAATATCTCAAGTGAATTTTTGATCACCCTTTTGGTATCACCTAAATGATGAATTTTTTCAGACTCATTAAATTTAATAGGTGTAAAGATTGTAGGTTAGAGGGAACTTAAGCTTTGTTGGAGCCGCGGCAATAGCGCAGTTGGTAGCGCGCCGGACTTCTATTCCAGGGGTCTATATTCGCACGGGTTCGATCCCCGGCCGCGGCACTTATCCTTTCCGACATTTGTCTTCCACCAATGGGTAGATAATCGTAAACCTATGTGGAATAGCAACTGGAGGCTAGGAAAGGGATGTGGTGGTAGTACTTGTGTGAGAAATACCAGGAATCCATCGTTAGGTGCTCCAGTCGTCGCGATATAACTGAAAGATTGTTGAAAGCGACGTAAATCCCCAATTCAAATCAAAAGCTTTGTTGGAATCCAAATGTGTAGAAACATTAGGTGAAATAGGGAGCCTGAGATACCCCTGAGAATTTGTCTGTTTAGTTGAGCAAAGGGTGATTGCAGAAAGAGGACAATTGGTGTAAAGTGGCCTACTGAGGTTCAGAGTGGGGAAGAAAGAGCCGAGTTGACTGCACTCTAAGGCATTGGGCAGAATAAATATATTGGATTTAATATTTTACTTCTAATTATCACTAGTTAGAATTTTGTTTTGATGACAATTAATTATTGTGAAGTAACACCCTTATAGTGTTTCATGAAAAGCGGAAAGATCTATAATCAAAATTTTGTGGATAAAGTACCAGTATATTGTGCAGTAACATTCTGTAAGGGTTGAAATTTTTATTTTTGGATTTCAAACAAATTTCACTGGAATGATCCATGTTTTATACAGCCTTATCATCCTCAATAATCATTATCAGGATATTCAGACCTGTGGAGTGAATCAGGCGCTCAAGCGCCTCTAGTTTTTAGAGGTGGGCATGATTTTTCAAGAGTTTTAGGCCATTGATCCAGACATTTTATAAATCATGGCTCCAACTGAAAAAAATCCTCTTTTTAAATATTTTCAATGAGCATGTAGGAGGCTGTAACTACAGGTTGAATATGTAAACCACATTTTGGTCAATCACTTGCTGTATGATACTTGAATTGATACTTGAACAGGGGTTTGGAAATGTTCAATTTCTCCACTTGTCCCTGGACAAGTAAAATATGTTTCTACTTGTCCAGCAATTTCTTCATTAAAAACAATGTTTTCTACCATTTGATGCAAACACTAGGCTAATTAATCTCTTGACGTATTCAATACCATTCCAAGATTTGTCCTAGTATTTTTATGCCACCGTATCGAGAGATCGGGGGCATATTGTTTTACTCATGTCCGTCTGTCTGTCCGTCCGTCTGTCTGTCCGTCCGTCTGTCCGAAAACTTAACCTTTGCCTTTTCTCCAAAAGTATTTGACATACAAGGCTCATATTTGGCATGATGATAGATCTCAATGATCCGCATCTGCTGGTACTAAAGTCAAGGTCATGTGACAAGGTCAAACTTTGAAAAAAATGCCGTTCCGGGGGCATTCGTGTTTCACAAACACTTCTTGTTTTACTTGTCACTGTACAAGTAGCATTGAAAAATGTTCTTGTCCAGGGGTAGAAAATTCTGTGCTTGACAAGTCGGGCATGGGAATTCATTGTCTATTCTAAGAGGGGGGGATTGCACATTTTAGCACATACTTTTTAAAAGTTCCCCCTATTTTGAAGATGAGGGAGGGGGGGGGGGGTGTTTTACATAGAGAAAGAGCAAAAGTTCACATTTTTTGGCAATTTTGCTTATTTTCAACAAAACTACCAGCTATTCTCTGAATCCTAGAATAAACACTAGGAATTCCACACCCCTGAAGAAGTTTTGTTTTTCTTCAATGAATACCCAAAGTTATTCAAAATTAAGTATAGGATGTTCTGACTGGATCTGTGTATACTATTGCATAAACCTTCCACTTCAAAGAGACATACAACCACACATGTATATAAATTACAGTGTTTTGATTAGTCATGTTGAAAAATTTGTTGAAAAATAACTTGCACACAATTTTTGACAAACCTATTTATAAAATCAGAGTGGATCAAAATTAAGAGAAAGAGAGGTAAGTGTGTAAAGAAGGCATGGATGGTTATATTAATGACCTGTTATGCAAAGAAGAGCCATCTGGGAATTCTATAAAGTAAATACTTGATGGCCCGAGGTTTTAAAACTTTTCTCAATGTCAATTTAAAATTTTCTCAAATTTCAATTTGAGATTAAAGCAATAATTCTGGTTTAATACTCATTTTAATGTATTCACATAAAAGATAATGTTAATAAGTTGTTAAAAATAACAACTTATTAATATGTCTTTTATTTTCATATATTTATTTTAATCAAAAATTTGAGAAAATTCTCAGTTGAGCCTAAGAAAAGTTTTATAACCTTAGGCCCTGATTTGGCCTAGTGGAGGTCAATGAGAGGTCAAATAGAGACTAAAAATATGGTTAGCTAGAGTTATCATGTGAGATTCAGATAATCGATCACAATGTTATAAAGTTGTTGCCCTGGTCACTGTGTGCAGTCTGACCAGGGTTGATACTCTTTTAAACTTCCCAGATGGTCCCTTTTGTGTGACAGGACTCATTAAATTTTATACATTAGTCTGGATTGTAATGGGGAATTTCATTACTGTTATGTTTTTGTCTGATGTCAAATATATCAAGAAAGATGTGACTGTTTTATATTTATCGGATAGGCCCAGGAGCGTATTTTACTAAACATCTTATGATCAATTTTTGTGTAAGTCAAAAATTAAATTTTAAGTAGTAACTTGATATGGAATTCTGTCATGCAATATCTCATAAGAAGCGTCTCCCAAAAAAGATTCCAATGATATAATCCAAGACAGAACCTAACAATGAATAAAAACATTAGGTACGAAGGTAATTTTGACTTTTATTTTTTCGGAAGTAGCTTAGTAAAACAGGCCCCAATTTCATAATAAAAGATTAGTGGTAACATTTGGTTAACCATTTTATTCATATAATAGTTAACCCCTGAGTTAGGCACTAAGCTTTTGTTATGTAATTGAGCCTAAGAGTTTTGATGAGCATTTAGTGTTGATACTAATGAGTAGAGTCAAATTGGATAAACTTGAAAGCGCTGAAGGTGCCTCTACAGTGTTAAGCCACATACAACCTTGGAGCACTGAGACATAGATGTATCCTATATATTACAAAGGTGAAATTCAAATAGTGATTTTGTGCTAGACCATGGGTATATGGGGAAAAAGTAATTTATTGTATGTTTGTCTAAGGTTGTTCTTTATATTGTCAAATGTTTTGCCAGAAATAAACATTTACTTGTGGTCTTTTACATCCATTGAGTATATATCTAAACCATTCTCAAGCTGTCTGTAGCATATACCTGCTTTACATAAAGCTTTGTCAGGTGTTACAGACTAAGCTCAGTCTGCAAAGATATGCAGTCTAATCTTAGCCTTCACTGTCTGCATTGTACTTTTTTGGGAGGGGGGCACATAACGAAAACTGGTTATATTTTCACAAAAAAATAGGAGTTTGTTTGAAACAAATTGAATTTTCTGGCAAAAACTTCTTTGGAAAAATAGAAGCTATTCCCTGCAATGGTAAGGTTATATCTATAAATTTGCAAGTTCTTATTTATCTTATAACAAAACTTACTTAACTTCATTAACCTCTAAACTTCTGGTAGATGGCAAGATTTTATTTGGGTCCAAGTAAAATTTACCCTTGTCATGCTGAATAAAAATTTTGCAAAGCTGCTCGTAAATCAAAGTACTGGTGAGAGAATTGCCAGGAACCAATGATTAGGTGTTCTAGTTTCTGTAAAGATAATAAACTAGAAAGCCATGAATGGCTTGTGTCGCTCCACAGGCTTGAATTTCTTGTAATAGCAAATCTAAGTTTAACTAAATTTTTAGATATTTTGTGTTCTACTGATGTTGAAATGATTTTCAAAGTTTCCACTATTATAACATATAGAGAAATGACCTCCGCCCATAAAAGACATATTTTTCATCCAATGACAATAATTTTTGGCTGCATAATAATGGATCACCCAAGGATCATACTAATGAAGTTTGATTGATATCCATCAATTACATTCTGAGAAAATGATTTTCAAAGTTTCCACTATATAACATATAGAGAAATGACCTCCGCCCATAAAATACATATTTTTCATCCGATCCGTAAAATTTTGGTAGCATGATAAAGAATCACTCAAGAATCATTCCAGTGAAATATGGTTGATATCCATCCATTACATTCTGAGAAAATGATTTTCAAAGTTTCCACTATATAACATATAGAGAAATGACTTCCGCCCATAAAAGACATATTTTTCATCCGATCTCAAAAATATTTGGTAGACTGATAAAGAATCACCCAAGAATCATTCCAGTGAAATTTGGTTGATATCCATCACTTACATTCTGAGAAAATGATTTTCAAAGTTTCCTCTATATAACATATAGAGAAATGACCTCCGCCCATAAAATACATATTTTTCATCCGATCACAATAATTTTTGGTAGACTGAAAGAGGGCCACCCAAAGATCATTCATGTAAAATTTGGTTGATAAGTATCAGTTAGATTCTGAGAAAATGATTTTCAAAACTTCCACTATATAACATATAGAGAACTGACCTCCGCCCATAAAATACGTATTTTTCATCTGATCACAATAATTTTTTGTAGACTGATAAAGGGTCACCAAAGGATCATTCATGTAAAATTTAATTGGTATCCATCAATTAGAATCTGAAAAAACTCACTTTTTACCATATTTGGAAATTAGCCACGCCCATTAAATCCATGTTTTTCATTGGATCAAAATTTCTTGAACAACTTTGAAAGAGGGTCACCCAAGGATCATTCCTGTGAAGTTTGGTTGAAATCCATCAAGTAGTTTCTGAGGAGAAGATTTTTAAAGAAAAAGTTTACGACCTGACGCACGGACGGACGGACGGACGCACGACGGACACAACGCCATGACAATAGCCCCAGTGGCTTTCAGCCAGTGGAGCTAAAAAGGAAAGTAATTGCAAGCATGTGTTTATATGAAAAAAGTAATCTATCCTGCTTGAAAACTACTTGGGTTGCAGTTGAAGGAGAATTTGCTTGAAACAAGCAATTTGTCCTTCTCTTTAAATTTTCCTTAGAAAAAGCCATCTTCAGGCTCTTTAAAATGTGAGATATGGAAATAGGTGGGCCATATGTGAAAAAGGATTATCTTTACTAAAGATTCTTGTCCATGATTTGTTGAACATATATATCAATAATATCAATTTGAATCAATTTTGAGAGGTCAGCACAAAACTTTTGTAAGTGCCTATACATATATAGGCACTTACAATAGTTTTAAGCTCCACTGGCTGAAAGCCACTTGGGCTATTGTCATGGCGTTGTGTCCGTTGTGCGTCCGTCCATCCATCCCTGCGTGCGTCCGGTCGTAAACTTTTCTTTAAAAATCATCTCCTCAGAAAGTACTGGATGAATTTCAACCAAACTTCACAGGAATGATCCTTGGGTGACCCTCTTTCAAAGTTGTTCAAGAAATTTTCATCCAATGAAAAACATGGATTTAATGATCATGGCTAATTTCCAAATATGGTAAAAAGTGAATTTTCTCAGATTCTAATCAATGGATACCAATTAAATTTTACATGAATCCTTGGATGACCCTTTATCAGTCTACCAAAAATTATTGTGATCAGATGGAAAATATGCATTTTATGGGCGGAGGTCAATTCTCTATATGTTATATAGTGGAAACTTTGCAAATCATTTTCTCAGAATGTTACGAATGGATATCAACCAAATTTCACTGGGATGATCCTTGATTGACCCTTTATCAGTCTAGAAATCTTTGTGATCGGATGGAAAATATGCATTTTATGGGCGGAGGTCAATTCTCTATATGTTATATAGTGGAAACTTTGCAAATCATTTTCTCAGAATGTTACTGATGGATATCAACCAAATTTAAGTGGGGTGATCCTTGAGTGACCCTTTATCAGTCTACAAGAAATCATTGTGATTGGATGGAAAATATGCATTTTATGGGTGGAGGTCATTTCTCTATATATCATATAGTGGAAACTTTGCAAATCATTTTCTCAGAATCTAATTTTTGGATATCAACCAGATTTCACTGGAATGATCCTTGAGTGACCCTTTATCAGTGTATTTTGATTGGATGAAAAATATGCATTTTATGGGCGGAGGTCATTCCTCAATATGTTAAATAGTGGAAACTATGAAAATCATTTTCTCAGAATGTAACTGATGGAATCATTTTCAACATCAGTAGAACCCCAAATATCTTAAAATCTAGCCAAAACAATTATTTGCTTTTACAAGAATTTCAAGCCTGTGGAGCGACTCAAGCCATCCATGGCTTTCTAGTTTGCTTACCCCTTGATACTTTATTGGGAGAATATGTCCAGATATTACCAATCTAGCATTATTTTCATCATGGATTCATTTTGTATGGGATAGCTTTTTGTTTACTTATCAATAATTACTTGTTATGGTGGAGGGTTTTACTATTTATGTGGCATAACTTTTTGTTAATTCAGAACAGACCCATTATGGAAAAAAACATTTAAGACAACTGTGTAAACTTAACCCTTGTCATACTGAATGCAAAAATCTTTTCAAAATTGCGATAAAATCAAAGCGATCAAAGCACTAGATGCATTAATTGTGAATCAGTAATCATTTTGAAAATGAAAAAAATACTCTTTTATGGATTCAGAAAAGGGTAAATAGGTGGTATAGACAAAGATCAGACTGCATATATGTGCAGGCTGATGTTTGTCTATAGCTCATGCCAAGGCAGGAATATTCCAGGTTCAGCATGACAAGGGTTAAGAATTTGTTGGAAGATTTTGATCTAAAGGCTTTCCTTTCCTGTTTTGTTTCTGAATCAAATACATGTAGACAATTTAGTATGAAAACTATGATAATGATGATGTTTAACTATTGGTTTGCCTGATGCAGCTTTCAAATTTCCTTCAATAAACACAAAGCTAGTAATTCCAAAATGGTTTCTACATAATGGGTTGCTGTTCATAAGATAGGATTACAAGCTTACTGTAATATTATAACAAGCTTTAAGATGATGATGAAGGGATGTAATCTTAAAATAATGCACTCAAGTTTTCACATTTAATTCCAATAGATGATTGCTTTTCTGCTTCAGACAATATTCTTATATTCTAAGAGGCTTTAACTTTTCTATTTTTCTATCTTTTCTTTAAACTTGCAAACTATAAATGACTTGGTATATTTATATGTGTAACACCATGTTTTGAATCTGTTAACAACTTATGTTTGTAGATAAAGGAGGAGAAAAAGGCAGCAATCGAGGCTAAAGTAGCCCCACCACCGGCTGCGCAACAACAAACCGTTCATGTAGTTTGTCCTAAATGTGAATCCAGCAGTGAAAAATCTGCGGACGGGGTTTGTGTAATCTCTTCAATTAACCAATCTTATCATTTACCGTGTATCACAACGTCATTTACACAGATCTTTTTATTTTTCCCAAAACCAGTACTTAAACCTGAAGCAAAAATTAACCCTTGTCGTGCTGAGCCTGGAATATTCCTGATTTGGCAGGAGGTATGGATAAAGTTCAGCCTGCACATAGGTGCAGTCTAATCCTAATCTTTACCACCTGAATTTTCTTTTCAACTCAGAGAAGTTTCAAAATCATATTTTCATAATCAAATACTGACTCACAATTAGGAAATAAATCGAAGCTTTCAGCACTTTGATTTTAATATAATTTTGGCAAGTTTTTTGGCTCCACTGGCCAAAGGCCAGCGAGCTATTTTCATGGCATAGTGTCCCTCGTGCGTCCGTCCGTCTGTACGTGCGTAAACTTTTTCTTTAAACATCTCCTCCTCCCAAACCAATGGGCAGATTTTAACCAAACTTGGTAGAAATGATCCTTGGGTGGCCCTCTTAAATTTTTCAAAGAATTTTGATTGGCCCCCAAATATGGGCATGGCAGGGCGTGGCA
This sequence comes from Fragum whitleyi, assembly GCA_948146395.1. Lineage (NCBI taxonomy): Eukaryota > Metazoa > Mollusca > Bivalvia > Cardiida > Cardiidae > Fragum > Fragum whitleyi. The sequence goes on along the minus strand of OX411549.1, from coordinate 23,995,538 downwards.
TTTTTTCACTTTGAAATCTTTAAAATCTTCTCCTCCCAAACCATTGGGCCGATTTCAATGAAACTGTGGATGTTCCTTGGGTGACCCTTTACTTAAATTGTTCAAAAAATTTTGATTGGCCCATAAATATGGGCGTGGCAGGGCAAGGCTTATTTTGAGCCTGAAATCTTTGAACAACATCTCCTCCTGAACCACTGGGCCAATTTCAATGAAACTTTAACAGAATGTTCCTTGGTTGACCCTTTACTTAAATTGTTCAAGAAATTTTGATTGGTCATTTAATATGGGTGTGGCAGGGCGGGGCCTATTTTGAGCCCAAAATTTTCTAATGAGATTTCTCTTCAACCACTTGGCTGATTTCAATGAAACTTTACCAGAATGTTCCTAGTATGTCTCTTTTCAAAAATTATTTGCTAATTTTTGATTGGCCTATAAATTTTGGTGCGGCAGGGCGGGGCTTATTTTGAGGCCAAAATCTTTGAACGATATCTCCGGAACCACTCAGCTAATTTCAATGAAACTTTACCAGAATGTTTCTTGGGTGACTATTTACCTAAATTGTTCAAGAAATTTTGATTGGTCCATAAATATGGGTGTGGCAGGAGGGGCATATTTTGAGCCCGAAATCTTTGAACGACATCTTCTGAAGCTTATGTTTTAATAAGATGGGTAAAGGGTTGCAGGTTCATTGTGATTGAGTATTTCCGTGCAATATGGATCAGAACCTGTTAATCATTATTAAATAGGTCTTAGGAGATTTCGGAGTGTAAATGTTATCATTTAAAGTAAGCTTTATTTAATGAAAGTCTAAAGATTTTAAAGCCAGTGGAGCGATACAGGCCCTCTTGGGCCTCTTGTTTATTCAGCAAGACAAGGGTTAAGACTCATTCTGCTGAATTTAAATCTATTTCAAACAAAATGCCAATTTAGCTATATTTTTACATGACTTACTGAAGTTTTACCCATAGCTATAAATTAGAAAGAAAATGTAGGCTAAGATCAAGCTGCATATCTGTGCAGACTGATCTTTGTCTATACTGCCTTCCAAGGCTTTTTGATCAGCATAAGAAAGGTTAAGTTGATCTCCACATAGACTTTCCCCCCTTAAATTGAATGCTTTTTTGCAAGTATTTGGATGAAGAAAATGCTGATTACCAAATCTTAAGAAAAATGCAAATCTTTTTTAAGTTGCTCTAAACACATACAAGCTTGCAAAACATTTTACCTAACCGACTGAAATTGTTCAACTTGAATAAGCCAAATTCTACCAAGGTACCTTCAGAAATGTTCTGTTGTAAGAGATATTTCTGTAGATGCTCATATTGACTTGGCCTGTGTATGATGTTTCCAACAGTAACAAAAAATTCAGCTCAGATCAGTAATTGCATCTGCACTGTCATATAGTGATGGGCAGATTAACCAATTATTATCGATAATCAGTTGGTTTTGGCTTCTGATTGTGATAATCGACTAAGAAATTTCATTATCGATTAATCAGGTCCTAATACATAAATGAAAGCCAATATTTTTTTTCTACAGAACCCACATCAGTTTGATGGCTCAACATGAAATAGGCAGTTACAACTGTTTCACGCTGACCAATAAAAAATCTGCAGGATATGTCTTTAGGTCATGAGTTTTAACTAAACTTTCATATTCTATTCTTCAAAGGAATGATACTTGGAGTGCCGTATTAATTTCTAAGAAAACAATTGCACAATCAATCATTAGTTTGCTTAATCTCCCAACTAAAAGTCTATTATGGATTGTGATTTGAAACCGATTGCCAAACTCTACTGTCTTATCAGTCTCCAGAGTAGACTCTGTAGATAGGTACAAACTCAAAGTTACTTTGGAAAAACAGTTAATATCCCAAATATCATGTTTATCTGAACTGGCTGCACAATACCAGCCTTTTTTGCACATTTGAAATTGATGTATAATGTCAAGATCAGACAGTCATTTGTTATGTTATGACTCTTTGAATGGTCTTTGCTTATCAAGGATTCAGTACTGGTTCCCACCTATTTTCATGTCCATCAAACAAATCATGATCATTTCAGCTGTCACTCTGTGTGGTCATTGTTTGCCCTGTATTCAGCATGACAAAATGATGCAAACTGTTTGAAAATTATACCCGGCTTTGCTCATGCACTTGCGTACAAAGCAGGGTATAATTTGCAAAAAGTTTGCACAGTTTTGCCATCCTGAATGCATGACTGTACTCTGTTGTGTGGCTACATTCTTTTCTCTTCAGTTTCAATAATATTCTATAAAAAAATAACCAAGAAAGTTTTAATATTCTCTTTACCCTGATCTAATAATACACTTTTTATAGGATTATATTCTTTATTTATCTTAATATGAATTAAAAAGAAAATGCTATTTCTAGGAGTCTTTCTATTCTAAATTATAAGTCTTGATCGACATCTGTTTAATTCTGCTATCTTGTTGATGTGAATTGTTTTGAATTTTGTCTTGAATTGTGTAGCCTAAGTTGATCGAAAAGAACTAAATTTAAAAAAAAAATCTGTTATGATGAATAAATGTTATTTCTTTAAGCACTCACTTGAACTTGGAATAAATTTTGTCTATCAAAAGAGCAAGCTATACTATCAAGGAGGGTACTTTTAATTTCATTTATGTAAGAAATTTTCCCTTCCTTTTATGACTAACATTTTTGTCCGCAATGCAGTGCCCCACACAAAAGTGTAGGGCCACCAGAGACTGTGCTCTTATTGATACAAATGCAAAAAAACAACAACAGTGGCTCAGAGCAAAACGCCTGTAACTGCCTAGTAATAGCTGTTTTATAATGAGTCATTGAAGTAATGTCTCCATTGAAATACCTGAATAATAAGATGTAAAAATTAAAATAGCATGAAAATCTTCCCATTTCTGTTTCATTGTTCATTTGTGGGGTTATACATTTAGAGTGGTTTGCCTGATGGGGTGATGGTTGTAGAATATGATTGTATCCTATACTGAATGGTACAGAAATATTATTAAAAAAAAAGCAACAAAAAGAAAAGAAACATGCATAAACTTTTATCAGTCCTGATAGATAATACTGATGTGAAGGAAAAGATAGTGCCCAAACATTGAAAGACCATTTCTACTGAAAGTCTCAAAGTCTGTTTACATTACATTTGTAAGTGGAGTTATCACACAGTCTCAATTTTAGTAGGTGATTGATTGTTAAATTTGGTGTTGAATAATGAGATCAATTTTATTTACAGATTGCTAGCCTATTTTATCATTGCCTTTTTATTCCAACTGAGCATGAAGTGCTCAAGGAGAGCTATTGTGAAGGCCAATGTCTGTCCTCAACATATGCTGTTCAAACTCTTTAAGAATGTTCTCCTAAACCGATTGGCAAAAATGGATAAACCTTGGCATGAATTTGTCTTTGATGAAGCTCTACTGAAGTTGTTCAGATAATTAAACCCTTAACTCTGGTTGCGAAAGCAACAAAGGTATAATAAATCTTTGAAAACCTTCTCTGAAACCAGAAGGAAGGGAGCTTTCATATTTTGCATGAAAAATTATCTAGTAGGTGTCTATATCATGTCCATGGTATCATATTTTGGCACTTCCCAGACACATACCAGTACCATTCTAGAAGAAAGAAACTTTGAAATGATCTTGTCAGTAGGCAGTTAGCCTTGATATTTGGTTTTGAGCATCATCTGGACCTCTACCAAATTTGTTCATATGAAGGTAGTGGACTCGTGATAGTTTCGCAACATTTGGGAACACATGATCTTTTACAATATTAACCGAGGTTTCCTAATGAAAATCATTAGGAAACCACGGTTAACACTGTTAAAGTTTGTTACTGCCGAAACATTGCAGATCTATTTGCAGATCTATTATGGTTCCACTACCTTGATACTTCATGTTTATGCTCTGACCTAGTGCAACCCATTTTGCATACAAATAGCTAGGAAGGAGCTGGACATTTTCCACTCTAAAGTGCCAGGTGAACGATAAAGGACCATCATATCCTCTTGTTTTCTTGCTATTAAACTTTATTTGCTGTGTGAGTATTTAAGCTGTGTGAGTATTTTATCAGAATCAAGACATAATAATAATTATCATTAAAGTCGTATTCAGGTTGTTTGCTTGTGTGCTGTTTTATTTTAATGATTTTAAAAAGGCAGTTGTCTCTAAGATTAAAAATTCATATTCATACAATCAGTACATTATCACTGTGTTTTTCTAAACTAAATATAAGTTTTGCATCTCCTAATTTATTTGTTATTAGAATGATGGTGGTTATTTATATGCATGCATATAATTTCTTATACATTTTAAACGGTATGCACATGAGTTGGAAATAACGAAAACAACTCCAAATCTTAACTTTGGAATTGTTTATAATTAAGTTATATAAAATACATATAATATTATAGATTTATTTCAAATAATTATTAATTTTTGCAATTACAAGCTTGAATCTTAATGAAAGTATTTTATCAAATACTTAATGTTATGTATTTCCACTGCAGTATATTTTTCATGCTTACAACATCTTTTGTAATATGTATAAAGGTATTATATGTGTTAGGCTTAGTTTACAGATGAAATTAGTGAGTTGTGTGTACATGTATAACTGTAAGTAATCAAGCTAATATGTTTAATGCTTTATGTATTTTCTCACTTTAGTAAATGAACAATGTTAACCCTTGTCATGCTGAATTAAATCCTCCTAAAGAATTGCACTCATACCAAAGTACTGAAAGTTCTAGAATATAAGGGTGTAGGGAAATATTTCTTTTTCAAAAATCAATTTAAAGAATAAAGCTGCATTGAAATGGGAAAAACTGGTGGTATAGACAAAATCAGACTGCACATATGGGCAGTCTGATATATGTCTATACCACCTGCTTAAGCAGAAATATTCTGAGTTCAGCATGACAAGGGTTAAAATGTAACATATAGCAAATAATAAACATAAATGAATGGGTTTTTCTTAATAAAAAGTGTAGGAGGACCATTCTTAATGTTGAGAATTTTGCATCTATTTTCAGGTCAAAGATGGTGTTGGAGCACAAATCTCATCTGTGATACAAAAAGGTGCTAGTGGAGGCGGACCCCCACCTCCTCCACCCCCTCCCCCGCCCCCAGGGATGGGAGGAGGTCCACCCCCTCCCCCACCTCCTCCTCCCCCAGGAATGGGAGGTGGACCTCCCCCTCCTCCTCCACCCCCTCCACCATTTGGGGGTGGGCCTCCAGCACCCCCACCACCACCAGGAGCTCCGCCCGTTCCAGGAGCCCCGCCTTTCCCTGGAGCTCCGCCTCCACCTGGAATGCCACCACCCCCAGGATTCTTCTCTCCACAAGCTAAAGCACTTCCATTTGGGATGCAACCAAAAAAGAAATACCAAGTCAAGCAGCCAATGAAAAGAGCCAACTGGAAAAAGGTTAGTAGATATATTGTGATGTGTAATGAAATTTTTAAGATGGAACCTGTCATGAGATATTGTTTGAGACAAGCTGATCTTAACAGAGTCTACAATTGAAAAGCTACTAAGCAAGACTTGTTGAGCTTGATAACTTTTTTTATTCTAGACAAGGAAAAGATTAGCTTTTTAGTTACAAAATCGAGTAACACATTCTTTCTCATATAAACAACTTTTGTATGTTAAAACTCAGTTTTTGGAACGCTAAGATGACACAAATATCGCGGATATCTGCATTAGATGACGTTATGATGAAGTAATTTAGACTATGATCTTACACATGTGTGAGAGTGACAAAGAATTTTCTTTTGGTTGTTTGTTATAGAAGACAAGGGAAGCTTTGTGAGAAAAATGATCTTATTCTGGGTCGGAGTTTATAAAAATGTTCTCATTCTCAATTCAAAATTTTCTCAAATTTCAGTTTGAGATTAACCCTTTCCTGTTTTTCAAAATTTTGGACCTGTCCAATTTCAAAGGCTTTGCAGACGAAAATTTAAGTGGATTTAATTTCAAAAATAACCATTCAGTAGGGTAGAAAATAGTGTGGAAAAAGAAGAAATTGCTTGTCGGAAGCAATTTCTTCTTTTTTCACAATGTTTTCTCAATTATAGAATAACAGGCACGTAAAAAGCAGGGATTAAACAGCAAAGGGTTAAAGTCGTTATTATGTTTAAATACCTAATTTTATGTATTAACATGAAAGATAATATTAATATGTTGTTACATATAACAACTTATTAATTTTATCACTTATTTTCATACATCTAATTAAAATTAAGATTTGAGAAAATTCTCAGTTGAGCCTGAGAAAAGTTTGATATCTCTGATCTTTATTGGGACTTCTATAAGAGGTTAAGATCAGCTTGAGGCTAAGAAAATAAAATAACTGATTATTCTCCTCATATAAACATTCATCAAGAACAGCTAATTGTTAAGCGAACTTTATTATACCCCCCACCTACGAAGTAGAGGGGGGTATATTGGTTTCACCATATCTGTCTGTCTGTCCATCCGTCCGTCCGTCCGTCCGTAGACCTTTTCGTTTCCGGACTCTAGGTCAAGAACCAAATGACCTACAATCATGAAACTTTATACAAATGTTCCTTATGACCCAAGGAGGTGCCCTATTGTTTTCGGGTCATGTAGGTCAAAGGTCAAGGTCACAGTCAGCCTTTGTTCAATTTTCGTTTCCGGACTCTAACTCAAGAACCAAGTGGCATACAATCATGAAACTTAATACAAATGTTCCTTATGACCCAAGGAAGTGCCCTATTGTTTTTGGGTCATATAGGTCAAAGGTCAAGGTCACAGTAAATTTTATTTCAATTTTCGTTTCCGGACTCTAACTCGAGAACTAAGTGACCTACACGAATGAAACTTTATGCAAATGTTGCTTATGATCCAAGGAAGTGCCCTATTGTTTTTGGGTCATATAGGTCAAAGGTCAAGATCACAGTCAATTTTTGTTCAATTTTCATTTCTGGACTCTTAACTTAAAAACCAAGCGAACTAGAATCATGAAACTTCATGCAAATGCTACATATGACCTCAATATTAGTTACAAACACATCCTGCACTAATAGCACTTTTATTTTGACAAAGCACTTGTGGGGGGTATTAGTCCGCTCTGCGACAGTTCTAGTTTGTTTCTGTAACAATTTCCAAATGCTAGAATCAACCAAAGTGTTTTGTATTGAGTTTAAATGTACCCTAGGCACTTTATCTGAATCCAGATTTAAATTCAGCTGGGTTGATTTATTTTAGGTTGAACCAAAACAGTTGGAAAAGAATTCATTCTGGGTGCAGGCTCACGAAGAAAAGTTTGAGAGTGATGATATATTTTCTAGTCTACAGGAAAACTTCTCCACAAAAATGGGTAAGTGTGAACACCTCTTAATTAAATTCATATAGTTGATTTATAGGAATTTATTCCCCAGACCTTACATCAACAAAATCAGGAAAAAAATAGTTTAATTGTTTCAAGGCTGCCTTAAAAAAAAACCTTCTGTTTGTTGTTATTATTATAATGTTTAATGTGCTTGTCCAAGTTAATTTATAATATGGATGGCAGAGTTGAGACTTTTTCGTTTAAAACGATTGATTTTACTGATTGATGGATATTTAATTAGGTAGAAAAAAAATCCATGGATTGACCTATCAAATTATACATTCATACCAGAATGTTGATATTGACCTACATTGTGTTCAATTGGAAATCAAGAAGTAGTTCGTTCTTTAGAGTGTCCTTAATTTCTGACAACTTGAAATGACAAATAATATCTACAAAAATTAAAATCTTTGAATTCAAACAGTCTTTACCAATTGAATCAATTTTGATAACTTGAAATTATATTGGTCATGCACGTCCTTTAAAAAGTAATCCATCTAAAAATACTAATCAAACTCTACCTTAAAACAGCCCTGAAAATTTCGCATGTAAGGCCTAAAATTGTCAAAGGTTGACATGTTTAATTCTGGGATAGTAAGCAATTTACATTTGACCTTGAACCTTGCTGCAGGTGTTGGTTTGGAAAATCCTCGATGTTACTTTCGATTTTATGTACATTAAAAAATCCTGCTTGGCCGTTTCATCTGAAATTTCGAATGCATTATGAATATGGGACTAAAGTCGTAGTTCACAAAGATTTTATGATTGTCTCAGAATTGTAGCCTCGCCAGAACACTGCTTATAGTTATTGGAAGCTGCCAGTCCTTTTGGGGGTAAGAGGAATGGCTGGTCATCAACTGATTTGAACTATGCATGTAGAAATATTTTGAATAAGTAAAGGATTTGATGCATCAATACTTGTATAACCTTCAAGTTTCTCATTATCATCTGATTACAGTGAAGTCTATTAACAAAGAAGAAACAGTGCAAGATAGACCACAAAAGAAAGGGAAGGAGTTGAAAGTATTGGATCCTAAATCAGGTCAAAATCTGTGTAAGTAATAGATAAATGTCCTGTGTTTAGAATGACAACTTATCTTGGTGTTATCCCGTATTGAAATTTGCACTTGTGTCAAAAAGAGGTTTCAGGGCAGAAGGAAACATTTTAATGCCCCCGCATCGATAGATCGGAGGCATAATGTTTTACTCATGTCCGTCTGTCTGTCTGTCTAATGTCCGTCTGTCTGAAAACTTAACCTTGCCAATATCTTCAAGCCTATTAAAGATACAAAGCTAATATTTGGCATGATGATAGATCTCAATGATCTGCATCCGCTGGTACCAAAGTCAAGGTCATGTGACAAGGTCAAGGTCATCTGTCAAGGTCAAACATCCGAAAACTTAACCCGAAAACTTAACCTTGCCAATATCTTCAAGCCTATTGAAGATACAAAGCTAATATTTGGCATGATGATAGATCTCAATGATCCGCATCCGCTGGTACCAAAGTCAAGGTCATGTGACAAGGTCAAGGTCATCTGTCAAGGTCAAACTTTGGAAAAAAATGCCGTTACGGGGGCATTCGTGTTTCACAAACACATCTTGTTTAGAATGAGATAGCTTGGTCTAGTATTTGTTATGAATGTTTTTTATTAAAAGAGAAGGGATGGGGTTAAGGCTTACTTTGGAATCAGCAGATTTAGACTTATAATTTTCATAACACAAACCTATCAACCAATGTCCCCCTCCTCTGTTTATACTGGCCTACTATGTCATAGATTATTTGATAAAACTGAACTTTCCCTTTGCATAATTCTGGAGTCCATGGTCTGGTGGTTAGGACGGGGGATTTGGGATCGAAAGGTCCTGGTAGAGAATCCCCGCCAGATCACAAGATTTTTACTGAGCAAAAAATTAACTCCATGTTGCTCCTCTCCACCCAGGTGTATAAATGGGTACCTGTGAGAATTTAAGTCTAAGTGCTGTGGCTGTCGATGAGTGCCATATTTTAACAGCAGACTCACAATTCGGTGGTTAAGTGTGAAGACGGTTGAATATGCCTGGCATAGAAACAGACTATAAACCCGGCTTTTAAGAAGACTGAAAACAACTGAAAAGAGTAAATAGAAAACTTAAGTCATGCTTAAATAAATATGCATGAATGAATTTTGTAATCAATGTCTTTGAACTTAGCGTGATGGTAAAGCTTGTTCTGAATCTTTTAAGTTGGTGTATTGTCAATTAAGTTTCATAAGCAATTATATTAACCAAATTTTCTTTTTTACAGCCATTTTACTTGGTTCCATCAAAGTGCCTTATGGTGAGATTAAGAGACGTTTAGTGGAGATGGATGAAGCCAATTTAACTGCAGCCATGATTGAACAATTACTCAAATACATGCCCGACCAAGACAGTCTCAATCAGCTTGCTTCTTTTAAAGACCAGTATGATACCCTAGCTGAGCCAGAGCAGTTCTGTGTTACGGTATGCTGAGTTCCTTTTTATGTGCTCACATTGAAACAATTGGGAAATATCATTATTCCATTGTCCATCTGTCAGTGTGCAAAACTCCACCCAAAAACTAAACATTGATAGTTATTACAATCCTATTCAAGATACAATGTTCATATTTGGCATGATCTTATTAATACAAAGCTGATGGCACCAAGGTCAAGGTCATGTGACAAGATCTAAGTCATCTTTCAAGGTCAAACATCTGAAAAGGTTTCAGGGTCAGTTGTGTTTCACCAAAAATATCTTGTTAGAATGGGAATTGGGGTTGATCCTGCTATTGCCTTAGAAAATCTCTGAATATGACTCTTAGTCTTGTAAAACTGTTAAAAGGTCAATTTAGCCCTTAAAAACTACTCCAATACCTATAGGATATGAATTATATATGCCATTAACAAGTCTTGTAAAACTGTTAAAAGGTCAATTTAGCCCTTAAAAACTACTCCAATACCTATAGGATATGAATTATATATGCCATTAACAGCTAATATAATTGTTATTTTAGTTATGGCAGAAATAAGGATATATCTAAAATTCTTATATGTACAGTAAAATTTCTGATAGAGCACAATGCTATTATGAAATCCCATCCCCCTTTTTGGAGGTTGAAATCGACCTTTTTTGATTTATTTTACAAACCCCTGAAGCCTTTAATAAAAGCCCATACCTATAAAATCAACAACACAAAAAATTAAAAGATGATTTATGCACCTTTCCCCATTTGTTTGTTTATGTTCCGTGGATTATATTATTTTTGGAAATTTTTTCACCATCTTAACAAATATCGATGGCTCCCTGCAAACAGTTGTAACTGCCTATATGTTGATAGGCCATCAATATCTAGAGTAGCGTCTGTAAAAGCCCATCCCTTTCTAATGGAAATGTGGTTATTCCTTTAGAAACATTGAGTTCTATCAGAGCTATTACAGTATGCATGAATATATGTTGCCATATCTCTGAACTAAGTTACAAGTGTTAGTTAAAATTCATTAAAACAATTATATACATATATTATAAAGATGTTCTGTCTTCTTTCAGATATCTTCCATTAAGAAAATAGTGCCAAGATTAAATTCCATGCTTTTTAAAATGAGATTTGCTGAAAATATTGGTGATATTAAACCTGTAAGTACTAGCTTAATACAAAATAATCTCCATTTATTATTAACATAACTATTATGGATGAGATGAGTTTTTTTCATTTCAGTGGATGAACAAAAAAGTAACATCAGCTTAATTAAATGGTGTTTACAAAATATTTGACTACCAAAAACAATTTGATATGAAATATGAAAATTATCGCTCTCAGAATAAATATTTTACACTGAAAAATGCCACAATAGAGTTAGATGATATTCTATCACGAACAGCTAACATCTTTTCTTGTTCAATCAAATAATTTTCTGTACTACTTTAATGTACTGTTTGCTTTGATATCAAACAAAAATAAGGTGCAATTTAGCACTTATGGTTTTCCAATGACAGATAATTTAACATGAGAAAATTTTGCCCTAGTATTTCACTTAATACAAGAAATTATGCTTGAATTCTGATATTTGAACCTGGTCTGTATTAATTTCAGGATTTAGTCAACTCAAGGGAGTGCTGCGAGGAGGTGTTAACTAGTAAAAAATTCCACAAAATACTTGAAATGATATTGTTAATAGGAAATTTCATGAATACAGGGTCCAGAAATGAACAGTCATTAGGCTTTGATATGAACTTTCTTACTAAGGTAGGTGTAGTGGTTTGTTTTGTTCTATAAAAAGTGATTTTAACCAATTTTTGAACTATGCTCAACAAATATAAACAAACACTTTATATTTACTGTAAGTAAATTAATAATAACTATTATTCAAATTAAGGCTCAATGAAAAAAAAATGAAAACTTATCATGCAGAATGCAGTCTGAATAAAAAATGGATGAAAAGTTGATGGAATAGAATTCTTACAGGCATGTGAAATGCAACACCTAAATCTCATATTTAATCTTGTATGTGGGGTGATTTTAAGCTCACCTTGTGATCAATGAATGTCCGTCATTCGTCGTGCGTCATCAGACGTCAACAGTTTAAGTGTTTACACTCTAAAGGCCACAAATATTGTCTTATTGTGATGAAACTTGGTCAGAATGTTTGTCAGGTCACAAGGATGAACCCTATCGAAAATGGGAAGGATCCGTGCCATATCATGGGAAAAGGGGCCTAAATGACAATTTTCTTGTTTACGCTCTGGAGGTCACAAATATTATCCAATCTTCATGAAACTTGGTCAGAATGTTTGTCAGGTCACAAGGATGAACCCTATCGAAAATGGGAAGGATCCATGCCATATCTTGGGAAAAGGGGCCTTCATGACAGTTTTCTTGTTTACGCACTAGAGGCCACAAATATGGTCCAATCTTCATGAAACATGGTCAGAATGTTTGTCAGGTCACAAGGATGAAGCTCATCGAAAACGGGATGGATCCATGCCATATCACGGGAAAAGGGGCCTTAATGACAATTTTCTTGAATACTCTTTACAGGCCACAAATATGGTCGAATCTTCATGAAAAATGGTCAGAATGTTTGTCAGGTCAAAAGAATGAACCCCAATGAAAATAGAAGGACTTGTGCCATATCACGAAAAAGGGGCCTTAATGACATTTTTTTTCACTCGATAGAGGCCACAAATATGGTCCAATCTACATGAAACTTAGTCAGAATTTGTCAGGTAGCAAGGATGAACCCTTTAAAAATGGGAAGGATCTGCGCCATATCACGGGAAAAGGGACCTTATTGTCAATTTTCTTGTTTACTCACTACAGGCCACAAATATGGTCCAATCTTCATGAAAAATGGTCAGAATGTTTGTCAGGTCAAAAGAATGAACCCTAATGAAAAATAGAAGGGTCTGTGCCATATCACGAAAAAGGGGATTTAATGACATTTTCTTTTTTTCACTCTATAGAGGCCACAAATAAAGTCCAATCTACATAAAACTTAGTCAGAATTTGTCTGGTAGCAAGGATGAACCCTTTCAAAAATGGGAAGGATCTGTGCCATATCACAGGAAAAGGGGCCTTAATGACAATTTTCTTGTTTACTCTCTAAAAGCTTCAAATATGGTTCAATCTGCATGAAACTTGGTCAGAATTTTTGTCGGGTCACAGGGATGAACCCTATTTAAATTGGGATTGTGGATGCCTTATCACAGGATTAGGGGCCGGAATGATAATTTTCTTGTTTACACTCTAGAGGCCACAAATAAGGTCAAATCTTCATGAAACTCGGTCAATATGATAGCCAGGTTACAAGGATGAAGCTCATTGAAAACGTGATGGATCCATGCCATATCACGAGAAAAGGGATCTTAATGATAATTTTCTTGTTATAACTAGAGGCATGAAACTTGGTTTTATGTAGAAATTATCTTCTATATGACATCTGCCTATTTGATTGATGTGATGTCCTTGGGGTCATAGAGACTTAGGTGAGCGATCTAGGACCATCATGGTCCTCTTGTTTACTTTTTTGCTGGTTAGAAGCATAACAAAAAGTCCCCTATAATCTATGATTTAACTATTGTGCACACATCAGATTTTTATTAAAATAGAGAAAAATATTATCATTTAATTTTTCTGAAATAAAGAAAATCACTGGTAGCTTTCTTCTATTTTTTTGCCATCATCTATTTGATTGAAATCAATGCCAGTTTTTGTACCCTTCTCGGATTACAGTTAGGGAACACTAAAGCTCAGGATGGTAAAACAACATTACTACATTTCCTTGCTGGTACAGTGGAACAAAAACTACCTGATTGTCTCAACTTCCATGAGGAACTCAGTCATCTCGATAAAGCAGCTAAAGGTATCTATGAGATGATTTTTCTAATATAAACATCTCAGGGACACACACTGAATAAGGGTTAGATTCATTTTTAATGCATTTTGTAGTCTGTTTTCATACCCAATTGCAGACAGAGCAAATTGCCTTCATATATGGTCGATTTTCTACCAAAACCTCGTAACTACAGCTTGTTTAAAGATTTCAAGCAGAACACCAAGGATATGTCCCAATTTGTACTACTAAATAGAGACTATCAACATGGGATGAATTCTTCTGCCCTAGGTTTGAAGAATCAGGGTTTATCATCTACCCTTTTCTGTCTGACTGCAAAAACTTGACATAAGAAACTTAACAATGCCAATTACTTCAAGTCTGTTGAAGATACCGACATAAAGATCATATTACAAGGTAATTCATCAAGGTCATTTTCTGCAAAACTTGATAAAAAAAACCTTTTTTCAAGTCTGTTCTAGATGCAATGCTTTAAATTAGCATGATGCTAGACCTTATTCATAACATCTGTAGATACCAAGGCAAGGCCATATTGTAAGATTAAGGTCTTCGGTCAAGTTCAGGCCCTAGAAAAAACTGTTATTTTGAGGGAAATAGTATTTCTTAAACATACCTTGCTTTAATTATATATGTATTGTTAAATTGGAATTGTGTTATGGGCCGGTGGCCTAAATCACCAATAAAATAGTTATAGTTATAGTTATTAAATATTTTGACTGATAAGAAGTATCATAGTTATCTTCATGTAGTTTTTATCACAACTATTTAATATTTCAGTGTCCGATGAAAATATCAAGAAGAATATTAAAGCCACAGAGAAACAATTAAAACAGTTGGAGACTGATCTCAAATCATTGAAAAAGTCTATGGATGATAAAGATCGCTTCCAAGATGTCATGAATATATCCTTTGAAAAAGAAGAGAAAACGTTGTACAGATAAATGCACAATACTTTCTTCATAAATTTATCAACAAAATTTCAATCGCAGTCAAATTTGAAATTTGGTCAAAAACTAGGTCACAAGGTCAAATCTTAGAAAAACCTTGTAGACACTCTTAAGGCCATATTTTTATCTCTATCAACCTAAAAATTTGTCAGATACATTGTCTTGATGAAATCTAGGTCAAGTTCGAAATTGGATCAAGTCGGGGTCAAAATGAGGTCATGGGGTCAAATCTTAGAAAAACTTTGTAGACACTCTAAAAGTCGTATTTTTTGCTCAATCAACCTGAAAATCAAGTTCAAAGTAGGGTCAAGAATGAGGTCAATAGGTCAAATCTTTGAAAAGTCTTGTAGACACTCTTGAAGCCATAATTTTTGCTCAACCAGCCTTAAAATTGGTCAGAATTATTGTCTTTTTGAAATTAGGTTTACTTTAAGATTGGGTCAAGTCGAGTCAAAAATGAGGTCAAAGAAGTCAAGTAATAGAAAAATCTCATAGATACATTTTATGCCATTTTTGGCTCAATCAACCTGTAAATAGGTCAAATTTATGGTTTTGATAAGATCTTAGACAAAATTCATTGTTTTGATTACGTCTAAGACAGTAAACTCAGGTGAGAGATTTAGGGCCACTATGGCCATCTTGTTCATATACTAAAGATCTCTCATAATTTAACCTTAACCCTAGTTCACCAATTCCTTGGTTCAGCTACAGAACAGTTTGAAGTGTTAAACACCATGTATAAACAGATGGACACTTCCTATAAGGAATTAGGGAAGTTTTTTGCATTTGATCCAAATAAATATACCATGGAGGAATTCTTTACAGACCTTAAAGTGTTCAAAGATGCATTTGTTGTAAGTGAACGTTGTGTTGAAGTTATATTCCCTTTGATAAAAATAAATATAAGACACATCACATGAAAAGGGACCATCTGGGTAGAGTGTAAAGTGTCGACCCTAGTCCGTCTGTGCAGACTGACTTGGTCGGAACCTTTTTGTACTTTACTTATTTTCTGAATCTAGAATAATCAATCAATCTTCCTGTGAAAGAATTTTGAAATGTAATCTCTGGTTAGCCTGTACTAGAACCAATCTCTTTTTCAAATGATTATTATACAGAGTTCCCAGATGTGCCCGTTTCATGTGACGGGTCACATATCTTAATCATTGTGACATTGGGATTCCTTGTGTGCCTTTGTAATATTTTGTATCATATTGAAAAATGATTAATGAATTGGTCTAAACAATGCCCACAAGGAAGGGTAAGGATAGTTGAAACCGAAAATAATGGCAGTCATCAGAGGAACCATAATACCTTGCAACTCTGTCGATAACCAACATGTGTACTAACTGAAACCATGTGTATGTTTTGTAACCACTCTTGATTTTAATTTAGAAAAGAGGTTTATTCAGAAAAGCATCCTGGAAAAGGCAGAAATTATGTTTACCGGGTAATAAGCAATGTCTTCCTTTCTTACTATGTTTTCTAACCAATGTCGCATTTATTTTCCAATCTTCTGGTTCCAAGATCAAGGTCATCTCATGGTCAACCTAAATTTGATTCATAATGTGCGTTCTACCTCATATTTACAGCAAGCAGCAAAAGACAACATCAAAATACGAGAAACCCAAGAGAAGATACAGAAAGCTAAAGAAGCCAAGGAGAAAGCAGAGAGGGAGAAAAAGGCTAGACAAGCCAGGCAGAGGGCACTTGTCGACATTACAACTGGTTTGTTAAACCTCTTTCCTAACAGTTCATTGGTTCTTAGCTCAGCTGTTTCAGAGAAAAACAAGATATTGTCATCACTTTGGCATCAATGGCAAGACATACTTTTACTTTGGTCATATCTCTGTTGTTATTGAAGATACCTTCATGAAACTTGGCATATGTGTTAACCATCACATGAGCTATCCAGACTATCAAGGTAGATAAATCTGAAAGCAAATTTGTAAGAGCTATACCCCTTTTCTAGCTCGGCTGTTTTCGGAGAAAACCCAAGGTATTGCTATAGCCTCTGTGTCGTCGTCGTGCGAAAACTTTGACATTTTGTTATATCTCTGGTTCTACTGAAGGCATTCACTTGAAACCTGGCACACATGTTCACCATCAAAAGAGCAACCTATACTATCAAGGGGGATAACTCTAGATGCATTTTGTGCAAATTATGCCCCTTTTTCGACTTAGATTTTTTTCCCACCATCCAGCACTTGACAGCCGAGCATAGGCACCCGAAGGTGGTGCTCTTGTTGAGTAAGACTTTTACACAATCCAGGACCTGCAGCCAATAATTGGCCCCTGTAGGCAGTGCTCTTGTTCTTTTAAACTTTTCAGAAACACAGATTTCTAGTGTGTATCATTGAGAAAGTATTTCCTGATTCTTAGGATATGATTCTTGTATACCCTTGTCATTATAAATAATTTCTAGAAAAAATGCATTATAATCTGATGCATTAATTATGAGTTATATTCATGTTGAAAATATTCTGAAACTTGGTTTAAAAAGTAAAATACGGTAGTACAGGCTAAAATCATACTGATCTTTGTCTATACCTCTTGCCAAACTAGGCATTTTCTAGGTTTAGCATAACAAAGGTTGAACTGTATTTGTCAAATTATTTTTTAGATGAAAACCAAGAAGGTGTGATGGATAATCTACTGGAGGCTCTGAAGACTGGTTCAGCGTTTAATGTTGGTCGTGAGAAACGAGATGGGAAGAGGAGAACACCAAGGGCAGCTGGAGGTATAATTCTTTTCTATCAATGTTTCATCATCTACATAGCCTAGGATTTAATAGTAAATTGTTTGATTTATGGGCTATTGTATGTGTTTATGTGAAAAAAAAACACTTAAACAATTATGCTGTTGAAAAATTGTTTTGTTTAATTCTGGTTGGTCTGAAGTAAAGTCAATCTAGTTTTCACATACTTGCTTCTCACAATTCCAAAATTCGGCTTGAGTTTTGACAAGTACTTTTTCTCTCAAACAACTTGACATGATCTGATGATCATTTGTTATGAGATAGAGACTTTTCATTAAGAATTCCAATCATTTACTTGATATCACGTTTTGGTTGCTTCTAAAGTCTGAACATTCAGTTTCAAATATTATAAGCAAAATTTGTTTAAGAATAAAATTGGTAGTTTTCCATTATCGCACACTAGTATAAGTATCTGTCACTTTTCATCTTTAATGTATACATGGTGCATAACATCTTGGTTGTACTGATTTTGAATATTTGTGACCCTTTAGGCGAAAAGGGACCATTCGGGAATTCTGTAAAATGAATTATCGAAAAAGAGATTTGATCCAACATAGGCCAACCATAAGTCGCATTTCAAAAATTCTTTAACTCGAAGGTAGATTGATCATTCTAGATTCAGAAAATAAGCACAGTGCAAAATGTTTCTGAAAAAGTACATGCATATTAAAAAGTTTATGTAGATGTAGAGTATACGTACAATGTACATTGCCCTTGAAGATTGAGATTATAAGCAATCTTATTTAAGTGGTCACCTGTGTTAAGCAGTCAGTTTTGTACATTCCTGTGAGTGACCGCGTGATACAGGTTTGACTTGTTTTGCACTGATTGGTTGTGAGGAAAGACAAAAAATATGAAAATTTATGAGAAAAGGATCATTATGCCCCATACATGCCATATGTTTGTGTAAACATTAAGGCATCAAGGCAACATTATTGTAAGCGCCTATACATTTATAGGCACTTACAATAATTTTGCTTTGACCCCTCAATGTAGAATATTATAAGTAGAGTTTTCTATTTTGTAGTGTTGGGCAATCGGTTTCAAATCACAATTGATAATTGTTTTTTAGTTGGAAGAGTAAATCAACTAATTATGGATTGTACAATCATTTTCTTTCAAATTAATAATACAGCACTCCAAGTATCATCCTTTGAAGAGTAAAATGTGAAAGTCAAAAGTAATGACATAAAGACTTTTCTGCAGATTTTTCTACTAACTTCATGGATCAGCATGAAACAGTTGTAACTGCCTATAAACATATAGGCAGTTACAACTGTTTCACGCTGAGCTATCAAACTGATGTTGGTTTCGAAAACAATAAATAATGGCTTTCACTTATGTGTTAGGAACTGATTAATCGATTATGAACTTTCTTAATTGGTTATCACCATAAATAGCCCAAAACAACTGATAATCTGTTGTAATTGATTGATCTGCCCATCACTACTATTTTGACTCCATGATAGTATACAAATGTATAGAAATCACAAGTCACAATACAGAGTTATACTAGTAAGTGACAGATCAGATAATTGTGTAGTTTCTTTAAGTACTCTTTCATAAGAAATCTACTCACTCTCTTTTCTCTTTCATAGTCAATGTTATTAGCATCTGATTGGCTTTGTACATTGTTAATTTTATGTCATAGATGAAAATTCACACATTAAAGACAGATTCAAGAAACGCTCTTTGCTGTTTCTAATAGCAGGATTTGACACTAACTACTTTTTGTCATCAGCCTGAAGGACCTGTTATCTCTAACTATTACAGGTCCTCCATGATAACAACAGATCCTTCATAAAAACTGTGTTTGATTTTTAGCAATTTAGGTCATAAATTGCAAGGAAAACATAATTGAAAAAGAAGACATTGCTTTTGACAAGCAATAACTTCTTTTTCTACTATGTTTTCCATTTTGTAATGCAAATTTTAGTATTGGAAAGGTATGTATTTTCTAAACATGATAGATTTGAAATACTAAGGTCTGCCATTAACTACAAGCCTGAAGGACCTGCAGCATGTTTACATCTATCAGTCCTGCCTAAAATCCACAGGTTTCGGGCCTGAGGACTGGTGTTAAAGTCTATCCCTGAATAGAGGGTGAATATCAATATTATGACTGATCCCAACCATAAATCCTTTATTTTATGAGTAAAGACTTAACTTGCCCATTTGTTTACCATCAGTTGTAGGTATGCCTTTAAAAATGTCTTTTGAGATAAGTCCAAGTTCAAGGTCACATATGAAGGTTGTGGTTTCGTTTGGCCCATAATTGCTAGATTTATACACAGATTGGAAGAAAGAATTGCACAACAGTTCCCCAACATAAATATGAATGGCAATTGAAATGTTGGTTTTGATAAGTCAAAAGCTAGGATTACACTTGAAAAGTCAAAAGGGACCTTCTGATCAAGAACTTGTCTTTCAACTACTCAACCATTAATCTTTCATTATGTTGTTAACCTGTTTACAGAACCTGATGACACTGATTCTAGGTAGCAAGTTTATTCATGTCAATTATGTGAATTTTAATGTCAATAATGTGGATTGTCATGTCAGTTATATGAACTTTTATGTCAATTATCATGTGAAAAGGATTATCACAATTGCCATCAACCTTTGTTCAGTATGCAAAAACATTTGCAAAAAATTATAAATGGTACCATGCTTTGCATGTAAGACTTTTTGTGAATATTTCCTTTTGAATGTAGGACAGAGAATAAAAGAGCCAGTGTGTGACATTTCTATCAAATTCAAAAGTGTGCAAAGCAAAGACTCTGGCTAGCCTTTGCATTCGTGCAATCAGACCAAAGACTTCAGATGCACTTGGGTAGATAGACAAGGTCTCAAAGTATCTCAAAGACAGTCAGACAATATTTTAATTGCACTGTAGGAGTTTCTAGGCTGCTCAATTTTTGCACCTTTCACACATGTCAATTTGTTGAAAATGCCATGCACAGGCTCAAATATAACTTTAATGCTCATAACTTCAAGCAAACTGTAAGCTATAGACTTGAATACTTATAATTATCTACTAGGATGGAAAGAAGCGAAAGAAGGTAGAAATAAACTAACACATTACAATATCAATATTGAATAATGAAATAAAAGCTTGTACAAATATCTCAGATGTAGTTACAAACTATTCTTAAACTCATGTTGTAATCAGTATAATACTTCATTAGACCTTAACATCAATAATTCGGTATAAATCTAATTAACATGAATCTTAGTCCTTTTGTTAAGGCAATGTTTTTCAGATGTAAAAAATTTACTGAAATTCTAAGTTAACTAGAAATCTAATTATAAGTATGACATTAATGAACCACAAACACCATGGCTCTTTTTATTGCAGTCATTTTGTTTTACATATGTCTTTCTGTCTTTTTTTGTTAAAGCCAAAAATTTAACAATTGCAATTTCTTTTTGCCCATTCAAGATAAAATTTCCTTATCTGGTATGACTTGGCATCCTTTCTGATACCTGTAAAGTCATCTACTAAGGTCAAGGTCATCTTTCAAGGTCAAACAATGGTGAAACTTTACCAATTTCACAACTTCCAAGTGTTTCCAAAACTATTGGATCGTATTTTACTATTATGATAGATCAGATCAATATGTATCTTGATACCAAGGTCAAGGATTCTTAATTCATCTACTAAAGTACAGCGCATCTATGAAGGTCAAACTTTTGAAAAAAGTACTGTTGTTGATATGTTTGTATTTCAAAAATGTATTTTGTAGGAAAACTCTGCTCATAACAGGGTTTGCAATGTGATCCTTTTCATAACCCGTCAATTTGTTAATCAGAAACTTTCAATGTAGGCATATCATGTGGCGTTTTGAGTTTAAAGCAAATCCTCCCAAATTGTCCATGTTTTTCATGTCAAAAATTCAGCTTTTAGAAATTTTACCTATGTAAACTTTGTTAATCCAACTTTCCCTACTTTGTTTAAATGTTTTAGAGAAAAAAAACAAAAACTAAATACATAAATGATTTATCTGTCCCAAATAACTGTTAAGAACACTA
Source organism: Fragum whitleyi (assembly GCA_948146395.1). Classification (NCBI taxonomy): domain Eukaryota; kingdom Metazoa; phylum Mollusca; class Bivalvia; order Cardiida; family Cardiidae; genus Fragum; species Fragum whitleyi. The sequence goes on along the minus strand of OX411549.1, from coordinate 23,974,095 downwards.
AACTAAGCTTTCATATTACAGCAACCAACAGTATAATCATAACATAATGCTTTGCAAGTTGTTGTAATCTATACAACATCACAATATATAGCTTTGCTGTCAGTAATTATTTGTAGCAAGTGATTCAAGCTTTAACAGAGAAAACACCATTTAGCCTTTTTATGTTGTCATGCAAAAACGACATGTTCCAAAATATTTAAGATATTAACCAAACTCCTGTCATACTGAATAAGACTTTCAGAAGAATAAAAAAAAAGAATTCAAAGTACTAAAGACTCTGAAAGAACTAATTCTGGGTCAATAAGTCTTTAAACTTTTATTTATCAATAATTCTGGGTTAAAGTTATAAACAGCGGGTGAGGAATCAGACTGCACATATGTGCATCCTGATATATATATAATACATACTTAGTGTATTATATGAAAAAAAATATCTAACGAGGTTGGGAGAATTGATCATTGTCGAGGCTATGCCGAGACAATTATTAATTCTCACAACCGAGTTTGATATTTTTTTCATACAATACACTAAGAATGTATTATATTTATCTTATAACCTATATTCGTCTTGTTTTCGTCGGTGTTTCTATCTGAAATGCAAGTTTCTAAAAATAACCACATTATATCATGTTCTAAAAATAACTATGTGATATCATAAAAAATATCATACGGGATGTTATCATACGGATACTTGTATAGTTATAAGATAATTGTTGATACCTTTTGCCAAAACAGGACTATTTTGAGTTCAGCATGACAAGGTTTATGAAAAAAACTTCAACATCAAAACAAAAATGACCAACTCTCTCTAGCCAAATATGTCTCAAAGAGGCCCTTCTTTATTAATGTAAACATCAGCACCCATGTGAATCTCATATCACCAATATATTTTTTTACTTGTTATCTTGTATATCAATAGCTCAGTGCTAAACAGTTGTAACTGCCTATAAACATATACGCAGCTACAGTGTTTTGAGCTGAGCCACCGACATGATTATTATTAATCAGAAGTTATAAATTGTACATATTTTATTCTAGTTTTCTTCGTAATATCAATTTATTGTATGTATCGTCACTAAACAAACCTTTGTACAAATGGTGACCTTCTAACTCAAAAAGTAGTAGAATCTAATTGGTTTTGGAACACAAAATATTCATCATATTTTGAACCATTTGATAAATTGTTAGCTCAACTAATTGGTAACAAAAAGTTAAGCTATTGTCATCACCTTGAAATCATTTGTGTATGCAATGGTGTTGGAATTTCTCTGTTGTTATCGAAGATATATATGTGAAACCTAGGATGTGTGCTCACAAGAGCATTCCATGATAACAAGAGGAAAAGCTTAAGAATCACTTTTAGCTTGGCAGTTTTCGGAGAAAACGCGAGGTATCGCTAAAGCCTTGTCATCATTGTTGCAGTTGTAGTCGTTGTTGTATGAAAAAATTGACATTTTGTGATATCTCTGATTCTGCTGAAGGCATTTACTTGTCAATTGCAAGAAATGTTCACCATCAAAAAAGCAACCTTAGCTATCAAGGGGGATAACTCTACATGCATTTAGTGAAAATTATGCCCCTTTTTAGACTAAATTTTACATCCACCATCTATCAAGTTCATCTTCAATCCAGCAAACAACAGCTGAGGGTAGTCACCCGTAGGTGTTGTTGTTGTTGTTGTTAGACTTTTAGTCTCTTTTCAACTTATTTTTTGCATTATCTAGCACCAGCAGTCAAGCTTACGCATTTGGTTCTTCTATTTATATTTAAAATCCTATATTTTCAGGACTTAGATTAATTGTATTTAATGTTTTCAAGATACCTATTGTTTTATCAAATGATGAGCAATTTGTAAAACATTTTATGTTCTGTATAGGAAATGGTAGAAAAAGAAAATCAACAGGTATATTCTGGCATACTATGGGTAAAAAATAAAGCATTTAAGTTCACCGTATCAATGTAATTTTCACACGGGTATTGAACTATCATTGGTCACTCCTTAGGTATAGTTAAAATGTCATTGAGTTATTATGTAATAAATCTAAACTTTGTTGAAGGTGGCCATATTGTTGGTGTAATGAATTCATAATAAATTCTAGAGTTATATGTATAAGAATGTCAAGGAATGAAATGTAATGTGCCTATACAATAATAATAATTATGCAATAAACCATTGAAGTGACAGAGGTAATACTTACTGTGTACTGTTTTTACTAAACTAGGCATTAATATTGAAAGTACACAAAAGATTAAGAATTAGTATTCTGCTTTATTATTCAGCTGGTAGGGCGTGGCTTAGCACCGACGTAATTTGGTGGGTTTACTTTGCAATATTTTGGGTTTGTTCAAAAGTTAGTTTGCAATTATCGTTAACACGCAATTAACTGCACCCAAAAACCAAAAAATGATTCACATGCTTAGAGGAAGTGAACTCATTTCATTACTGGGTTTCCAAAACCTTGTAACTTCAGCTTTGACAAGCTGAAGTCATGAGGGTTTGATTACCAACCTACCATTTAAGGGACCGAGTTATTTATGTCCACTATCTATAGAGGTAAGTAATTATGAATAAAACTTGATCTACCTTAACCTTAAGTGCAATGACCTGTTACTTTAGTAAGTGTACTATAATCTTGTTTAAGAAACATTAATTTACATTAATTTGAATTCTCCTGCACCATTTCTTGATTGCAGAAAATGAACTAGTCCCTCAACAAAAAAGCAAACTGCTTTTTGATTGATTTTAGAGGATTATCGAATTTAGTATTGTATTTTTCATGTTTAGCCAACTGGTATTTAAACTCCTCAAGAAGCATTCAGGTTTAGTTTGAATTTTATCCAATTTGCTCCTGTCATCCACTTTTTTTGGTGAAATGATATTGCTACATTTGCCTTGTTTGTTTTATAGATTAGTAAGATACCTTGAGGTATAGGAAGACTATGCAATCAACTTGAGCTTTTATCCTTTCTTTATGACATATCACAATAAAATTGTTATGATATACAATTAGCATTTGAAAAAAAAAATGGTTTTGAACAACAGGTTATAGCATTTATCAAATTAATTGAACTTTCATATAATGAGTTAACCTGCAATGTCTTTCAATTAAATCTAGTCTAGAAAATATATTGGTTAAACCTCTTCCTCAACTCATCAGACAGGTATTCCACTCTATCCCGATCCCGGGTCTGGAAACGCTCCGAAGATAACGGGGAACTTGAGTTAAAGTTCCAGCAGGTGACAGACGGTGAAGTTCTGAATGTTGTCTGCTGCCATTCTATTGGATAATGATTATCACCATGGAAATGATAGTTTAACCGTTTACTGAAAAGATAAATTGTCAAAATATAAAAACAGAAATGTTCAACCAATTAAAGAAAATCTTCGTTTATTACATTGCATAGTAATTAGTAAAGGTACATGCTATCACAAAAAAAGGAAAAAAAAGTTATGCCATATAGGCAGTTACAACCACCTGTTTTCTTCTAAATTGCTTCACCGTTCGTTTTCCTAAAAGAACTGCTCCCCTTCCTGAATCATTCCCTGGTGATATTCATTAATGATTTATTGTTTCAATTACTTTTGATATGCATTGAATAAGGTTTGGGCATTATTGATGCATTTTATTTGAATGAAAGTTTTTGCCATTACTGAACATGTTAAAATTTACATCTAATTTGTTAGAAAATCGAATTCGATAATGTATTCAGACGAAGATCTTGGTTCATCCATAAATTCTTATGACTAAATCATAAGATATATGAGCCTGTGCATGACATTTCCAACAATTTCAAATGTGTGCAAAGCAAGACTCTGGCCAGCCTGTGCATCTGCACAGACTGGCCAGGTTCTTCACTTTGCACCCTGTATGAAATTGGTCTCTATGTGTCTGAAGACAGTGTGGGTAATCTTCTTATTGAACTCTGTGGCTGTCTAGGCTGCTTAATATTGGTCCAGTGCGCACCAGGCGAATTGTTGGAAATGTCACACAAATATTGTTTAACTAAGATGAATAAGAAGAAACATAAATTATTTAAATTTGAGGAAGATAGAACCAAGAAATTGAAAATAAGGTTCTACTGAAAAACTATCAGCTGATATGCCTTTTTATATGCAAGCAGCATAGATGGAAATCAGCCTACCAATTGGTGTAATGTTTAACATGTTTGGAATTTGTCATGCTAAATGTGTCTAAGATTTTGATATAATGATTCATATAACCTTTTTATTTGCCCATCAAAGGACAGGCTGTTTTTCGTGACCATCCATGGCATCAAGAAAATCGGCAATCGGACAGGCGGGCAGTGTCCACTCCTTGGTTCAGAGCATAGCTCTGTCACTTAATGCCCAATTGACTTGAAACTTGGCAGTTATGTTCCTCTTATGATTGCAAATGCAGTGCGCAAGAATTGTAACTTTATCTAGCTTTATTTATGAGTCCTTTCCCTTTGTTGGTTTTCATACTTGGACAGGCAGCAGTGTAACTGGGGTATCTTGTGACAATTTGCCACCTTGTGAATTTTGTTATCAGTAAACCTTTTAGGTACTGGATATTCTTGAAACATTTTAGCATTATCTAACCTAAATCTGAATGGCATGAATGTGATGTGTGATTGACCCTACTTTCTGAGCCATATAAGTATTAAAATAGTTACAAATTACAATTATAATGATCAAATACATGTAGTTATTGCTTGTTTCAGTTTTCAAAATTATATCTATGAAGTGTGTTGTGAAAAAATAACAGTATATTGAAACTTATGATAAAAATATGCTAATGAATACAGTTGGTATAATATACTGGGACTGTATTTAACAAAGCAATTTTAATAAAGATTGTGTTGATTTGAAAGAGGGCTGTGACAACAAAGCATAGATCTACTTCAGTCAGAATAATAGTCATGAAGGCTTGGAAAGGGTTCTTAGTAGTACTGGAGAAAGAAATACCAGGAATCTATGGTTAGGTGTTCCAGCCACAATGATATGGCTTAGAAATTGTTCAAAGTGGTGTTAAACCCCATTCAAATAAACAAATCAAGTTAAAATATTTTATGCAAATGGATACTTATGGGAGGCTTGGATGTTAATATGTTAATACTGGCCTTAGTATATTTACACATATATTTTGTACTGTACTAACAAATGAGGCTATGTGTGACATTTCCAAAAACTTCATTATGAGCTAGAGGTAAAGACTCCGATCAGCCTGCACATAATAGATCTGTCTGATAAGAAACTTTAATAACTATGCACTCTTTAGAAAGCCTTTGGCTCTAAAATTGTTAACCCATGTCATGTTGAACCCAGGAATTTTCCTGCTTTTGTAGGAGGTATAGACAAGATCAGCCTGCACATATGTGGAGTCTGATCTTAGTCTGTACAGCCTGATTTAGTTTTTAAAACCAGAAAAAGTTAAAAACTGTATTTTCAATATCTTAAAATATTGACTTTCAATTATTGCAAGACAACATGAGATTGTTCTTAAGGCTTGGTGCTCAGTGTTCACACCTCTGCTCATAATATATTGCTTGCAATGTCACATATCAATGGCTCAGTATGAAACAGTTGTAACTGCCTATAAACATATAGGCAGTTACAACTGTTTTGCGCTGAGCCATCGATATAGGCTCCAATTATACATTGTTGGTAATCTAATATACAGAATCAATGGTTGGTTTGTCTATTAGCCTTGTATTGAATACCCATATTAGAATAACTACTGTAACTTAAAAATGTTTTGGAGTAATTTAGTATTGTAAGTTAATTGTGCAAAAAAAATTTTTTTTGCAGCTACCAGCTTGAATTATGTTTGTGCATTGTTGTATTGAAAAAGTGAAAGTATAAATTGAATATCCTTGAAGATTTTGTCTTAGAGACATACAAATAAGATTTTTTTCCATAGAAAAATGAGTTTCTTAGAGATTAAGACCTAAAACATGGATTGCTTTATTCTATAGAGTTGGCTTTTGTTGATGGGATGACCCTGGGAGATAAGGTTTTATTTTGTTAAAATGTTGTTTTATTGACATGCGTGAATGTGGCATGTTGACTGTTGGCTACAATCTTTTTTATCATTGTTAATTCTTTAAGAAAATCACCACATTTAAATTAAAAGACTTAATTAAAATGACTTTCATTGAACTTAGCTTCTTTGTTTATACCACTGCAGAGCTTAACTTATCACATTGGGCAAGATATCTTGAGGACCTAGCTTAGTTAGGGTAGTGGACCCGTAATAGTTCTGCAACATTTCGGGACTCATGAACTCATGACCGAGGTTTCCTAATGAAAATCATTAGGAAACCTTCGTTAACACTGTAAAAATTCATTAATCCAGAAATGTTTCAAAAATTTAACGGGTCGGCTACCTTTATTGCCAATGCTGACCAAGAAAATGAACTTGTATACTTGAACTTAAATCTAAAAAAAGCATTTATCCATTACCCAATGACAAAAATATATGAATAGTGAAATTTAAAAGTTGACGACGACAATTTGTATTAGTATAAGCATATTGCAGCATGAACTTTTCTTGAATTTACAACAATCTTGTTTAAACATTAGTTAATTCAAGTGGACTATGATTTTCCCCATACCCGAATCATCCCAAATCCTTTTTACCCCAAATTATTGGTTGTCCCTTGTTTGAAGCATGTAAGCATGGTTTTGTTTGTACTTGGGTTTTTGTCAACTTGTGGATGTAATTTGAATTTAAGTTATAATAGGTGACAATTGAAAATAATTTCAGAAAAAGTATGTTTTCCATAGTTGTATTTTATGTTAACATATAAAGAATGTTAGGATCCGTGCTTAGAATTGTTTGACCCAAAAGAAATGTTATCAGGTAAGCTGTGGCAAGTTTAATAACTTTTCTAATCAAGAAAAGATTGAGATCCTCTTGTCTCCAATAAAACTGAGTTGCGGATCATTTTTCACACATAAACAGCATTTTGGTTCTTTTGAACGCCTTATTTTTCTCTTGTCAGCAAAGAAATGCATCTTAATCTTGTACATCACTTTTACAGTTAGTTACATCGTGAAATTGATATTCGCCTCAATCAAAACCAATCAATTCTAAATCACTCACTCAGCACTCCATTCATTCATTCAAAACACTCACTTAAACCGTTCAAAAACGCTCAAACCCATTGAAAAAATAGATAATCAACAACGTCATTCAAAATGAATTTTGACAGAGGAAAATCGCTATTTCACTGACATAATTTAAATGTTAGCATCTGATAGGTTTCTAAAGAAATGGGAAGCTATCTATAGAACTTCTTTGTATATTTCATTAAAGGGGTAATCAATATTGCCAATTTTGTTCATCCTGACAAAATTTGAGATGTTGAATTACCTCCCATTAAATTCACTCAAAACTCATTCAAATTCATTTCTAGATCATTCAACATTCATTCACATTGTCAATTTCACAATGTTATTAACTGTATTTGACAAGGAATTTCTGATGGCACATTCTTATAGGAGACAAAGTAATGGATGCTTAGTCAGAAAAAAATTATATTGAATACAGTAGTTTTGAACTTACAGGCTACATTTTAAAACAAATGTTGCGAATATCAATTGTCAGTACACATTTGAAACAATTTGGTCTGATTTGAAGGTATACCGGTATCTCACTAGTTATTTTGAGTTAAAAACCCGTATTTAGGAAGTATCATGCATGCTCAGATTGTGTTTTGAATGCCTTAATTTTCCTTTTTGATGGCGATATGCAGTATTATGTTTATAAATGTATTTTTTGTTTGTTTTTTCATCATTTTTATGCACGTTAGTTATGGGAGTTATGAATTAACGATGAGCCTGAACCGATTAAAAAACAACAGACTTTTACTTTTCTCATCAATTTCTTCTCTTACTTTTTCAAAAATCTGTTAAGAGTTAGACATTATGTAGTAACTTATGGCTTTGATTTTCAGAATTGTGAGCCTTTCTGTTCAGCCTTCCATATAAATATAACCCTCAGAAGCTTTGCAAAACAGAGAGAAAAGGCCTTTATTTGACTTAATGAATCTGTTTTGTTTTATTCTAACTGGAGTATAATTTTCTACAAAAATTCATTTCTATTAATATCTTCAAATAAGATTAATGTCTTGGTTCATATAATTGAGGAACTGTTAATAGGGAGGGAGAATTTATTAGGCGAATTACCGTAGGTAAGATTCACATTAATCGTTAATGTTTCTTTCTTTTTCAGCTGAACGACGTGCGCAGCTTTCAAGGTCTCGATCAAGAACAAACCTCTTTAATTTAGAGAACTCTGTTACACGAGAAATATCATTTGATGATACTTTAACAGACTCACCTGTGCATGAAAAACAACCGCCTTCAAGACGTAGAAACAGTCGCCAAGAAGAAGATGAGACGGAAGCGGAAAAATTACTTGCACGATTAAAAGCCTTGTGATCATATAGATGGGTTAGTGCAAATCTATAGTAAGTGCCTATAGTTATATAGGCACTTACAAAAGTTTTACACTAACTCTGTGACCTAATTTGATTTCTAATTTAAATAAGGAGTTAACAGGGCATGTTGTTTTAGTATCATTTCGATCTGTTCATAAATCTGTTCGTCCAAGCTTATTAAGAAATATCGCAGATCTATGTGTGGTAGCAGCTGGAGGCTAGGAAAGGATATGATGGTAGTACTGGTGTGGGAAAAACCAGGAATCCAATTTTAGGTGTTCCAGTCACTGCTGTATAACTGAAAGATTGTTAAAAGCGTCGTAAAACCCCATTCAAACAAACTATTTAGAGATGTCTGAAGAAAACATTGTTGATGAAGTTGAGAGGTCAACACGAAATTATTGATTAAAACTCCATTTACAATATTAAATGCTTCCCCCCCTCATTTTCCTGTGAATAAATAAAAAAAAATGTACCTAAATCAATAAATCAAACTTCCTTCCATGAAGTTAAGTATAAAGTCACTTTCCTGGACTTTACTTTCCTAGAAAATCGAAAATGAAATAATCCTTTTCTTTCAATGAATATCATTGTTCATCAGAGTTATACATAACCAATTCCTTTCTTTAACTGTCTTAAATTTCTGGCTTTATTGTTTTCATCTGTACATTCTTTATACCTGTATTTTATAAAATGTGTAGCTGAGAAGAGACACTTCATAAAAAAAGACATATGGTAGTTGGACTCTAATTAAATCTCTGAGGAAAATAAACACTGATGTACAGTATTTTCTATACATTCCAAAATTATTTTGATATGATGTTAATTCAATTTATACCTCAAGAAATTATATTTTTTCAAAAGATTTCTTAAGTGTGAAAAAAGGTATATTGATAGTAGATAATTTCTTGTTTAAAGATTTCAAGTGATTTCAAGTGTATTATTTAGTCTCTAGGTAACACTAGATCAGGGACTCTAAATATACATATTTAGGGTCTGTGACTAGACCTAGAATTGTAGCATTTATGTTTTTATAAAGCAAGGCAAATAAAAAGACATTTGCATAATAGAAGTCAATAAAACCATACATAATCATGACCTAGTCTAAGGATGTTTATCCCCAAATTGTGAAAATGCCCCCCCCCAAACCTTGTGTCTCGCATAAAATTAGAATGATGTCTGTTATTAAGAGGTCAAGATTCTGCTTTGTGTCTCACTGTTAGGGGCCTAAAGAATGTTGAATATTCTCTTTTGTATGAAAAAGGCCTTATCTTAATTCTTTAATTGGCCAGAATGGTTGCAATGTGAGACAAATTTGCAATTTGTTTGAAACAAAATTTAGATTAAGCTGGATAAGGATTATGAAATGGTTCCTGACCTTAGCCCAGAATTGCAGACAGAAAGGTTTGCTAGTGTTTTGTAATTTGAAACACAGGACTGGTCTCTGTTTTGTGTTGTCATTTGTAATTTAAAACCTTATCTTGCTGAATTTGAACTTTCTCTCAAACAATCTGCCAAATCTTGGCAGGGCTCATGCTAGGGTTTGAAATTGAGGAGTCATTGACTCCTGAACCAAGAAATTCTGGGGTCAAACCTGATTTTTAAGGGGTCAAAAGAAAAGAAAGAACCAATCATGATCAGAATTGAGCGTATTTAAGAATCAAATAACCTTTTCTTGTACAGATGTGAATACGAAATTAATTTGTTAAACTAGATCATCAGATACAACTTTTCAAATTCTACGAAAAAAAAAAAAAACTATTTTCAACATGGTCAAAATGACCCCATTGAAAGAATTTTCTAAGGGTCAAAATAATATATTTTCAAATTTTCTGGGGTCAAAACCCTGGTTTAAAGGTCAAACACTAGCCCTGTCTTAGACCATTTCAACCAGTCTTGCTAAAGCTTTCCAACAATTATTAGAGTAGAAAGTAGGCATTGGAGGCTAGGATCAGACAGCAAGTCTGTATAGGCTGATCTTAATCCATACCGTCTACCACAGCTTGGTGTGCAACAGTAATATTCCATGAACAGTATCAGGTTGAATGTGACATGTCACATGAAAAGGGACCATCTGGAGGGGTCAATGTAACACTATCATAAGTGCCTATAAATATATAGGCACTTACGATAGTGTTGCACTGACTGTTCGATCTGGAAATTATGTAAAGTTTATATGTGAAAAAGAGATTGGTTTTAGTACAGGTCAACCATTTGTGGTATTTTAAAAAGTCTTTCATGGAAGGTGGATTGATCATTTTAGAATCAGAAAATAAGCAAAATGTGATAAGTTTTGACCCTACTCAACCTGCGCACCCCATGTAGTCTGACTAGGGTTGATACTTCAGGCATTACTCAAGTGTTCCGTTTTCATGTGGCAGATCACAAATTAAAAACCAGTGCTTTAATGTCCCCTATGGTGTACATGAATTATTATTTTCATTATGCTTTATTGTTAAGTTTTTGTTTGTTAATGCTTTTAGGCTTAGCCACTTTGTTGTAAATATGTGTATATTTTTCTTACCGCCTCTGTTTTGCTGCTTATATATTTATTTCTTCAATAAGACATTGATAAGGCGTTCAAATGTTACTGTTGTTTATGAAGATTGACTTTGAGTTCTATACCTTTGTGATGCTAATAAGCTTTGATCTTCGTAAATGTGAAACTGTTTACTAACAGGACCAAACCATTCCGGAATAATTACACTATTTCAAAATTTCAAGAAAGAAAAATCGTAAAAAACATTGTGGAAAATTAAGAAATTACAATGTAATTGTCTACAATGTTTTCTTCTAAAATGATGAAGATTTTCAAAATTTCAGTTACTGAAAAGTATTGTCAACATTAATCTTACCAGTCTATAATTTTAGCCTGTGTGTGACATTTCCATCAATTTGACATGTGCCTGAAGGGCCAATATCAAACAACCTTGCCTACCAAGTAGAATGAATTAAATTGTTGCCTAAATGTCTAAAGATCCTTTGGGACCTTATCTTCTATAAAGCACAAGGCAAAGATCCTGGTCAGCCTGTACAGATGCACAAGCTGGCCAGAGTCATGCTCGGTGCACATTTGAAATGTTGGAAATGTCAGGCACAGGCTCATTTAAGAGTAAAGGTAAGGGGTAAAGGCAGGGTAAAAAATATGCATAATGCTATCCTTATAATTTTACTATTTTATAGCGATAATCTACAGAGAGTTTGTTGCTGGATTTTTTAGATTAAGGTAGTGGACCATAATAGTTTTGCAATGTTTCCGAAGAAATGAACTTTAACTTTTCATTAGGAAACCTCGATCAACATTGTGAAAGGTCATGAGTGACAAAATTTTGCGGATCTATTACGGTTCCACTACCTTAATGAAAAGGTTTTGAAAAAAAGTGTCCATAGTTATTCACCACATAGGGATAAAACTTTTAGTCAGTCTTTAGAATTTACAATGTTCTAGTACTGTATTAAAAGAATTTCGATGAAAAGTATGTCTCTACCATGTAAGGGTGCCGTTACTTTTATCATGATAACCTGTCAGACTTAAAAATGAATGGCAGCTTATATATTAATATGTACATTATGCTATAGAAAACATGTAATGGTATATAGATATTGTATAGCCATTTCATCTGGGATCACATATTGTTGCATTGAACCATAAGAAAACCTGAGGTCAATATTTGCTTCAAAATGTGCCCTGTGTACAGGATATTGAATCACTTGGAGCCACCTTAATGTTCGGAACCAACATTAGATACTTTTTACTAGGTAATGCAGTTATTGTGATAGCTAAGCATGAAACAGTTATAACAGGCTTAATGTTTATAGGTAGTTACAGCTGTTTTGTGCTGAGTCATCAAGTTCTGGAGTGCTGGCTTGTGCGTTGTTATCCTGAACGCAGGAGTGCTATATGTTTGTACAAATAATCTGCCCTGTGTTCAGGATGATAAAATGCAAATTATACCCTTCTTTGTATATAACGTTAAGTGCAAAGCGGGATATAGTATGCAAACAGTTTATACTATTTTACACTGAATGCAAGGCAGATTCATTATTTTTTGGATTTTAAGAAAAGTTATTAACTTTCTATGACCAGCACCTGCAATGGAATTTTATTTTCAGGCGACAGAAACCCTATCAGTATAGGTTAACAAAGCTGAATTTACATACATTCTAGAATTTTGTTTCATCTCCTTTCTTTCTTTGTTTTGCTTCTGCAATGTTAACACAGCTATTTTTGTACCCCCAATTCAAACATTGGCATCTTGCTCTGCTGTTGTCGTTCTTTCTGTATTAAAAAGAAAATAATATCAAATTTTGATAGTAAGTATTTCTCTTACTAATAGAGAAATGGTTCAATTATCATAAACCGAATTGGACTAACTAGTTGAGGCTCAGAAGATATAATGTTAATGTAGGTGCGAAAAAACAAAAAATGGTTATATATGTTATTGGCAATTTCAACTGTTTGAACTATGGATTAACAAAACCAGTTGACTTTTGTTAAAGCAGTTAAAATTAAGCAAGATGGTAGATGACAAAGACAGTTCAAATAGATTGAAATGTTTTTGAAAGAAGATGGAAATGCTGTAAACCAATGTAAAATTAGTTGTTTATTTTTTTTCAAGAACATTTCTATCATACAATGTCTCAATGTCAGAAAGATGCTTTATTACACAAGAAAGGGTTACTAAATTACAAGTATGAAGAAATGTCAGTTAAGCACCAAGAAGAACACAAACAAAAAAATGTTGAACTGAAACATTCAATTGTATATAAACTACTGTTTAATTTTGTACAATATATACATATCTGTAATGATATAAGCTCATGTCAATAAGCCTAATGTTCTTAATTGTTTATTTTACACATTTATGCTAGAATACAAGTGCAAATAATGAAATATTTTAAGGATTATACATCAGATGTTGTGTTTCTTTTATAATCCCTGTATGCCATCACATTAAGTTGTGAGATCAGCAAATACATTCAGAACATCGTCAGTCAAAAAATCCTTTTCTCTAAAACTGCTGTTCAGAATATAAGCAAACTTCACAGGAATGATGCTAAGAACATATTCTTTCAGATAATCATTCTGCTCAATTTTCAGGTTGATTAGGCAGAATATGTGTCAGTCCTCTTGGGTGTCCGCAAGGTTTTTCTAAGATTTTACCCCTTGACCCAGTTCTTGACCCAATTTGACTCAATTTGGAACTTGAGAATTTTTAAAACAGTTTATCCTTTTCTGTACAGTTTCTGAATTAAACATCCTTGCAGTTTTCAACTTGATAAAATTATATTGTGGAAAAACAAAAACAAGCACTCTTCTCATTTTCTACCATATAGTATGGTATGAAGAGAACATTTATTGAGTTCGTGGAGGTATAAAACTAAAAAAAAAAAACTTATATAGAATTTTCTTGTCACCACTGTCACAATTTTGCCTCAATCTTTCTCAAACTTGCTCTGGATGTTTGTCTGTGCTTAAGGAAAATCCCTATGTCCTCTTAACTCCTCTAAAGGTCACCATTTTGGCACAATCTTTCTTAAACTTGCTCTAGATATTTTTCTTGGCATAAGGAAGAATCTTATTGATATTGATTGCATTCTGTGATATATCACAGAAAAAGGAGCCTTATAGATAATGTCCTTTTTACCTCATTTTGCTGAATTGGCCTTTGTCATTTAATTATCCCATAAGGCATTTCAATTTGATAAGGCAGGGAGCAAGAAGACGAAGGCGAGCGATTTAGGACCACCAATTACAAAAAATACTCATGAAAATATGACGGAAAAGGCTTTACTGAAGCCAAAAATATTCAAAATATTTATATTAAGTTAACATATCAAAATTAAGGAAAAATATAAAAGAGATCAATAATAAATATGCAAAACTTCCTTACAAAAGATTACTGATTTCCTAGTTCAGGGCCCAAGGTTATAAATCTTTTTTCACTCTCATCTGAGAATGTTCTCTAACTTAGAGTTTGAATAACTGTATGAGTATAAAAGATAATATTAATAAGTTGGTATTTATAACAACTTATTTATATTATCGTTCATTTTCAAACATTATTACGGTATTATTACGGAATTACAGCTATAAGTTCAATTTAAAATTAGAGCAAATTCTGATTTGAGAATGAGAAAAGTTTTATAATCTCGGGCCCAGATATGTTTGGGATTTCTGGAAAAAATGGTAGTGACGGGGGCATTGATGCTTATCAAATACATCCTGTTTCAAATACATATTGCTGGATATTCAGATTGTAAATAAATTTCTGAATCATACTTCTGTTATCTTAACGTATACCAAACATAATGTTGGTTTTATCAGGTAATATTTCATCCAATTACGGAGTGTCTGCGCACGATCGCAGAAATACTGTGTGTTGACATTCTGCGTACTAAATTTTCTTATTGAGACGATTCTAATGAGCTCCAACAGCATACGATTCGAGGATAACCAATTTTTAGCTCACCTGAGCCGTCCGTCAACAATTTCTTTAAACATCTTCTCCTCCTAAACCACTGGGCCAATCAAGCTGAAACTTGGCAGGGATATTCCTTGGGTGAAGCTCTTTAAAAGTTGTTAAAAGAATTTTATTTCATCATAAACTCTAGTTTCCATGGTAACGGAAAATCTGAAAAATGGCTTAAAATATTAGAAAAAATTCTTCTCCTCCTAAACCACTGGGCCAATCAAGCTGAAACTTGGCAGGGATGTTCCTTGGGTGAAGCTCTTCAAAAGTTGTTAAAAGAATTAAATTTCATCAAAAACTCTAGTTTCTATGGTAACAAAAAGTCTGAAAAATGGCCGAAAATGCTGAAAATATTAGAAAAATTCTTCTCCTCCTAAACCACTGGGCTAATCAAGCTGAAACTTGGCAGGGATGTTCCTTGGGTGAAGCTCTTCAAAAGGTGTTAAAAGAATTTAATTTCATCAAAAACTCTAGTTTCCATGGTAACAGAAAGTCTGAAAAATGGCCGAAAATGCTGAAAATATTAGAAAAAATTCTTCTCCTCCTAAACCACTGGGCCAATCAAGCTGAAACTTGGCAGGGATGTTCCTTGGGTGAAAGTCTTCAAAAGTTGTTAAAAGAATTTAATTTCATCAAAAATTCTAGTTTCCATGGTTAACTAAAATCTGAAAAATGGCTCAAAATGGCTGAAAATATTAGAAAAAGTCTTCTCCTCCTAAACCACTTGGCCAATCAAGCTGAAACTTGGCAGGGATGTTCCTTGGGTGAAGCTCTTCAAAAGGTGTTAAAAGAATTTAATTTCATCAAAAACTCTGGTTGCCATGGTTACATAATAGCCCAAAATGGCTGAAAATATTAGAAAAATTCTTCTCCTCCTAAACCACTTGGCCAATCAAGCTGAAACTTGGCAGGGATGTACCTTGGGTGAAGCTCTTCAAAAGGTGTTAAAAGAATTTAATTTCATCAAAAACTCTAGTTTCAATGGTAACAGAAAGTCTGAAAAATGGCCGAAAATGCTGAAAATATTAGAAAAAATTCTTCTCCTTCTAAACCACTGGGCCAATCAAGCTGAAACTTGGCAGGGATGTTCCTTGGGTGAAAGTCTTCAAAAGTTGTTAAAAGAATACACCATGATATAAGTGAAAAGTTGAAAATTTACGAAACTTAAAAAACCCAAGTTGCAGTAGGACTAATTTTAACCAACCTTAATGTACATCAAACAAATTCTGGTTTTCATAACATGGTTGACAAGTTATGAGTGACATACTCAGGTGAGCGATATAGGACCATCATGGTCCTCTTGTTCATTAAGAATGTCCTCTATTGCACGACTTTTGCTTATGGTGAAGGGTCTTTTTATGATGGTCGCTTATTTAAAATTGGTCGCTTAATAGGCGTGGTCGCTGAAGCAATATTGACTGTATTTCTTATCATGTGAGCATGTCCACATTTATTTTGCCATTTGGTGATATGTCACGTCATGGGAAAAGGGGCCTTAATATTTACGTCCTTTTTAACACAAATCCTATTTTGTTTATAGATACATTTGAGCAAAACTCTCATAGAATGTCCATTATAAAGTGATCATATGCATTTCACAGAGGTTAGGTGATAATATGTTGTGTCATGGGAAAAGGAGATTTATATCATATCTATTATTTATTGTTTACACGACTCTTTCATTTATGCATGGATTGTCATGAAACTTAAACAAAATATTTTTGATGTGCCAATGGCCACAACTTTGCTATTTGGTGCAATTATGCGGCGTCATGAGAAAAGGGACCTTTAAGTAATTTTTCTTGTCAACACAACTCCTCCTTCATTTATGGATATATTTTTATGAAACTTTTTCTTGTTATATCTTGAATAGCACTATCAAGTCATAGGTTTTTTCAAAGAGACAGTAGAACGGTTTTGGGCCTCTTGTTTGTACATGTATATGTAAACAGAAAAAATACACAGGTCTTATTAATAAAATTGTTTTTTTAAAAACGCAAAATGACTAGTTTTGGAAACTTGATGGTTGGGTTAAATAAACAAATATCGATGCAAATATTCTCGAAAATTTCAAATGAACCGTACACAGATATCCTGAATTGGGATGAAATATAAGGTCGTTTTATATTTCTAGCTTAACATATGGATTCAGTGATTTTTTTTCAGCGCTAAATCAACATATGGGATTCCGGGTTCGATCCCCGTTGCTGTAATTATCACTTCCTACATGTCTTCCATAGACGTAAGGATGATTGTAGCCTTGTAAGGGATAGTCAGGTCGAGACCCGAAAAGGATGTAACTCCCATTACGAAATTTACGCAAGTGCGTAAAAGAGATAATCATCTGTTGACAAACAACGTTGATGAGTGATCAAAAATAACGAAACTGCAGCTTATTCAAGCTGTAGTTTTGATATTTTGACTATTCACCAACGCTCGAATCATAAAAAGGGAGCGGACGGAGGGCGTTCCACTTTTGTCAAAGTGCAGATATTACCTTTATCCTATATATTCTTTGGCTGTCGCCTTCTGTAAAACAACACAGGGAAATAACTAAAACATTAAGCCAGGTAGAGTTACGGTTCTTGTGCACGTCACTCGTAATCATGAGAGGAACATAACTGCCAAGTGTCAAGTCAATCGGACACTAGGCGACAGAATTGTCCGGACAAAGAAGTGGGTATCTGCCAGCCTGACACCGTCCGCTTGGACGCCACGGGCCTACAGTTAAAAAATCGTGAAATTGACCAGATGAGCGATTTCGGAATGGTTGCGGAATGACGTTGAATGAGTGAGAGGAGCGAGTTTTGAGTGAAATTCAAGGGAGGTAATCCATTATCGCAAAGTTAAATTAAAAGTCGTAGATACGCCTATGTTAGGCCTACTTGTATGAAAATCTTTTGTTAGATGTTCAAGTCGCCCCAATATGACAGAAATGATGTTGAAAGTGGCGTAAAAAAATCATTCAAATAAATATGGTTTAGCGTCAAACCTGATGAAGACGCTTGAATTGTAGATACGACATTTCAAGGTAGTGAACCCGTATTAGTTCCACCAAGTTTCGGAAATCATGAACTTTAACAGTTCTAACCGAGGTTTGCTATGATTTCATTAGGAAACCTAGGTTAACATGCGAAAGATCATGAGTCCTAAAACAGCCGGTGTGTTTTAAATTTTATGTTCAAATATTTCATTTATAATTAAACAAACCCAATTTCGGGGAAACACATTGAAATCGTCTGACCAAGGCAACAAAAAACGAGTACCAACAACAAAAGATTTCATTGATAAGTGAAGATTGTGTACTGTCTTTACCCCTTCTTGTCTAGACCTTTGAGAAGTATGAAAGTCCGTCAGTATTTCAGCGATTTGGTTTCAATTTACACATATACTTGTCAAAACTTCTAACCGGTCACTTAAAAAACAAAGATATTTTTTTCTGTGGTGTTTGGATTTTCGTGAAATATTCTATGTGAATTTTTAAGCAACTTTCCAGATGATTTTTGGCGAAAAGTTACCATTATTTAATTGAATTTAAAGCGCAAAATGAGAAAAGCTAAAAAAGCTCTAAATTCACACAGAGCTCAAAATATTGTCAATGTAGCGATTTTTGTCTCATGGGTCGTTAGCTGCAACATGGACTTGGAAAAAAAATTGAAAATGTTCGACAAGTGTGCTCGGCATGTGGCCCTAGAAGAAGGTAATAGAGCTTATGTATGCAGAAAAACGGTTCCTATAAACAACACCTAAAACACGTTTTTTTTCAAAAATGCATAAAATATAGACTGATGATTCCCGTTGAGCTACAAAATGTAGGATATGTGAAAAAATCAGTTTGATGCATTGTTTTTTTCACACTAGACCATTTTTGAGCATATTCAATGGTTTGCCGGTTGAATTTAAACACCATTTTACCATGCCTCCTATTCTTTCTGTTTCCCCTGTAGTCAAAAGTCACACAAAATTAACAATGTTTTCCAATTTTTTTCTTGGTCTGGGTTGCAGCTAACGATTTGCGGAAAGTTTGATTTGTTGAAAGTGTAATATCCCGAGCTCTATTAAGATTAAGAGCTTTTTGAGCTTTTCCTTTATTACACATCCAAATTTGATAACTATTGGTAAATCATAATGGAAATCCACGTACAGTATGCTTAAAAATTCACACATCAAATTTCATTAAAATGTTATAACTTTTTAAAAAAAGTTATCGTCATTTTTAAAGTGGCCGGTTAGGACTTTTGGCCAGTATACTTATAGAAACTGTATGCCGCGAACTCATTATTTCCGAAGTTGCCTCAAAATGTTCTCTGGTAAACAAACAGATTTAACTTGGTGAAAAAGAGTATCTTTCTTATTAGTTATATCCTATCTTTTGATTAACAATATGTTTACCTGGTGAGTTTAATACATATATCCAATTGGCCATTTGATGACACTATTATACCATTTAATGAACATCTTCCCTTCTAATTAATCTACATCGGCAGATACAGAGGGGTTCGGGTCAGGTGTTCAAACGATTTCCATGCAGAATTTCAATTTGCCATTCTGCTGTTCAAGACATATTCCATTTGTGAAAAGAGCTTTGGTAGACAGTGTAGACTAAGATCAGTCTGCACATTTGTGCAGTCTGATCTTAGGATACACTGTCTACCTTCGTATATGCGATCCGAGTTACGAGTCCATCTGTCAAGGGGGTCAAAACCGCGTCGGAAAACCCCATTTTCGTACCTTGAAAACTTTGAACAACATGTCCTCCAACACCACTGGGCAAATTGCCATTAAATGTTGTCATAATGTTCCTTAGGTTCCGCTCTTCTAAAATTGTACGCGAAATTTTGATTGACCAATATATATGGGCGTGGAAGGGCGTCGCCAAATTCTGATTGGTTTATAAATGAGGTCTTGGCAGAATGCCATCTCCCTATAAACCATAAATATCGGCATAGCAGGGTCAGTCATATTTTCACTTGGAATTCTATAGCATCTTTTCCTCAACCACATCCAATGGACCGATAAAACCAGATGAGCAGTCAGGGACATTCTAGCCATCTTGTTTCTAAACCTAGAATGATATTTTTCCTACCTATTATTTTATAAATGCAACCTCAAGTTCAACTCTTTTTAAGGGGTTTTAACCCTCGTCATGCTGATCCCGGATTATTCCTGCTTTGGCAGCAGGCATAGGCAAAAATCAGCCTGCACACATGTGCAGTCTGATCTCTGTCGATACCACCTGATTTTCCTTTATCAGATAAGTTTGAAAAATTATATTTTCATAAAAAAACAGACTCCCAATCAGGGAAATCAGTAATTTCAGCACTTTGATTTTTATGCATTTTTGCCAAGGATTTTTATTCAGCATGACAAGGATTAATTTCCCCAATTTTCGAAATGGCGGATCCCAAATAATAATGCACAAATGTTTTGTTTATTTGACTCGGTTCATAAAAGTTCACCTACATCGTCACTTGTCACGTCAAGAAAATATTGTCACTAAGCGACAAAAAACTCATTATATATATTCCTAATAAAGCTGTAGGTACGTAGCTTTTGGTCACCCTCAGGGAAAGTCATTAAATGGCTCGTGCATCCAACAAATACTGGAAATTACTTCAGTGGGAGTGTTCTTTTCATCAAAATATTTGATTAACGTATATAGTTTTATAAGAATATGCGGATTAAACTTTTGATATGGTTCCATTATAGAATTTACTGATTAGTTTTGAGTTGACCTTTTTTCAGAGCACCGTCCTTTATAAAGTTCACAGAAAAAAATGAGCTCTTGTCAGAAGGATAAACAGTCGATATTGTTCAAGCGACCACTTTTATTAAGCGACCATTCTTGTTAAGCGACCATCATAAAAAGTCCCATCACCTTGAGCAAAATATCTGAAAAATAGACATTCTTTAAAGAAAATTATTGAATGGTTTGTTGTTGGAACCTATTAGCATCGTCTCAATGAGACGATGCTAATAGTTTTGAACATCATAAGATTGAATAAGACTTATGCGATAACCTTTATATGTTATCAAAATGATCTGTCTTATTTATCATGAAATCTTGTATTAATCGACCATACCCATAAGCAACCGCTTTTTGGTGGTCCCCATAAGAGGTTTCTTAACACGAGTTTTACTGTAATTGTATTAAATTTGTAAACCGCTTATGTGACACTAGCTTCAAATAGTGGCGTTGCAAGGCGTGTCTTACCCTGAATTCTTTAAATGTCTTCTTTTTAGTAACCAATTGAAGGATTGCATCGAAACTTGGCAACAATGTACCATTTGGTGACTCTTTCAAAAAATTGTTCGTGAAATTGTAAATGACCCTCATGTATATGCGTGACAAGCCGGGACTTAATTTGGCTCTAAATTCTTTAAACAATTTCTTCAAAGTAACCGATGGGCAGATAACAACCAAAACAAGTAAAAATTTTCATTGACTGTCCCTTTTTAGAATCGTTTTGGAATTTCTTGTGTACCCCAAAATGAGCACGATAGGGCTGGGCTTATTTGGACCCTGTTATCTATTAAAATCTCAGTAACCGATCGGTGTATCAAACTTGGCAAAACTGTTCCTTGGGTGGCTCTTCTCAAAACTTAATCGTGAAATTTCGATTGAACCCCAAATATTGGCGATTACTAATTTTGAACCCTATTTTTCATTTATTTATTTTTTACATAAGCAATAGGTGGTTTCCAAACTTGACAGAGATATTCCTTGGATGATTTTTCTTTTCATTGACCCTAAAATGCTTGCATGGGGCTTATGTTGGACATGAAATCTTTAAACACGTCCCCTCTAAAACCATTCGACAAATCTCAACCATTTGGTCTGAATTTCCTTGGCTAACCTATTCAAGCTTTAATAGGAAATTGTGACTGGCGCCAAAATATGGGCGTGACAGGAAAGTGTTTATTTTGACCCGAAGTCTTTAAACATTCATCATCACAAAACAGTATCCAAAATTCAACCAAACTTAATCTGAATGTTCTTTAGGAGCCCTTTTGAAAACTTGTTCATGAAATTATAGTTGGCCGCAAAATATGGGCGTGGCAGGGTGGGGCTAATTTTCACTTTGAAATCAAAAACGTAAGTGCCGTTCTAAATTTGGTAAATTCTTTCCGTTTTAGATCGCAAGATTCTTCTATTTATCTTATTTTATTCCGGTGAGCAATTATTGTAGTGGACCCGTAATTGTTCCGAAATGTTTCGAAAGTAATGAACTTAAACAGTGTTAACAGAAGTTTCCTAATGATTTACATTAGTTAATTTCGGTCAACATTGTGAAAGTTCATGAGTTCCGATATGTTGCGGAACTATTGCGGTTCCACTACCTAAGGGCCATTCTTGTTTTGTTCTTTCCTTTTTAAAGCCTTATCTGATACAGAAAAAATATTTCCATTTATATAAAGCGATGAGTTCAGATTTCTTTTCACCCACCGACGGAATCGCAAAATAATGATAGTCATGTGACTTTTCTGAATCCAAAACCGCCATCTAGCGGCACAAATAAATTACATTAATAAATACGCGTCAATTAGGAAAAGAATCATACTGTTTGACTATTCATTTGTGAGTTTGATCTTGTCTTGAATTTGTTTGATTCTCGTAAAATTATAACATTATTGACTGCCAGTGTTAACTAAAAAATAATTAATAGAAAATGATTGAGATACAGAAAGAATATTGGCATTTTTTGTATGTTCTTGTGTAATAAGAGGGTTAAAGTACTATTTGAATTAAATGTGAATTCAACAAATTTAAAAACTTTATCGGACGAGCTATGCTTTTGATGACAAATTTTCATGAAGATTTGAAAAATCGCAATGTTCTGCTGAATCAATGGTTTGATATAAACCCTGTAGGGTTAATGCTTTTATACAGACTAAGTTGTTCGCGCAAATTGAATTATCATGTGGCCGATGTCGAAAAGATTCTGAAAGAATTGTTATTGCTCATACATGCACATACCGCACAAGCTAAACTAGGATGCATGCTTTTGCTTATGGGCGCTATGGTGGATTATCATAATTGTATACTCGGTGTTAGAAAAAAAAAATGATTATTCAAATATTTGCATTACATAAAGAAAAAAAATATCTCGTACGGTTAAAATGCCGCTCGTATTTCCTCAGTAAGACATTTAAGAGGCAAATGTGAAAATTTAGTTTGCATTGGATTATGAGGCGACAAAAATATATATATCACACTATCTGAATACGCGAATCTTATCTAAAGAAAAAATATGTCCTCTCCTATTCTTCAAATTTCATTACGTCGATTGAAAAATGCTTTTTTTGCGTATTGGAAATTCATTTTTGGCCCGTCGGGCGAAAAGGGACAATTAACATTCGTGCATTCTGATTGAACGAAAAAAAAAGTTTCATCTTTCAATGAAGACTATTTTGAATGTGTAGCTATTATGTCTAGTCTACCATCAACGAAAATTTACAAAACAGCGAATATACCACGGATCAGGCGGGGTTTAAGGTGGTGGACCCGTAAAATTTCCGCAACATTTCAGATCTCAATTTCAACAATGTTAACCAAGGTTTCCAAATGAAACCTCAGTTAAAACAGTAATAGCAAATGACTTCCGAAACGTTTCGAAACTGTTACAAGCGTATAAAACCTTAATATATATTTACGAGACTATGTGAAAATTTGAACAATTTCATGTGTTCGTAATGGAGACATTGAGCCCTCTTTGTCTGAATGTAATCGGAGACTTATGAGTCCGTAGCTTTCTCATGGGCGCTCGATAACGACTCAGATCAGACTGTAGTGCATATGAGTCTTGGCGTTGCGCACATGTGAAATTGTTTGAAATGACATACACAGCCTCGTAAATGATATTCTGTATTATACTGAAGAAAAAAAACTTAAAACATTAGAGTTTCTCCCATGCTTAATGTACACATTAGTGCAGTCGGACAAGGATCAATACCTTTTGCGACACCAAAATTATTCCTCATCCAGTTCACTAAAAGAAAGAAGAAAAAACATTTCGGCCGAAAAGTAGTATCAATTGGTACATGTAAGATGTCTTACGTCAAATCTTTCATATTCATCTGCATTTGCTCTAAAATGCTTAACATTGCCGGTGACGTTACCAAATATGGATTTAACGAGCAAATGAAGACTAGTTTGAGGATCCTTTGTCCTGGGGTTGATATTTGTGACGGATCGAGATCAGACATGACGAGAAACGAAATTCTGGATGAATTTGGCAGTATATCTTGTTGTCACCGTAAGTACTTTGATTTGTCATTTCCCCCTTTGTTCCTTTCAAATCTGTACAAGTTGTTTGCATGGGGTTTACGTCTCCTTCAACGAACATTCAGTTATATCGCGGCGGCTGGAGCACCTAACAATATTTTCCCTGATATTTCTCACACCAGAGCTGTCCTTACAACCTTTCTTAACCTCCAGCTGTTATTTCACATAGGTCTACGGTTATCAACCAATTGGTTGAAGACAAATAGTTGGAAAGGACGAGTCATAAGAAACGAGTTTATTTTCTTGAACATACAAGTTTTGACAGAGTCGTATATTGTTTTTTTCAATGCGTTTTTAAGGTCCCTCAGTCCACACAGAAAACGAAAGATCTTTTTTTTACACAGCTCGTAAAAAACACCATTTTCGCCTCTTTCATAAACCTCTTTCTCAGAGCTCCAGGTAGATTGGGTATTTCAGTTTTCAAATTTGAATATCTAATTCTTCCTATCTTAAACCCCATATTGTTAGTATTTATTTGAAACGTCTCATCGAGACGATTCAAATGAGTACCAACAGCAAAGGGTTTCATTGGAAATTGAAGATTTAAGACTTGCTTGGCCCCCTTTTATCTGAACCCCTGTACATATCTACTGCATTAATCTACTGCAAAGATGGTCCCTTTTCGCCTCTTTTTTAAACCCCTTTTTTCAGGGATTCAGATTGGGTAATTTAGTTTTAAAATTTAAGTATCTATTGTTTCCTATCTTAAACCCCATATCGTTAGTACTTATTTGAAACGTCTCATCGAGACGATTCAAATGAGTACCAACAGCATAGGGTTTTATCGGAAAAATAAAGTTTTAGACTGGCTTTAACCCCTATATGGACCCCTGTTTATATACACAACAACTGCCTTAAAGCGTTAAAGCTTTATAATCCGTCAGTAACACCCCCCCCCCCAAACACACACACCATATGACCCCTAACACACACACCATATGACCCCACCCACTTCCCTTGTCCCCTTTTAAAAAAATGTTCACTTTATTTAGACAATTGTTTCATTATGCTTTCTTTCCCGCCATATCGCTTTATTTAAAGCAGAATAAACATTATTGATGCTGATCCTTGCCCGTTTTTGGAATATATCAACTAGTCAAAATTCAAATAGGTTGCAGACGAAAGCGCATAGTGGGAGTAATTTGAAGAGAAACCGTCCTATGTAATTGAACATCTTGTGGAAAGGAGAGAAGCACAATTCAAAGGGACCGTTAAATTCTTTGATGCAAAGAAATTGATAGAAGTAATTCCACATGAAATCTGTCTAAAGCGTAAAAAAATATATGTGTGAACCGTAACGCGAAAAGGGACCATCCGGGAACTTCACGAAAAAAAAATATTTGAAAAAGAGATTGGTTCTAGAACATGCCAACCAGAGATCGCTTTTCAAAAATTGTTTCACGGGAATGTAGATTGATCATTCTGATTATTCTATTCAGAAAATTAGTAAAGTGCGAAAAAGTTTAGACCCTAGTCAGTCTGCGCAATCCGCGCAGTCTGACAAGGGTCGACACTTTACGCACTTCCCAGATGGCCCCTTTTCGCTTGACGGATCACATATAAAATTAAATTGACAGCATGCCTGGTCCGAGAGCCGGTTGTCTATTAACCTTTCTTTTGCTTTCAGGTAGTGGACCCGTAAAAGTTCGCCTTTTTTTTTTTCGACGTAATGAATTTTAACAGTGTTAACCGAGGTTTCCTAATGATTTTCATTAGGAAACCGCGGTCAACATTGTAAAAGTTAATGATGTTGCGGAACTATAATGGTTCCACTACCTAAATTTGTTTGTTTTCTATTTGTTTGCGTGTTTTCTGTTTTAAAATCTTTGCTCTTTAAACCCATGGAGTCCTCTCTTTCTTGTCATATCTAAATAATGTTGATAAATTATACGATACTTTATTAATTACAAATGTATTACAATTTTCAAAACCCGTGAAAATAGATAAGACACTCGCAGTTAGAATAATTGAAAATTTACTCTAAATATTTGGGTTATATTAAAGTTAGTAAAATTGTGAAATCGACAGTCATTTCTATCAAAATTATTCTAAATCATTCCTAATGCTCAATTCATTCAGTCCAAACACTCGTTCCATTCAAATTTTGTTCAAATCGAGCAAAACCCTCGCAGCTTAAGCTTAGACCAATTTCGAGAGATTTGGTAACATTAGAATGAAATTTGTTAACCAATTGTAAGCACGTTAATTATTTTGATTTTAGGATACAGAACTTTACACGCCTTAACGATATTTGCCGACTAACTTTTGAAAGACCCCAAATTGTTGAAAAGTAAACCCTCCAGATTACGTCACAGATAAGCCACGCCCTACCAGATCAATGACTACACAGAATAACGTTGCGTCAATAATTTAAAACTTTGCTTCCGCTTCTATAGCGTTCATTTAAACGTTTACATTGGTCGCAGTGATATCGGTTTATCTTTTAAAACATTGAGATTCATCATTCAGAAAATTTAAATGGGTTGTCGTTGAAGTTATCCAGCAATGAATTAAATTTTGGTTTCGAATGTCCAAATTCACGTTCTGATGGGCTGAAATTGGTAACTCGTTCTTTTTTTTGGCGAAAAATTGAGCGCGCATCTACTTATGCTTGCGCACAAACGCACAAAGTAATTCCATATTAAATCTTTTCTAAAGTGTAAAAAATATGTGTATTTTTTTTTTCTTGATAATTTCAAGTTATAAACCCCTTGTTCCCCTTTAAATTCATTGGGGTATAAACTGAAGACTTAATTTCACTATATTCATGCCAACCCTGCGTTTAAAATGAGAACGTTTACTAAATGTGACCCCATTTTGCACGGGTACTTGTATGTAAAGAAGGGTACAACTTTCAAGCATGCTCAAACGCCATTTTATCATGGACACAGAGTAGGTTTAAGGTTGTGGAACCGTAATAGTTCCACAACATTTCGGACCACATATTCTTTCACAATGTTAACCGAGGTTTCCTAATAAAAATTATTAGGAAACCTTGGTTAACACTGTTTAAGTTCATTATCTCTGAAACATTGCAAAACTATTACGGTTCCACTACCTCAACTCGGAACAGATTGACCTTTTACTATTTCACTACTATATTTTCGAAGGTGCCAAACGTGTTTATATTCTTGTCACCTTGATGGAATTCAATTAGAAACCTGTCTCTTATAGCTAACCTATAAGTGTGAATGTTAGATGATACAGGGATCACGTTGTCCTCTAAAAGAGGCTGAAATTGACAATATATTCATAATCGAAATTTCTCACTTCATCTGGACCCGACATGCATCAGATGTAAACATGTGTGCTTCGTCACGCAAAAAAGGACCGTGAAGTGAATAATAGAAAAAGAGATTGGTTCTGGTGTAGGTCAACCAGAGGTTGCATTTCGAAAATTCTTTCACGGGAAGGTAGAGTGATCATTCTTCAGAAAATGGCAGAACGGCGAAAGGTTTCGACCCGAGTTAGCAACGCAATCCGCATAGTCTGACTAGACGGCACTTTATGCACTACCCAGATGGTTCCATTTCGCAACCATCTGGGTAGTGCGTAAAGCTTGCATTCAGTGCTTTCATTATCATGATTTTCACGCAAGATTTATTGAATGTCCCCCGCCTCCCCCGTCAGTCCCTGTGTTGAGCGACGGAAGCACAGGGACTGACGGGGGAGGGGGGGATGCGTCTAATAAAACTTGCGTGAAAATCATAAATCATGAAAGCCGTGAGTGCAAGTTTTGTGAATCGTGATTTATTTTGTTTTTTTACACTTTCCTGGCTTAAAGTGCAGAACGGAGTATATTTTGCAATGTTTTGTCATTCTGAACGCAGGACAGGGGTAGAGACTAAGATCAGTGCCCGAGATTTTAAAACTTTTCTCATTTTCAGTTAGAAGTTTTCTCAACTTTCAATTTGAGATTAAAGCCGTAATTCCATTTAATACTCATTACAATTCATTAACATAAAAGATGAAATTAACGATTTGTTATAAATAACAACTTATAAATATGATTCGTTGTTTTCATACATTCATTCAAATTTGGAATTTGAGAAAATTCTCAGTTGGGCCTGAGAAAAAGTTTTATAATCTCGGGCCCTGATTGCAAATATGCGCAGGATGTTCTTTATGTAAACCTTCAGCCAAAGCAGAAATATTCAGGAGTCAGCATGACAATGATTAAATATGAGTCTGTGTGTGACATTTCCAACAATTTGACATGAGCTTTAAGTGACAAACATTTAGCTGCCTATACGACCAAATCGTGTATATAAAACATTGTCACAATACCATAAGTCATTCTGAGGCCTTCTTTATCTGCAAAACGAAAAGTGAAGACCCTGGACAGACTGTTCACATGCACAGGCTGGCCAGAGTCGTTGCTGAGCGCACATTTGAAATTGTTGGAAATGTCACGCACAGGCTCATATATATTACAAGCTAAGAATATAGATCCTGCCCTGCGTTCAGGATGACAAAACGGAAATAACCGTTTGTCAATTATTCCCAGCTTTGTACGCAAATGCGGGATATGATGTGCAAACAGTTTGCATCGTTTAATTTTCTTGAACGCAGAGCTGGTCAACAAGCAATGCATTATCCCATCAAAAAATATTTATTCAAACTTCAGACATGTACGCGTTTTGCAACACGGTTCTTATTTACTTCTTGGATTCCTTGATTGTCAAGGGCCCCTTTTTTCATGCTTACGGGTCAAAAATAGGGCGAAAATGGTCATATTGAAGTGCCTCAGATTCAGTCTGGATTTATTAGTCCATTTCCTCTTTCAATTTAACCACCTTATGAAATTCGAATACATACAGGGAAGACAAAGTGAAAAAATCCTTTGAACGAAATAGTACGAGGGGTGATCGTTAAATTCGAGTTAATTGTTAATTGTTTATTTCATATACGGTATACAGTAACTAAACTTTCGGTTCTGATTAGATAATCACTTAAAGACATGTACGCGAAGTTATGCAATTTTGAGGGTAGAATTGATTGAATAACGCCATATTTATGACGTCACGGTAAGCGCTCACCGTCGAGAAATGGTGTCAACGTCATTTTTAGCAAAAAGGGTGTCAACATTACGTCTGATGTAAATTTTTGCAAAGACCTAATGGGAACGCTTCTTATTTTGACAGTATTGTTCATCAGTAATTTCACAATATTAATGACTATAAAAATCTCGTTAAAATTAACTCCCGCTAAAAGCGCAAATAACGTTATTTTCCCGCATTGACGTATGAAATCAATGAAATAAACAAAATCGTCTCTCGAGATTTTCCAAATTAAGTAGGCTCTGTAAAACTTTTGTCTATGGTGAGTACCGTTCCGATATATTTCTTTGTCGGCCTTGAACAGTTAATCGGGTAAAGCGCTGATGGTTTATCAGGTCGGATTTCTCCCAATGCCGAAACCGCTTTACAACGCGAAAAGGTTAAGTCTCGCGAAGATTTGTTTGTTTGTATTGGGTTTTATGAGTTTAAAGTAATTTTCATGTCGCAAAGCCTAAGTTTCTGCTTCAATCGCGTAGGTTGTCCTTTCTACGATTCATTTTGTCAATTCAGACCGAGAAATCAATTACCAAACATCGAGGTATGGCTAAATAGGAACGCTGTATATCTAAAACGTAGGTGATTCGAACGATGTTACGTGACGGCAAATAGCGTGTTTTATGATCGCGATTAGTAAAACGTGCTTTTGTATAAAGGAACTAACTTCATTTCTAGGCAATCTTTATTGTATTAATTCAATTTGAAAAGTATTTTTAACATTATTTACATTAATTATTGTAGTGTCTATCAATGGTTATAGCGAGCATTTTGATTGACTGAAAAACATTCATAGCGTCATCTGTAAAAAATAATTTTGAGCTTATAGCTTTTTTTATTGCTTGCGAACATTAGTCTGAAGATTGCGCGGGCTGACTAGGGCCGAAAAATTTCACACCTTACTCATTTTCTGAATATAGAATGAACAATCTACTTTCCTGTGAAATAGTTTTTGAAATGCGACTTCAGGTTGACCTGTACAAGGACCAATCTCAATTTCAAATATTTATTTTACGGAGTTCCCAGATGGTCCCTTTCCTCCCTTGGACTCATATTTATTCTAGTGATTAGTTAACATGTAATATCTAATTATTGCAAGGCCTAGTTATATAGACGCAAGTATCGCTTAAGACAATATAAACTACATTTGCATGTCCTTTTCAGGTTGTTCCTGTAACGAAGATTGCCTTACTTCTCTGACCTGTTGTTTCCCCCAAAACAACGTTACTACCAATACCAAAGAAGGCGTGAGTGCGAAGAAATCGTCTATTCCCACTCGTAGTTTAGCCATAACTAACCGCAGGGGTCTACCTCGATCAATTTTTGGTGTGACTACCAAGGAACCACCTATGTCCCACGACTCGAACGTGCCGACATTATTCCGGAAATGCGTTTACTCACAAACCGGAAGTCCAGATGCCGCCTGGCCAACGACCGTACCAGCATATCTGATGGTTACCGAACAGCCCCGTGGTGGATGCAAGGCGAGACCAAATATCTCAACAGAAAATGATGATATAACGGCATCCTGCGATTCATCCCAGATTTTTCAATGGGGTAATTTATACCCCGTGTACTCGAAAGAACAAAACACGATCTACAAAAACGCAGAGTGCGCTCGCTGCCACGGAGAGTTTGACACCATTCCTTGGATAGCCACACTTGTTTGTGACATCTACGACAAAACATCAGACAGAGATATACGTCTCTCGGAACATTTCGATTTTCTGAATCAAGATGGTGGACTTCCGGAAACGTGCTTCGTTGCATTCCACTACCCAAATTCAACTGTACAACTAGGCAATCGGTGTTTTGTGGACACAGTGAAGACATGCTCGCTTGATATGGACGACGAATTCTTTGTTATCCCTAAAGAAGTAAACTTGACGAAGCCTGAGATCAAAATCGCCTGCCAAACAGGGCTGAATTCCCCAGTGAAACTCAGAAATGCCGTGTACCAAAACGTTTTCTGTGCGATTTGCAATAGGCCTCTCATTCTTCAAAAGCTGTACTGTTCCACTGACATCGATTCAGCCAAAGATTTTGGGAGCTTCAAACTGACCTACCTCCTTGACACCCATCAACTGTTTCTTATAACAACACGAAGCGGGACCAGAAAAAGGTCGCCAGATCCGATAGCGTGTCTAGAAGGTGGATCGCCATCGGTAAGTTATCTTTTTGTGACCCGTCTTGAGAAAAAGACAATCTGAGAACTCCGGGGGTTTTTTGAAGGAAAGAATTGCCCCAGTTCAGTTAAGAATAGGTAACATTTCAAAGGAAAGGTTTTGACCTTATTTAGTCACTGAAACCGTCAAATTTTTAGCTCACCTGAGCACAACGTGCTTTTGTGATCACTCTTTGTCCGTCGTGCATCGGAATTCGCCAACAATTCTTTAAACGTCTTTTCGAATGTAATCGACTGGCGGATTTCAACTAAACTTGGCAGAAATTTTCCTTGTGTGACCCATCTCAAAACCTGTTCATGAAATTTTGATTGACCCCCAAATATGAACGTGAAAGGGCAGGTCTTTATTTGGCCTCTTCATATTTAAACACATTTTCCTCAGTAACAAATCGGTAGATTTAAATCAAACTTGGCAGAAATGCTTCTTTGATGACCATTGTTTAAAACTTAGTAGTGAAACTTGAATCCCCAAATACAATGATTATAATGAATTAAAAATATTCACATAATTGAAAATAATTAGTAATTGAGTTCAAAATCAATTACCTACATGTAAATTGTAATTAGTAAATAAAAAGAAAGAGCCCAAATGCAAATTTATTTACAATTATTTTCAATTACATGTGTATCATTTGGTCACTACATAACATAAAAACCGAGCTTAAATGGAGTTTAACACACCCAGGCTTCAAAGATTTTATCATTTGGGCGTCTACATGTTTTTGAAAATGCCACCTTAGACAATGCTACATGTACTTTACAATGTTATATGTAATAAGTAAATATGCGAAAAACATATCTATCACATGTTCAATGAAAGAAATAAGAAAATTATTTTTTTAACAATCTTTTATTTTTTACTATGTATTGCACATTTTGAATACCAAGAAGAGCTATTTGAATTAGTCACCCACAATTGCTTTTGAAAAAAAAGACAGTAATTATAATTGTGGTTTAACGGAGATGATTCAAAAAGAATTTTAATGATTAATTAATTCTTAAAACAGTTAAACCCAGGTATTTGAATAATTCAGAAAAAAAGGATTAAAAATCTTAAGACTGTAAAAAATCTTACTCCTAACGGATGCTACTCTGACCGTAAGGGGTTACGAACATTCGGAACACCACTCGGCCAATCTCACGATCAACCTCGGATGTACATAGACGGACTATAGTATTTTTAAAAATTACGGGAGAACCTTTGAAAAACTCGATGACGTCAGTTAAAATGGCGTTAGCCCCCGAAACTTTGAGTGAAAACATTCGACGTCGTCAACGCTACTCGTTTAAGCCACTGACGTGAAACCATCGTATCTTTTTTTTAAATGTCTTAAGATTCTTATATAACGGCTGAAAATTCTTAATTTTTGGGAATGATTCATCATTCTCAAAAAATAAGACTTTTCAACCGTTATTTACTTTAAAATATATAAATCTACAGTGCTTATTTTCTTACCATGTTTCCGCCTAACAAAATGCACGATTTTGTTAAATACCCATCCGCCTTACATACATAAGTACATAGGTATGTTGCAGTTTACGGAAATGGCCGAGTGATGTTCCGAATGAGGTTACGAAGTCTTTACCCTAGTTTTCTACGAATATAACTGGATCCGTTTTGACTGAAGTATTATATCCATTAAGCGACCACTCATGTGACCATTAAAACAATCGTTTTCGAGATTGGTCGCTTAGTACACGTTTTTTTTACAAATAAGAAACATGATTTTGATTGCATATGTATGTTATTGCCAATTTCTCAATAATCATTTGTTATAAACACTCATTAAAATCGCCTCATTGAGGTGATTCTATTGAATATTATCAACAAAGATTTGATTACGATGTTTTTCCCAATGCCACTTACTTTTTTAAAATGATAATTTCGAAAACGGCCGCTTTATAAAATTAGTCGCTTAACAGAAGTGGTCGCTCAAGCAAGATTGACTTTATTTCCAGGTTGAGGCGCCATGTAGACGTGTTCTCTGCCCGGCTGGACAGACCAGAAACTCGGACGGTGATTGTGTGTTTGTAAGCAAGAGATGGTACGGCAGCTCATTTGCTGTGGTCACCAAGCTGACACTTGACGTCAACATCCGGGGTCTTTCAGCAGTCCTCGACACGTTTGAAAAAGGTGGCATCAACTCGGAGACGAGACTTGCGGGATTCAAGAAGACCTCCCCGTGGCCTGCCTATTGGAAAATCGCGAGAATCCTTCGCTCGACTGTGACCAATTCATCCGACGAAGAGCCATTCGTGGCCGTTGAGCTACATACATCTATCACCCGACCAGAGGTGATAACCGATGATATCCCGAAATCTCTGTCAAATCCCTGGAATCTAGTCAATGAAGACAAAACCTTCGTATTCAGACAGTCTGAATTGGAATACTCTATTCGATATGATGACAATTCAGCTATGCCTTGGTGGAAGACTTATATAGAATCCTCTGTTGATCAAGATATCGAATTCTCAGCTTGGAATACCATCTATTTTGACGTCCATGCACGGATACCGTACCCGATCACTAAAGTCTGGACCTGTCAGCGAGTGTCTCTCGTGGACGATGAATATACCCTGATGGCTAACAATTACCTGTTGACAAGTAACCTCACAAAGCGCCCAATAATGTTTGACCGGGAGTTCGAGATGGCTGTCACGGGCGATGGTAAACAGTTGGTCCATGTTTGCCTAGAAGATACCCATCTGGTGCTGAAAGGTCAATCCAGTGGCTGTCAGAGATTGGTTCAGTCCTACCTGATACGGGTCATGGTGTTCAATTATTGTTGTCTATGTTTCTATCAAATGATCGGCTGCTTGTTTGCCTATTAATCATTATGCTTTACCTTTCTTACCCAAGACTTTAAAATAAACTTGCGTAAGACTTTTAATATTGAAATGTGATAAAATCTAAGCATAAGCGAAAGATATTCAGAATAAATACTCAATACTTTGAATTAAACTCTCGTGGTGACTGTTGATATTGTAGTGTGATAGAATCTATGATTATGCTTTTTAGAATCAATACATAAGACTTCTCGAATTGAACTTGCGTGAGACCTACTGTTTTAGTGTGATAGAATCTATGATAATGCTTTTCAGAATCAATACATAAGACTTCTCGAATTGAACTTGCGTGATACTTAATGTTTAAGTGTGATGGAATCTAAGATTAAGTTATTAAGAATTAATACCAAAGACTTTGAAAAGAATTGGGTGAAGACTTTCAATATTGTGGTGTGGTAGAATCTAAGATTTAGTTATCAAGAAATAATACCCAATCCTTTGAATTGAATTTGTGTGAAGACTATTTATATTGCAGTGTGATCGATTAGACACTCTTTTCTCTTCTTTTAAAGTATTAGCAGTATTTACCATTTTCAATTTGCGTAAATCTTTATTTTTCAAAGAGGCATGAAAAAGAAATTTGGTTAATCGGGATGTACAATTCCTGGTAGACAGGTCACGCGAAAATGACCATCTTGATAGTACGTAATATGTCAACCCCTGTCATACTGCACGGAATACGTGGACAGATTAAGGTCAAAACTCAGCCCTTTTTCCGAATCTATAGTGGCCTTTTTCTTTCAGTGCAGAAATGTCAGGAATGCGACATAGAGAATCGGCCCAAAAGGTCCTTAGTTCGATTCAAAGGTGCAAATCGATCGTATCAGTACGTTTGTTTTGCTCATCTTGTTTAGAATAATATTGGTGTCTATTTTTGTGTTATTTTTGATCTGACAGACGTGATCCCACCGTTACATATCCTTTCCGACATTTTTCTCCTACCAATAGCTGAATATGGCAAACATAAGTGGCATAGCAGCCGGAAGCTAGAAAAAGATGTAATGGTAGTACTGGTGCGAAGAATTCCAGGAATCCATTGTTAGAGGCTCCAGGCGTCGCGATATGACCAAAACTTTTATGAAAGCGTTGTTAAACCCCATTCAATCAATAATTTTATAGCAATAGAAGACATGACCCACCCCAACCTTCAGTGCAACGAAGCGTTACTAATGCTGCGCTCTGCTATGCTGATAGTCATAGATTATATAGAGAATAATAATTTGTTTCAGTGAAAGGTCGATTTATATTTCATTGAGTGAACAACAAAGTTCTTGACGTAACGGCAAAAGTTGCCGGTCACGTCAAAATAGGCGATACGTAAACATTTGAAATAGTTATACTCACTACTATTGTGCATTCACACATATAAATTTAGAATCAAATTCAAAGATCTTTGAGAGTGGATTTTTCTAATTTGTCTTAAACTTATTTTTTACCAAAGAAAAGTAATATATTGTCAACAAAACCAAAAATTACTCCAGAAATTACGCTGTCAGATGTAACAAAAACCATTAGACCTTTTCACTAAAATTCGGATATCTTAAAGAATAATGGCGCTAGAGGCACGAAAATTTGCTATGTTGCGTGAATAACGCCAAATGGAATAACATGTAAAGCTTACGCCTATTGGATGTTCCAAACAAAAGATGACGACCACGAAAGAAAAAAATGCCAGTAACGTCAGATTGCTGAAAAACGTCGGGATTTTTACTTGTCATTTTTTGCCTGGTGTCGCACGCCACAGGAGACAACCCTGTATCCTAGAAATTGCATAGGGAAAAGATAATCGAGTAAAAAACCTAACAACATGTGTACTACGTTAGTGCTCATGCGCGCCAAAAAATAGGTCTAGTATACTTCATCAACTTTTGTGCGACACGAAGTGCTTTGTGTGTTCAATACAGTGCTTGCATATCACTACGCTGTGATAAAATCAAAGTACTGATAGTACTGAAGGCGAGGGAACTGAATAGACGAGACAACACACGAGGTCAATTTTCTGGAATATAACCTTGATTATTCACTTTGTCCTTATCATGTATACCAGATATCTTCTTACTTATCACTGCCAAAAGCACTGCTGTGTTAAAGATACATAGCTTTTATATTTGATCTTGACGGATGACCTTGCTTAAAGGGAAAAGAAGAAAATGCTGCTAACTAACACTTTCTCCTTTCTCCCTAATTTTATCTACACTTTCAGCAACAAATTTTACTATTTTGCCCACATATTGTATGTTATCTGCAACCCTTTACAATTTGGACATCTCTAAACATTTTTTGTCTTGTAATGGATTGATCTAAATTAGTAAAAATTAAAAGCCTCGTCCCATCCTTAAACCCTTAAACAGACAACAAAGTTTTAGACTGGGCCATCTCGGAATAGGTTGCAGACAATAAATCAGCACGAGTGTAATTTGATATATATCTAGGGTAGAAATTAAAAAAAATAATGGTGTATGAGTATATTGTGGACCATATTGTGGGAAAGAGAAAAAATGACCCTATCAATTTCTTGTGTTCCCACAGTAAAATATAACTTCGTTATGGAATTCAATTCAATGTAAAAGAAAGAGCCGACGAGCTTGTGTCCCTAGAAAAAACAGCATTACAACGATTGTTAGACGGATTGATCGAATGGATAAATTGACTTACTAGTAGCAAACCAATTAACTCAACTAAAGTTATAAAAACGCGAGTTGCGCCTGTCTGCAAAGCGGTATTTGACATAGTAATCTATACCTTGGGAATTAGTTGTTTTTGGCGGACTCAGCGATATAAAGTGAGCATACCGTTCGACATTTTTCTTTTGAAGTGAGCTCGGAATGTGACTTACGATCCATATAGGTAAATGGAACCCTTAGTTTCCCTCGCCTAAAAATGCCTTGCTACAAAGATTTAAAAAACGGAGTGCATGCCTTCAAATGTCACCTTGCCTCTTTATAAACCAGGCCTTCAGCGCTTGTAGCGCTTTTGTTTTCAAATGGTATTAACTTTGTTTTTCTTCGGACTAAATTAGTCGCCTTATGATAGCGCAGTTAATAGCGCGTCGGACTGACAATCTAGAGGTCCCGGGTTAGATCCCCGACGGCGACACTCATTCTTTCCGACTATTTGTCTCTCACCAATGGGTTGATAATCGTAGACTTTTGTGAGATAGTAGCTGGAGGCTAGGAAAGCATGTGATGGTTATACTGGTGATAGAAATACCAGGAATCTATTGTTAGGTGCTCTAGCCGCCGCGATATAACCGAAAACATGTTGAAAGCGGCGTTAAACTCAATTCAATCAATCGGGCTTAATAATAATTATTTCTGAAATACAACTGAACTGGAATTTTTGCAATTATATTATTGTCAAAATTCGGCTTGATGTAATGAGTTTTTTATTGAGTTTTCTCAGTCTTAAAATTGTCCCACTTTGCACAAATACGCAATAAAAATACTGGTGAAATCTTTGATACATACTTTTTGTACAAAACAGCAACATATTCTTGCTTTAACTTCATGTATAAAGTACATCTAGAATATATTCCGCAAATATGAAAATATTCGCCAATATCTCTTTAAGTAACGGAAATATAGATCGTAATATCCGTCATAAAATTGTCCCACTTACGTGTTTTTCCGACGTTTGAGCGTCAGGTCAATTTATAAGTCATGTCTAATATACTTATCGTTCACGGAACCAGACAATATCTTGTGTAAATGTTTAATTCCAATCCATTCAACCCTAATAATAAGTTTTAACACCGTTGTTTGATTGGAAACTTGTATGGTTTTAATTTGAATCCAATTCAGTTTATTTCGGAATTTGCTTTCAATAGTTTCCGTCGTATTGCTCTCGCAAATTGATTGTATATTGAAGGTGATATTAATCAAATACTCTTCAATAAAAGTTCTTTGACATTGAAACAAATTTTAGCTTCGACAAAAATATCATGTACGAATGTAATAAAAATCGAGGAATGTGAAGTTCGTGCATCTTTCTTACCGAATTTAAGCAGAATTACTGATTTTCGGTCAAAGGTTTGCAATGGTGACGTCAAATAAGATCGTTACGTCGACAGTGTCTTGCTTTAGCAAGTATGGCCTCTTAGAATTGGTTTCAAACTTTCTGTCCGGAGATTTGACGCCGCGAATTAATCGAATTTGTCTTGTAAGTTACGTTAAATGCGAAATAACCCCAATACCGTTATGTTATTTACCATGCTTGACGAGCGTTGTTTTAACGTGTCAGGCTTATCTAGATCTAAACATAAAGTGGTGAGTAGCGTTAAATTGGTGCCAGATATTGGACATGGTTGGTCCCGAACAAAAAAAGTCATTAACAAGGACTTATCGTTAAAGCCTAGCATATGGCGACCAAATGCATTATGATGTTGTTTCTCCGTCCATTTATCCATTTTTCGTTTCAGAGTTCTTCAAAGACATTTAATTCCAAAAGCAATTAAAGAATGGCATTTCATTTAGAACATAATGAAGAACGTTTGGTACTATCGAATGAATCTGAAAGTGCACATACTGTTTTGAGCAGGACAGATATTCCGTAATTTGATGTTGACATTGATATGCAGAAACGCCTTCAAGTAATGTATCGCAAATCGTGTGAATTTCTTGAGTTACAACTACTGTTTATAGATCAACCAACACCAATCGAATTTTTTGTCCTATTTTAGAAAAAATCGACCTTTGATAAGTGCAAAAGAACCTTTTTTTGAAGAGTATATTTCTGTAACATGTAATCTTTTTTACTTTGACTAGATTGCATATAATGTATATTTTTCAATTGAGTGACTTAATATAAACTATTTTCATCGCTTTTCGTCGTAGTTTACTTGAAAATCAGTCATTTTACGTTATAAATAAACGGACGTCATTTGTTACAGAAGTGACCGTCAACCTTTTCCGTTACGTCAATAATTTCACGACAGACCACCTCCGATCAAAAGCGTCTACCGATTAAACGTCTTTATGACGGTTTTTTTTATATATCAGCCGGCGAGTTTGATTTTAAGCGTCGATTGATTATTAATCTGCACATCACATCATCGAAGTTTTGCAACGATCGTTTCGGCAACCAGTTCCTGTAAATCGGAGATTCTTCGGAGTTTTGTCGCCTTAAATTTGGGAGTTTACAACTTACAGTTGGTAATATAGTGAAATTGACATTCATCTCAATCAAACTATTCTAAATTATTCACCAAGCGCTCCATTCATTCATTCCAAACACTCACTCAAACCATTCAAAAGCGCTCCAAAATCAATAAAAGGATAATATTAACAACTGCAGTAAAAGTAAAAATAGCCAGGGAAAAAAAATGATTTCACTGACATAATTGTAATTTTAAGCGTCTAAATGGTTCATGAAGAATTGGGAAGCTATTTATAGAACTTGTATGCATATCTTATTAAAGGGGGGTCATCCTGAACAAAATAAACGATATTCGAATACCCCCTTTAATTTCATTCAAAACCCACTTAAAGTTCTTATTCAATTTCATTCTGAAATCACTCACCTAGTCAATTTCACGATGTTGTTCACTGTACATCCGGTATGAGAATTCGTTCCAAGTGAAAAATCGCTATCAAATCGTGTGTATATTCAAATTAATCCTTTAAATTCTGATCGGAGTAATGAAAAATTGAGCCACGACCTTTCTAGTTACCAAAAAAGGGCCCGATATAGTAAAAAAGAAAATCTTAGTACTGGGCAGAATTCAACCAAACTTACAAGAATAATGCTTAGGGCAGATTCCTTCATTTAATATGGATCAAACAGATAATATTGGCGTTACGACCTGTCGAATAACCAAAAAAAGGCCCCAGGTGATAAAATAAATAAAAAGTCTTCTCTTCTGAAACTACTTATGAGAATTCAACAAACCTTCGTAGAAATGTACTTAGGACATGCACTTTCGGATTCCCCCTTTTAATTCTGATCGGACTGATCACATCAGTGCTGTGACCCGTCGAGTCACCAAAAAAGAGACCTGTATAGTTAAATATAAAAAAAACAATATTGTCCTCTGATTCTGAAACTCCTGGGCAGAATTCATTAAAACTTCACATGAATGGTTCTTGAGACATGCTGTTCTATAGTTCCGCAATTTAGAGTGAGTGATCAAAGGTCAATTTTGTACAGGTATCGACAAAATTGACATTTGATCACTCACTTTAACTTGTGGATCTATAGATTCCATAATTCAATCCTGCTTGCGCTGATAACATGGGCGGCACATGCTGTCACGTCATCAAAAAAGGTTAATCCTTTCCTGTTTTACAAAATTTTAGACCTGTCCAAATTCAAAGGTTTTGCAGACGAAAATTTAAAGTGGATTTAATTTGAAAAATATCCATTCACTAGGGTAGAAAAATGATATGGATAAAGAAGAAATTGCTTTTCAGAAGCAATTTCTTCTTTTTTCAAAATGTTTTCTCAATCATAAAATCACAGACACGTAAAAAGCAGGGATTAAACAGCAAAGGGTTTAAATATCAAA
Organism: Fragum whitleyi; assembly: GCA_948146395.1. Lineage (NCBI taxonomy): Eukaryota > Metazoa > Mollusca > Bivalvia > Cardiida > Cardiidae > Fragum > Fragum whitleyi. The sequence goes on along the minus strand of OX411549.1, from coordinate 23,933,321 downwards.
AAATATTCTTAAAACTGCTGGGTAGATTTCAACAAAACTTCACAGAAATGACGCTTCGGATATACTCAATCGGATTCCTTTTTATTTTTAATCCTGATTGTGCTCATATCATTGTCGCCACGGGCTGACGAGTCACCAAAAAGTGCCCATTTGGTTAAATATAGAAAATATAAAATATCTTATTCTATGAAACTACTGGACAGAATTCAACCAACTTTCACAGGAATGATGCTTGGGCCATGCTCTTTCAAATTCCATCTTTTGATCCAGATAAGGCTGATAACATTGGTGCCACGACATATCGAGTCACCATAAAAAGGGCCTTATATGGTGAAATATAAAAAAAAACCTTTCTTTCTGAAACTACTGAAACGGCTGAATTCAATATGACTTCACAAAAATGATCATTAGGATATGCCCTTTCAGATCCCATCATTTAATCATGATCTGATTCATAAAATATGCGCCACAGGCTGTAGCGTCACCAGAAAAAGGGTCCCATAAAGTGAAATATGAAAAGAAACTTCCCTGAAACTGAAAGAATTCATCATTACTTCAAGGGAATTATGCTTGGAACATGGGGTCTATTTTACTTTACATCTTACGATAATTTTTTGCGTAAGTCAAAAATTATTGTTGCTTCTAAAATAATTACTAAATATGGAATTCTGCTATGCATAATCTCATGGGAATCGTCTTCCAAAGACGACTCCCATGAGATATTTCAAGGCAGAATCTAACTATGAATGAAAACATCAGGTACGATTAGTGATTTTCACTTTCGACTTATTCTTTCGTAAGAAGTTTAGTAAAATGGGCCCATGTTCTGCTCTTTTAGATAACTTCTTTTTAATCTTGTTCGTATTAAAAAAAAGATAGGTGGTACAGGCTTTTGAGTCACCAACAGATCGTCCCATACTTTTGACCTATAAAAGAATCTTATTCTCTGAAATGAATTATTAGATGTTATGGATTTTGACATGCAGATTTCTTTGATGGAACGCTCTCAGGTTTCTTTGCTTGGTGTTAATATGTTGTCGCGTCATGGGAAAGGGGGCCTTCACACACCTCCTTCATTTATGGAAACATACTGAGTTCCAAAATGAAGCGTACACTTTCACCGTTTGATATTCCCTATTTTTCAAACAGTTGTAGGAAATCTTGCTTGTTAAATCAAGTGCATATATTATATATGGCCCTTTTGAGATGAGGAATTAAATCCTATTTCAAAAAAAGTTGCGTTTATTGAGGACACTTAGTCGGGCCACATTGGTGTTGAGATTTTCCCTCAAAAAAATCTGTTCTAGAAATAGATAATTGCTAATATGGCATTTCCGAGTTTGAGTAGAGACTCCAAACAATTCCCAAACAGAATTCTCAGTTTACTTACAGACGTTAAGCCTAGTTTACATTTGCCACGGTCGCCGTACGATATCGCAGCCTGCGATTTTTCTTACGATTTTTTGGACATCGCAGACAGCTACGTTCTGCGGCGTATGTGTTCACAATGTCGCACGGTGACCGTGCGATTTTGAAAATAATTGAGGGGGAACATACCTTAATGTGACCGTACGGGTCCCGTGCGATATCGAGAGGTAATCGTGCGATTCCCGTGCGGAGATCGTACGGGTTCCGCACGGGTATCGGGAGGATGCCGTGTGATCATCGCACGATTCTCCGGGTTTTATTTTGGATGTTTGATAGTTAAGATATCGTACGATTTCCGCGCGATCATCGCAAGGCTTCCGCGCGATGTCCGTGCGGCGACCGTGCGGTATCCGCACAAGGCTACGGGCTTGCGATTTTTAAAGATGTGTATAACATTTTTTTAAACGAGATCGCAGGTGTCTGCGGTGTCTGCTTACGGCCAGATACTGGCGCCGTACGGGCTCCGTAGGCCAAATGTAAACGAGGCTTTACATATTGCAAGGTATGACACAAGAATTGAACTGAATGCAATTCCATGATAATTATCCGCCAACTGTATGATGCTCAAGCAATTAACTCAAAATTAAAGGTGCTTTATTATCCGAAAATCATTGAGTTCCGGCCATGTGCTTTTTATCTCATTGTATTCTGCGTAATTAATGAACTGGCAGGGCGGGGCTTAGCCGTGACGTAATTTGGCGAGTTAACTTTTAAATATTTTGGGTCCATTGAAAAGTTAGTAGGCAAATCGTGAACGCGTGCAAATAACTGTATCCTAAATCCAAAAGGATTCACGTGCTTAGAGAAAGTAAACACATTTCATCGTGGGGTTACCAAAGCCTCGTAACTTCAGCTTGGACAAGCTGAAGTTACGAGGGTTTGGTTACCAACCTACGCTTCACGGTCTCAAGTTAATTATATGGACTATTTTTAGAAGTAAATAATTATGAATTAATGCTGATTTACCTTAACCTTAAGTGCAACGACCCGTTACTTAGGCTCCGCCCTGCCAGGGCATTAATCATGGATAATATCGATAGTCAATAGTCTATCGGTTTATCATTCAAAATTTTGTGACGATTCATGGTGTTAGTTCTGAGATAATCGAATTTTAAAAGTTCACACTGAGTATATTTCATGAAACTTTTATTTTGTTATATCTTGAAAAAAGGCTTTTTGAAGAGTCAGTAGACCGTTCTCAGGCCCTCTCGGGCCTCTATTTTATAGCTCCACCGGTCGAAGGAGCTATTGTCATGGCGGTGTGTCCGTCGTGCGTGCGTCCGCCCATCCGTATGTCAACCTTTTTCTTTAAACATCTTCTCCTACTTAACTAATGGGCAGATTTTAACGAAACTTGGTTGAAATTTTCCTTGAGTTACCCTCTTCTTAGATTGTATAAAGAAATTTTGAATGACCTCAAAATAGGGGCGTGGCAGGGCGGGGCATTTTTTTCATTTCAAAATCTTTTAAAATGATCTCCTCCCAAACCATTTGGTCAATTTCAATGACACTTGGAATGGATGTTCCTTCGGTGACCCTTCACTTAAACTGAAATTTTGAATGACCTCCAAAATATAGGCGTTGATCGACAATACATTCTTTAACTTTAAATTTTTTCAAAAACTTTTCCTCCAAAACTATTGGAACGATTACGATGAAACTATGCATGGATGTTCCTTAGGTAACCTTCCCTTTAAATTTGTGAAGAAATTACGATTGACCCCCCGAATATAGGGTGGTAGGGCCGAGCTTATTTCACTATTCAATCTTTAAAATCTTCTTCTCCCCACTTATTTTCGCCGATTTCAATTAAACTTGGCATGAAATTTCTTAGGTGCACCTTTATTTCAATTGGTCGTGAAATTTGTACGGGCCAATACCATGATATGGGTGTTGCGAGGGGTGGGGCGAGGGGTGGGGCGATTTTCCCTTTAAAATATTAAGAAATCTTCTTCTCCCAACCAATTAGACTTATTTCAATGCATTTCGGTATCGATCCTCCATGAATTACCATTTACTTAAATTTTACTTGAAAATATGTTCAGAAAGGTCTACTTATTGCTATCACCTGTATTTTGGTAATAAAACAGGTAATAGAGGGTGTGCAGGCTAATGGTGATTGAGTATTTTGTGCAATGTGGGCCAGATCCAGTAAATCATTACACAATAGTTTTAAAGAGAACTCCAAATGTTGTTTTCTGTCAAGTAAGCTTTGATTAAGTATAGTATTTGTGTATTACTTTTTAAACAACTCAATGCAAAGAGATGTAAATAGTGTGTAAATCTATATGTGTAAGAATATTTGATTATGAACATGTTTGTATTTCCGTGTTTTGATACTAGCTGAAGCTTCAAATAGGAAGTATCAAACAAACCGTTTTGATGAAAACTGTGTTGTTATTGTTTTTTTTTTTTGAGTGTCTGTGTCTTTAATTATTCTGGACCCTCTTATCAGATGATTATGGTTCCAAACAGTATTTATCGCTGAGAATATTGATGCCTCGTTTAAGTAGAATTTGCTATTTTAACTCTTCGATGGTATACATATGTATTGCAATGACAAGTCACAATACCGTATTCGATAGATGGAAGTCGTGCGTGGTCCTAAAAGCAAGCCTTACTGGTGTATGTTCAGAGGGAGGTAACTAGAACCTCTACCAACCCAGACTCCTGTTATTGGATTGCTTCCCTTCCACAAAAAGTGAAGTTTCTTAACAATATGTCCAACGCTGGAGTGAAAAAAAAAAACTGCGACGGGCCTGGGGGTTCGGACATACAAAAAGGGAATTCGTTTTTATAGTGATATCCAATTCTGATTTAATATCTACACGAAAATGATATAGTAAGTCCCACCCTCCCCTCTCGCGAATCCCTCCTGCACCCGCCACTGAAAACCCAGTTGAATAATTTTATATTCAGCTACTGTGATGCCGGGTGTTGTTATACTAGTGAAGTAACTATGCAAATAAGCTAACAACATAAAGTTAGCTATTTTGAAGTTTGTAAAGATGACGCCATAATGCTGTGTGAATACGTCAATTAATATCGGCGTTATATATGGGAAGGTGAATTTTCATGGCGAATTTGAGAGTTTTGTCGATTTATTGCAAAAATTCGGAAAATACTTTTGTTATAGATAGATAATCAAATATGTGTTCAAGATTAACGAACTATAATATATGCATATAAATTTAAAAAAAAAAAAGATTTTTTTCTGAATCCAGATTTTAATGAACTTGCGGTAGTTCCGAAATTATCAAAATAAAAGTTTATGGGGAAACCACGTGTTTGCAATTGTGGCTTTCTAATTTCAGGTGCAACATTACTTGTAAGTGATTTTGGCTCGGACTAAACGGAAACATTCCAACGACTATGAAAATGTTTCTCTACTTTTGAATGTTGAAGTTGTAAACATGCCACTCAAATGATGCTTTTTTTTTAAACGTTTTGACGGACCGGTGGCGAGGGCGTAACTCCATTTACGCAATTTAGGCTAGTGCGTAAAAGAAATTATCATCTGTTGAAAAATATCGTTGATGAAAAACCATAACATCGAAACTACAGCTTATGAAAGCTGTAGTTACGATGTTTTGATTATTCACCAACGTTCTTATCATAAAAAAGGGAGCGGACGGAGGGTCAACGAATGTTAGCCTCTAAATTTCAAGTTACGTGGTAAGCTAGACGTGTGAAGTTTTACTGTGAAGGAGCCGTCACCATTTTCGGTTCTAAATGTCCCACGTTGAGGTTAAGCCGAATCAGCTTTCAAATCATTAAGTCACATTAACGTTTCTTCAATCACAGCTTTTTACAGGAGGGAAAAAGGTGTAACGTTTTCTTTTTTGTATAGTATATATAGTATATCATGCGAAGTTTCGAAATGTGTCTTTATGTAGAAACCACGATAGGCCTGCTGTGCTATTCTAACTTGGGAACAATAGTATGACATGATCAACCTTTGTATCATGTTATTCTTTTCAACTGAAATGAATAAATCTGTAAATTTTACAACGATTCTAATAAGGTCCATATTTGCTCTTGGACACGCAAGAAGTGTCATTATTAAAATAAAAAAGAAATTGAGCGGGAAAATTTGATTTATCAGTTGTCTGCGCTTTTCGATATCGATCTGTCATTTTCGCCATCTATTTATTAAGTCAGGTGACTAGGGACCATTTAAGGACGTCCGCACAACCGGTTTTGGATTTTCCGCCATTAAAAAAACATTTTCATTTCTGTATTCGTTATAAAACTATGAATCGAAATTCAAACTATGTTTTTGGATAGAGCTGTATGTAAGGTTGTCAAAACATGTAAAAAGGTGTTAAAATTCAAAAATTTATTTTTCCTCCAATTTTTCGGGGCATTTTTTTCCGATTTTAGAATATTCAGAGAAAACGACAGGCCAGAATTCAATCATTACTCCTTGCCTATTTTTCGGATAGAAAGCAAGTAAAACTTTTGAATATGGTAAAAAGAACCCCTACCTCATATCCCTGAACGAAATTACCAACAATTTTTTTATATCCAATATTAAAAACGTGTTTTGAAATTTAATTATTTTTTTGGGAAATTACCTCCCTTTCTTTTAACAAATGAGTCAAAATATCTAAAAAAAAGTAAGGCTGTTACCCCAACTTTTTTTCATGTCAAATTGTTCCTCATTATGTAAACAAATTTATATTGAGGGTATAAGAAAAAGTTTAATAGTAGAACTATATTTTTTTACTATGAAGCATGTATTAGAAGCCCTTAATTTTAAAGGAAAATACTTCTATCAAGGACCGAATAAAGATCTCATAACTTGCTTTTGCTTCATTAAAATTCCACATTTCTTAAATAAATTAGTGGAAAGGCATGTCGTTTTTAAATAATACACAATTCACTTGCTTTCAGAATGTTTCTTTGTTCAAAAGTGATAACTTTAAATCAAGGGTGTAATTTTCAAAGAAATTCAAAGGCAAGAAGTGCACTAAATGTTTTTGGTACATATTTTCAAACAGCTCTGACAAAAAATAAGCACGGTGACCCCATTTTTTTCTTTTCAAAAATTGAAATAAAACATTTAGATCTTTCCAAAAAATCACGTTTATAGAAAAGTTTAATAGTAGGAATAAGCCGAGCGAACTTCCTTAAAGTTTTGAGTTGCTTTTTTTTAACTAAAATATCTTTTGTCAACATGATGCGGATTCAGCTGCGTACTCGCGTAAAGGCAGCTACGCGCCTGGTATTGTAAGGAAGGAAAGAGAAAAAAAAATAGATAAATTGTGGCCCAACACTTTTGTTCATATACTGTACTATACCAAAGGACTCCTCCACGAGATATTCCTGCGCGTGGGAGTTTTTTGATAGAAATAGTCCATACCTTAGGTTATTTTTCTGTTAGAAAAAAGCAGTGTCATTCATATCTGAATATGTAGTCTGATAAACCAAGTAAAAAAAACAGCAATACATATCCACCTCTTATATGAGAAATCTTTGTTTTGAAAACGAAAATCCTCAAAGTTTTGAAGTTTCCATTTAATTTCCATACGCGGTGAAGCGGTTTCAAGGGGTCAGAGGTTAAAGCAGCCGAATGGATTGGCGAACGTTTCACGGCAGCCTCACAAATGTTGTTTTTATTGACGAGAAAGGTGTTAAATTTGTTACATGATAGTTTTTTGTGTAAAATAAGGGTTAAAGAAGGAGAGGAATTATTATTCATATGATGACAATGGATATAAAGTGTACAGGAGCGATGTTTGCGAGTTGTCGCGTGCGGGGCCTGCTACTTTCACATTTGTTGTTATTTTATGTGCACGTTGTCACAGCCCAGGTGAGATTAAAGGAGAATGACATTTTGCTATTAAACCAGCCGATCAGCGTCCCGTACGGCAGATCTGTTCATTTAGACCCAATCAACCATCTGAGGATCCGCGTTCGACCTGGGGACAGATGTCAACTTACATTACAGGAAAAACGAGATTTGTCTTATTCCATTGGAAAACTTAGTCACTCAATTTTTCTTTGCAATTTCGGACCAGAGCAGATAACATACTCACATTACGGCAGCAGAACTTTGATGGAAGATCGGATTCATATGGTTTTACGCTATGATTCACCACAAGAAACAGTCATCATTCCATTTACATTGATTTTCAAAATTATTTACAAACCATTAGATGTTGTTTTGAGAAATGAGCCCATAACAGTCCGCCAACACATGGGTATCAGTTCACCGATTGATGAAACCAACCTTGAATATTTCTTTGATCGTTCCTCAAGCACATGTAAATTGAGCGTACTTGCCCGTTCTCATGGTCTTCCTAGGTATGGCTATCTAATGACTAATAATTCAAGAACCATGACTGATTTAGATTGTGATAGATTTCTAACTCAAGGCCTAAGATATAAACATTATGCTCAGATCAATGCTCCAAATAAAGATTACATTCCAATGAATATCAAGATTTTCAATAAAAATGGAGAAACTTTGACAGAAGAGTTTTTTCAAGTGACCGTAAATATACTCAGTGGTCAAGAGAATACCAGGCCGGAACCTAGTAGAAATAGTTTATTTGTGATGGACTCTGTGAATCAATTCATTATGACTGCATTAACACCCGACATTATTTCTGCCTATGATGACCAGACCCCTTCAGATAGATTAATGTTTTCTGTGTCACAGCCTTTAGGACCTGGGGAAGGTTTTATAATAAATACAGACAATAGAGATATTCCCATATCATCATTCTTCCAACATGAAGTCAATGATCTCAAAATTGCTTATAAGCCTCCAAGCTCTGATTCTAACATAAAGCGTGTTTATCAGCTTGAACTGACAATCCAAGACCCGGAAGGTTTAACATCGGACCCTATTCCTCTTATGATTGTAGTAGAACCTATGAATACACTTTCACCCATTGTCACTAAGAATACTGGAATACAGCTATTAGAAGGAGAATCCCGGCCAATTGTAAGCCCAGATGTCCTTGAAATTTCTGACGAAGATAACCTAGAAGATGTTAAGATATATCATATTGATGGCCTTAGACATGGCCATCTTCTTCTGACAACCAATAGAAAATATTTTACGGTACATGATTTATATTCTGGCAACATTTTATATCAGCATGATGATAGTGATACATTCAGTGATAACATTGTGTTCAGAATGACAGACGGTACTCATGATGTAGAATTCCTTTTTCCTGTCACAATCTATCCAAAGGATGACCATGCACCAACCCTTAATGTTAACACTGGTTTGGATATAATGGGTAATGAATTGGTGGAGATAAATGAGTTTATTCTTAGTGCTACTGACTCTGACAGTGATACTGCTGATGTTCTTTATACGCTAGAACCGCCTTATTCAAAAAGCGTCTTCTTAAAAAGACAGTTTGAAATGCCTCAGGATGTTGAAAACTGGCAATTTGAAAGAGGCATTTATGAAAAAAGTGTGAATCAGTTTACTCAAAAGGATATTACAAATGGTATAATTTTCTATAGACATGTAGGTGAGCGCAATATGGATATTGTTTTTGACAAGGTCTACTTCAAAGTTTCTGATGGCGGGACTCCACCAAATACCTCACCATTGTATGAGTTTATTGTCAAAGTAAAACCAGTAGATGATATCCCACCAGCACTCTACCCCAATGTTAAATTACAGCTAGACGTAGATGAAGCAGAGCTTGTACATTTCAGACGAAAAAACTTACGCTATAGTGATGACAGTAATGAACGTGAAATTACGTATACAATCACAAGACCACCTTATGATACATATGAAAATGGTCCAAATGATGCTGGATATTTGTGCAGATGTGAGGTACCGGAAGTGATCATATCAAAATTCAAGCAAGCCGAAGTGAATCATCACAAGATCTGTTACAAGCCACCAACTGCTGAGCTAGGTATTGCTGCAAGAATTATTCAATTTGATTTTGAAGTAGAAGATATATTTGGGAACATCCTTCCAAATCAGCGATATAACATTGTTCTCAAACCAATCAACAACCAGCCTCCTGTTGTAATCAACGCAGGTGCTCAGGTTCTGGAAAATGATCGAGTTGTTATAACACCAGAGATGTTGGACATACAAGACAGAGACACTGATATTGAAGCTATACTGATCATTGTGACAACTATACCTCAACATGGAACTTTAACTAACCGTAGACAAGTCCTAAATGTTGGTGATAAATTCACGAGAAAAGATATCAGTTTGGGCAACATTGTCTATTTGAATTCTGGTGAAGCAGTAGAAGTTACTGAGGATGAATTTACTCTGGATGTTACAGATGGTATTCATTATGTTCCAATCAAATTTAAAATCTCCGTAACCCCTACTGATGATGAGCCTGCTTTATTGGAAGGTCAGATTGAGGAAGGCATTCTCATCGTTCATGCTGATGTTCTTGAAGGACAGTCTGTCATAATAGATGCCAAGAATTTTCAGTTAAGTGATAGAGATTCAAATATTATGGATATTGTATATGAAATCAAAACTCTTCCAAAGTTTGGAGTTTTACAGAAAAATGGAAGGAGAATTAACCAATTCACCCAAAGAGATGTTACAAGAAGAAAAGTGAATTATGTTCATGTTGGAGAAGAGATTGGTAAAAAAGCAATTGAAGACAGCTTTGAATTAAGTATTCCAGACAGGTCAAGAATTGTTCTTCCAGATGGAACTAGGGTTACAGATATCAAAATGATGGTCACTGTAAAACCAGTGGATAATTTATCTCCTACAGTTATTATAGGACAAAATATAGATGTAACTGAAGGTGGAAAGACAAAGATTCTACCAATTAACTTTAATGTTGAGGATATGGATACAGATGCTGATGATATTCTCTGCACCATTTCTGTCCAACCCAAGAAAGGATATTTGGAAAACATATCTCCAAGTGTTGGTTCTGAAAGATCACGTTCTGGGTTACCAATTTCAGCTTTCTCAGTAAAAGATCTTAGATTAGGAAATATTTTGTATGTTCAGAGTGTCCATAAAGGTATTGAACCAAGGAGGGATGACTTCTCTGTCCAATGTTCAGATGGTCTGAATACATCTCCTCAAAGTTTAATGAACATAGTGATTCGTCCATCCAATGATGAAACACCTGAGGTATTTGTACGAGAATTTATTGGATCTGAGGGTATGGAAATTAGCATAGATTTGCCAATTCTCACTGCTGTGGACAAAGATGAGCCTGCTGATGTGCTAGAATTCATAATTACCTCCCCTCCAACACATGGTAAAATTATCAAGCAAAGTCGTAACGGAGATATTATCGTCAACAAGTTTACTCTTGAAGATATCAAACAATTTTCAACAATTGTTTATGAGCATGATGATTCAGAGACAATTTCAGATCATTTTGAATTTATGTTGACTGATGGAAAGCATAATATTACCAGGAAAGTTCCGATCATGATATTTCCTGTTGATGATGAAACCCCACGTCTTTCAATAAATAACGGCCTTGAGATAGAAGAACTTGGGGAAAGAAAGTTTATTACTAATGACATTCTAAAAGCTGAAGATTTAGACTCTTTCATTGGAAATATCACTTACATTATCAGAACAGTGCCCAAACAAGGATATCTTGTGAAAAATTTCCGTACATATGAGAGAAATTTGACTTTAGGTTCCAATTTCACACAGCTAGATATTGATGAAATGCTTGTAGAGTATGTCCACACAGGAACTGAGGCTATTAGAGACTTGATCAAATTTGATGTTACTGATGGACTTAATCCACTTGTAGATCGCTACTTTTATGTTACTGTTCAAGGAATGGACACAATCTATCCAGAAGTTATCAATCGGGGAGTACAGTTACCAGAAGGAGGAATAGTAACCCTGACAACAGATATAATAAGTGGCACCGATCTTAACTCCAAAGATGAAGATCTGTTGTTTACAATTACAAGGGCTCCTTTAAGAGGTCATTTAGAGTTTTCATATAATAGTGGTGTTGCAATATTAAATTTCAAACAATTGGACCTAGCTGCTAATCGAGTTAGATATGTACACCATGCTGATGATGAAATTAAAATGGACAGTTTTGAATTTGAGGTAACTGATGGATACAATCCAGTTTCTAGAACCTTCAGAATAGCTCTAACTGATGTTGACAATAAGATACCTGTTTTAATGTATAGCTCCATAAACATGAGAGAAGGAGAGAATAAATTGATTACACCGTTTGAACTTCGAGCAGTGGATCAGGACACACTGGATGAAGATGTTATTTTCACTATCACACAAGTACCCCTCCATGGTAATCTTCTGTATAACTTTTCTAAAATCATATCAAAATTTACACAAAATGATTTAGGTCAAAACATGATCAGTTACCAACATGATGGAACTGAAACTCTGTCAGATAGTTTTACGTTTACTGTGACTGACGGCACCCATTCTCAGTTTTTTATTCCGGGTTCAAGTATACCTACTCGTAGACCCCAGGAAATGGACATTGAAATAATCGCTGTTGACAATGGTATACCACAACTTTCCATAAATCAAGGATGTACCTATCTGTCACCCATTGACATCGGATTAGGATTTATATTTACAAATAGGATTTTACGTGCAGATGATCGCGATAGTGATGTGGATAAGTTACGATATTCGTTGACTGTCCCCCCTATAAATGGATATTTAAGAAATTTAGAGCTTGGTGCTGGAAGGATTGACACATGGACTCAAGGTAAGCTTATGTTAAACCAGTTATCACAAATATTCAACTATGTATCTTTTATTGGTACAATAATGAAGTCATCAAATTATAATGGAGAAAATACTGTTGTACATTGGCTTCAAAATAATTTTTCATTTATGTTAAAGTAAATGTGCAACAGCATTTTCTAAAAAAGATAATATTTTAAAGGAAAAGAAGAAACTACTTGCTCTGTTTGTTATCATATATAACAAATAAATGGCCAGTGCTTCATCTCTTCCCAATATGTTTAAACAAGTTAAGTAATGTATATATATATATTACTCCTTTTGATTGGAAAGCCATGAATCATGAATGAATTTTTATCTAAGAACTTTTTAAGAAGAATACTGCAAATTATACAAACAAGAAACCTTATAATAACAATATTGATTTAACATGTTCAAACATATGGGAAAAAGATGAATCACTTGCCATTTATCTGTTTGTCATAGTGTTTCCTTAGAGGTACCAAGTCTTAAATCTATAGATATGAACATTTGTAGTACTACTTTTTTAACTTTGGATAGACAAGAGCTTTGTTTAGTGCAGACATGAGTAAAGTAGCCTGTTGGGTTTAGATTATCCCAGATGTCACACTTATTGATATCTGAAATTTCATAGGGGAAAAAAAACCAACAGGAAACAGATGTACAAAAAAGCTTTCCAAAATCAAATTATCAAACTGTTGAAGAGATGCATTAGCTTGCATGTCATTGAGAGAACAACGTCATGTATCATAATATTAAGAGAGATCTTTGAAAAATAAGTGTTTTTAATGGGTTAATACTTGAGAACATAAAAGCAAATTGATGTAAGCTTGAATTGATGATACTCCAGAGACTTGTATATTTCCTTACAAAATATCATAGCCTTCTGTTACTTGTGAACTAAAACCTGAATGATTATGCTCTGAAAATGAGTTTAGATATTTGTTTCCTTGAATGCCCTTCTATAAATGACAAAGTAAAGTTAATTGATGAATTCAAAGATTATACTGAACTAAACATATCAATGAAACAAAATTGTATAATACAGCTTTAGTAACTTTGATATCAATAGATTGCTCTGACTTCTTAAACAATTTAGAATTTTTTGATATTTTTGGAAATTTATATTCAATTAATAGAAAGGAAACAATTAAATTGATTTAACAAAGAAAAAGAAATCAAAATTGAGAAACTATTATAACAAGGAAAATGAAAAGAAAAAAATGGAATTAATTGAAAAGAAACTTTAGAATAAATGTCATAACTTGGATAATGTATTATATTTGAAGAAGTTTAAGTTTTTGATTACTGGTACCAACAAAGTGTGTTTTCTATGTGACAGATTTCATTAACCAGTGGCATGCTGAATGGGTTTGGAAGCTATTTAGAATCTTTAGAATTTGCCCAATACTTTTAGTCCCATCCTGTATATTGATTGACAGCTGGTGGCAATACCTGATGGGTTGCAGAGCTATTATGTAATTGGTAGTGTGTCCATAAATTGTTTGGTTTCACATAATTGAGTTTGGTTAATGGTGTGTGCAGTCAAGAATGACAAGAATTGAAATTGGTTTGATTATATTGATCTTTTTCTTGGCTGCTTTTAGTAAGAATTGAGAAATGTATGAAACTCTTAAATAATCAAGGCTCTCTTAAACCTTTATTCTTCCCTCTCTGCCAGAAGTAGTTAATGACTTCTGATGATACCATAAGCTTTGGGTATATACACATATAGCAGAGATAGAAATGCACACTAATCTGAATTTCAAAAACTAAAAAGATTCAATTGTTTGTGACAAAATTGTTTTCAAAAAGAAAAAGGAATTTTGTAAAATTTCTTTTATCATTTTAACCAATGGTTCTCATAGATATCATGATTTTGTAATGAGCAAAGCACAAGTAATTTAGCTTCATTTTATGAGTCCATGATTTTATTTTCTTCATTTAGAGAAAAAACAACATTAAATCTGTAGAGGACTTGTGAATTTGTTTCTACAGCCGATATAGAACAGTATAAACCTGAGGCCCATTTTACTAAACATCTTAAAAAAAATTAATCCTAAGTCAAAATCACAAATCCTACCTGGCGTTTTCATTCATTGTTAGATTCTACCTTGCATTATCTCATTGGAATCGTCTTAAGAAGACAATTCCAATGAGATGATGCATGTCAGAATTCCATATTTAGTACAACTACTGTAAAAGTAACTTTGATTTTTGACTTACACAAAAAATGATGGTAAGATGTTTAGTAAAACAGGCCCCTGTTTCTTAACCCTTTCCTGTTTTACAAAATTTTGGACCTGTCCAAATTCAAAGGTTTTGCAGAGGAAAATTCCAAGTGCATTTAATTTGAAAAATAACCATTCTGTAGGGTAGAAAATAGTGTGGAAAAAGAACAAATTAGCTTCATCCTTGATGTATGCTTGATGACTTTACCATGTGTGTAAACGTCTAAACAACTTCTATGAGAATACTTAAGTTATATATGGGCCTGTGCGTGAAATTTCCAACAATTTCAGGTGTGCGCAAAGCACAGTCTGGCCATAATCTTCACTATGCACAATTTTGATATATAAGGTCTCAATCAATGGTCAATGCAGTCAGCATTATATTATTATTACATTGTGTCTTTGTCAACTCTACACAATGTTCTTTCTTCCCAGGTGTGAAATTGTTGGAAATGCCATGCACAGGTTCATATTGTATCTACCCTAATAGAGCTAGCTCCCTGAGGAGCTTAAAGGTACAAAGCATGGATGAAGAGCTTTTATTTATTACCCAATTTCTGAGGCAAATTATAGATCTATATCAAATTGATGTGATTGATTTTTTTTTGCAGTAGGATGATCTTATTACAGGAAATAGGAATCTTCTTTGTGGATTTCAACCAAATTTTGTTTAGTTTGGCTGATGGTCTTTTAAACCAGGTTTCAGTAGGAAATTTTGATCTTTGGTTAAACAAGAGGTGATGACAAAGAAATTCTGAACAAAATTTTGCTTTTCAGTGGTACAGATAAGATGCTATTAAGCCAGTCTAAAATCTTTAGTTTCAAATGAAATCCCATATTGTAGGTACTCATTCAAATCATCCTGGAAAGAGGATTCCATTGAGTACCAGCAGCATAGGGTTTGTACTATAATTATTGAAATACCTTGATATAAGATCGAAAAAAACCTCCCTCTATAATTATTGAAACACCTTGATATAAGATCCAAAACATGAAAATACTCCCTCTATCTGAGGGGAGGAAGCTTTGGGCTAACAGAAAAGTGGCTGGATGCTGAAGCTAAAAAATGCATAGAAAATGTTATTCAAAATTTCTTACATTACAACTTAATTAGAATTTAAAATGTGTTTGCAGCTACTATTTAAGGGTCTTTGGTAATATCATTGGCTCATTTTGTTTTCTTTCGGAACTATATTCAGGCTGCTTTTAATAATTTACCCATTTTATTATGGTAGACTATTTCAAAGAAACTAAATGCTTCCCTGTTTGATAAAAATAATGAAGAAAAGGTCAATAATTTTCAGGGTAACTAAGCTTATCAAGTATGCCTTTGAAGTTTATGGTTATACTTATATGCCTCAGTTACCATACTCTTTTATTGCAGTCATGGTTATGATTTATATATAAAAAACAATCTTATAAAATACACAGGCTCTTTGTTTCTTCAGACAATTGCTTCTATAAAAGTTATGAAAATATATTAAAAGAATGAAGTATTCAATGATATTTTTTACCAAAATTTGTAGGGAAACAAAGACTAACAGCCATTTGTTCATCAACAAAATGTGTAAATGGGACTAAAAAATGAAAATAACAAGCAGATTTTGCAAATTCTTCCTACACAAAACCAAGAATATTCATTGGCACTTCATAGCCATAAAAGAATTTTTAGAAGTAAGAATTTATCATTAGGAAACCTCTGTTGACATTGTTAAAGCTTATGACCTCCAAACCGTTGCAGAACTATTACGAATCCACTACCTTAACCCTTTGCTGTTTAATCCCTTCTTTTTACGTGCCTGTGATTTTATGATTGAGAAAACATTGTGAAAAAAGAAGAAATTGCTTCTGACAAGCAATTTCTCCTTTTTCCACACTATTTTCTACCCTACTGAATGGTTATTTTTCAAATTAAATCCACTTTAAATTTTCGTCTGCAAAACCTTTGAATTTGGACAGGTCCAAAATTTTTTTAAAACAGGAAAGGGTTTTAAGGGATGCTGTTTGGTTGACAGTATTTAAAATGTTCATGCAATTAGATTCTGAAAGACGAGAGATAATAGGCCAATTGTAAAAGATGCAACATTTTATAATCTATTATTCATTAAATTTCTTTGTGCTTTTATTGACTTTGGAATAAAGCAGTATAATTATAGAAATAAGGAGTGCAATTTTCATATTTAAAATGTAAAATGTGTTTGAGTTTCTGCCAAATTAGGAAGTATAATGGGTTTTAATTATACCATTGTTATATTGTAAACATTGCATGTATGCTGTCATGTGGTAATTATTACAGCTGATATTTAACATGTCAGTTGTCTTATTGTACTTTTCAATGAGTTTAAATTAAATGGTCTACTCAAAAGCGAAGGTCTAATCAAGGGGTCAGTGGCAGCCTATAGTAAGTGCCTATGAATATGAGACGCATCAAACAGAAAGGGGTCATCTTGGAACACAGTATAATCTATATTTGAAAAAGAGATTTGTTCTAGTTCAGGTCAACCAGGTCAGGTCAACAGAAAATGGGCAAGGTGGGAAAAGTTTTGACCCTAGTCAATCTGCGCAGTCTGCACAATCAACACTCTATGCAGACTACTCAGATGGTCCCTTCTTATCATCCTCGGATACCCCAGGATCTCCCTATTTGCTACGCTATATTGATATAGCGTAGCAAATAGTGAGACCCTGGGTTATCCGAGGATGCCTTTTAGTTCGATGGGTCACATATATTATAAGTACCTGCAATAGTTTTGCACTGACCCCGTTGGTTGCATACTAGTTTGTTAGTTTTGTAAGTTCAAAAAATGTTATAATTGCTATAGTTGTTCAAGATGGAAATGTTAAACCTTCCCATACTGAATATTCCTACTTGGAAGGAGGTAAAGACAAAGATCGGTTGTCACATAATGTAACAATGTCCAGTTTGATTTTAGTATATATCACCTGATGTGACTTTTTAAACAAGAAAAGTTTACTAACTTATTTTTTCAAAATAATTATAAAAAATATAAAAAAAAAAATCAAATAAATTATAATCAAAATAAATACTGATTTACAATAGGTGCATCCAGTGTTTTCAGCACCTTGTTTTAAATACAATTTTGCCAAGGTTAATTTTTATTTAGTGTGGGGTGCCAAACCCAATCTGAAGTGTTCAACAGATGTTACAGCATTCTGAAAGTTTTTTTTACTTACTTACAAACAGCTTTTGTACTAACAAAATTGGATTTATGGTTATAAGTTTTGAAAAAAAAAGATAAAATCAACATTTAATTTGTCTAAGTCAGTCTGGATTAGGGTTAGTTTGTTTAGGCAACAAACAAGGAACCAAGATTTTGCCTGCAGAAATCTCTAGTTTACCTCTGTTTTCTGGGACTTATCTTTCTTCCAAGATAATTTCTTATCTTATCATCTGAGCTTGAGACATTTTGTTGGTCTGGTATGAAAGATATGCAATGATTAGCCGATAGGTTACAAAATGATTGATTCCAAATCAAACAACCGCTGGCTGTAAATCCAGTAACGATCTCTAAATGAGTCAATGAACTCTGGTTCTAGACTTTATGATTTATGATGACTTACTCCATCTTTAGGGAGGTCTTTTAAATCATTTAAGAGATGAAGTCGGTATTTATTTAACTTGTGGAGGTATGAAATTAAAACTACATGTAGTTTTATACATAATTGTAATTAGTTTCATACCTCTATGAATTAAAACAAGAGGACCATTTTCAATGGGGTTCATCCTTGAGACCTGGCAAACATTCTGACTAAATTTCATATTTATGGCCTCCATTGATGGACAACAGACAAGGGATTACAAATTTTCAATTATCACAAAAGCTCACCCTGAGCATGTCGTGCTCAGGCAAGCTAAAAACTATGCTGTGGTATGACTGAAAAATTGGCAAAAGGAGCGTAATTCCCTTATCAAACAAAGAAAAAAAAATTCTATAATCACTGATATAGAATGGAAAAAGCAATTTGTTGTACTTTATCTAGGATGTTCTTTTTTCACAAATTGCTTTGTGCTTTGAAGTATAGAATATTATAAGTTACATGCTTATTTGGGTACATGTACTTAAAACCAATTTTTCAGCCAATGAGTTATTAGTTTTTCTGACTGATTAAACTGAAGATTGAAATATTTGAATTTTGGTTTTAACTTGGACTTATATTTTTACAATTTTCCAAATAGATTTTGATTGAAATATTTAAATTTGTAGGTAAATTGTCTTTTCGTATGAGTTAAATTCAACATAAGTATTCAATCATCAGTGAATGAGACAAGATTTCTTCTACTCTTATTGTTCAAGAAAGATTTCTTTTTTAAAAATCATAATATTTAATTATAATGTTGATGTGCTATGTACTATATGCAAACTGCAATCTATTAAGCCTTCTATTTTTGTTTAGATATTCAAAATATCTTTTAAAAAGCAATGATCAAAATCATATAAAATTTATAAATCATCTTATAGTAAATTCACAACCATAAAATTGGTCGCACTTTCACTGTTCACAATTTATCTTGTTGGATATAATGTATTTATAGTTTAAGGATTGCAAGTCTTTAGGTTTAAGGTAGTGGGCCCGTAGTTGTTCCACATTTTTAAGTAATGAAATTTAACAGTATTAACTGAGGTTTCCTAATTATTCATTGAAAAATTCAGCTTGCTTTTTCAGTTCTTAGAAAATACTCTAACTTGAACTACAACCAGCACTGGGTAATATTTCTATATTCAATATTTGTTGCAGTTCAATCTGGTTCAGAATGAGGTGCAGTCTATGGATTATTTAATATCATTACCATAGTAACTTCAAGGTGATAGAAAATATCTTTCTTAGAAAAAGATCAAGAAATATTTGATATAGATCTATAGTTTTTAAATAAATGTTTGATCCAAAAAATACATTTGAAAGTTATACAATAAAATGTGATCACATGAACAGGGTTTGACTGATTGTTTGATTCTAAATTGCATTTGTAAGTCATACAATAAAATGTGATGGCGTGAACACTGGGTTTGTCTTCAGGATAAAGTCAATCTGAAATACTTCACTTTAGATCTAATTCAAAAGTTTTAAAATTTATACTGACACTCATTGTAAAATGCGTTTTTATAAAATATGAAAAAAAAGCAGAAAATGATTTTTTGTGGAATCAAATCAAAAAGAGTATAAAAGCTAGATGTAAAGGATGAGATAAAAGTAATTTAAACTTGTTACAGTAATGAAATTAGTAATTTTGGATCATTATTCAGATTATCATCTCTATATGCATGGTTAAGCCATAAATAAGCATTGAAAACAAGCTCACCACATCTTCATCATACATACATTGTACTTTCATTTTTAACTTTGATTTGTTTGAAACATTTTTGTATCAATTAATCCAGGGTTTTAGTCTGACATCAACAAAGTAGGGTCCAAAGAACTCCGACATTCTGTTCTCATAAATGCCATGCTAAATAAGAAGGATAATACCCAAATTATGACTTTCTCAACACTTTCTTTGAGATTTAATTATCACATACTTTATACTTCAATGTAAAAGCGAATACTATCACATTGTAAAATGTTAGGTCCAAGATCTTAGTTATTCCGGCCATAATGGTCATTTCCTGTTGTTCTTGTAAGTAAAATTAATAGTTGGATCTCTTGCTTTTAGATTGATTTCTGCATAAAGATATAACAAAACATTTAGGTTGCTGCTCATTTAATGATTTGTCAGATAAAAATGTTACATGAATGTGTAAATTCTGATCTTTGCTTTTACTGTTAAAACTTCATTGCTGAAAGGATTAAGTAGGTGAACTAGAAATAAATTGCCTGATGCTTTAAATTGACCTGAAAATTTTGAAACTTACACCTTTATATCTATATCTGATGTTTTTTTCCTTGATGTAATTTAATAAACCATACAATGGTATGCTGGAAGCAAAGATGTATTGTGAAATTCTTGAGAAATAAAAGATTGTTCTAGATTTTAGCTCATTAACAAGTGTCAATATCTAGTGCTTATAACTTATAAAAATTAGTGGAATCGTGCCTGCAGTGCTAGAGGTCCGGGGTTATATGATTTCCCTAGCTTATATACTTGTTTTGATGTTTCTTTTAACTTGGACCCAATCTTCTCATCTTCTCTGAGTACTTAACATTAGTAATTGAAGTACAGAGAATTTAAGTTGATCTTAAAATTTACAAACCATATTGCAAATTTATTCATCAAATAGTTATGCAAAGTTTCAGAAACACCTGCCATGGACTATTCTAAGATATGGTTGACTTATATCTTAGGGTCTCCGATTTACTTGCAACATGGACACCTCAATGATTTTTTGTGACAGGTTGATTGAAAACCATTAAGACTGGATCTCATATTTATGGTAGCTAACAATTTCTAAAATATCATATACAAAATTGCAGGCTATGACATAGGTGTTTTGCATATGTAATCCAAGTCTAAGTCACAGATGTATCATTTACCAGAACAATACTTTTAGACATACCATGCAGTATAATGTTCTGTCAGTGTATAATGCATTAATAATATTCTTTCATGCTTGAGTTGAAATATTCCCCTGTAAAAATAGCTGAGCTGTAAATGTTAACATGTTAGTTGATGTTTTATTTCTTTCATTCTAAATTAACTTGAGCCAAAATGGCTGGGTTGAGTTTATATGGGGTGTTTGTACTACCTTGCCACCCAATATAAGCTAGCTTTAATAGCAACATGGTAGAACACTCACTAAGGGTTCAGAGAGTTCTTTGTTCGAATCTAATATTTATTTTCAGGTTACACAAACTTTTTGCTATAATAAAACAATCATGATATTATACAATTATTGGAGGGAAAAGAATGGCGTGCCCTGTATTAGAATGACAATATAGTCTGACTTAACAAAACTGTCCAAAAGACTCATTATTGGTTACTGAAGGGTGCTAAAGACCTTTATTAAAGTTCAGGAGTGATCGCTTAAGATTTAGACTCTTTCTTAAAAGCATTAAACTTATACTATGTGAATTTATAGCTGTTTCCTGGTTAAAGGATCAATAAGTAATTGGATATATATTGACCTTTTGGGTCTCTACTTCAGGACAGAATTGACAGTCTTTAACCCTTGTCATGCTGAATAAATTTTGGCTAAAATTTTTATCAAAATCAAAGGCAAAAAGCACTGAAACTACCAACTGTAGGTCAATTTCTATTTGAAAAACTTATCTATTGACAAGTCTGGTTTGAAAGTGAGAAGCAGGTGGTGTAGACTAACATCAGACTGCACATATGTGCAGGCTGATGTTTGTCAATAGCTCCTGCCAAAGCAGGAATATTCCAGGTTCAGCATGACAATTAAGGGTTATTTCTTTACTGAAGAAGATCCCTAGAGGGTCCTTAGACTCTCATCAGATAGTTTTTAGGGTCCAAGCCACTGAGTTGGACTCGCAAAACCCGTGCCCCTCAAAACAGTTAACCCTGGATAGATCTAGGTGACCAAGATATATCAAATGTGCAGCATAAAATGATCTTCCAACTAAAGTAAAAAAATATATTTTCTAAATTCAAGCATCTGCAATCCATCACATCATGTAATATGTTTATATTGTGATAAGTAATTAATCTAATTAATAATTAAACAGGTGCCAATTATTGCTTGTTATTAGAATTAGCTTATCATCCACAAGAATTAGTATCAAATTGGTAGGGGTCAATTGAATTACAGATAGTAACCATCTCTGTCAAAAGGGCTATACGAAGGTGTTGTTTTCCATTGGAATGATGGACAAGGTTTTAGTCTGACTTCAACAAAATCAGATTCAACAATTGAGATCTTGGCGGGGGTCCTTTCTCAATGTTTGGAAGCCTTTTTCTTTTAAGCTATAATATGATTTTATCTTAATCTAGTGATATTTTGTTGTTAAAGGTAAAGAAAGTGTTTGATAACATAACAACTAGTTTTGGCTCAACTTGAGGAAAGAATTGAAGACTGTTTTCAACAGTCTTCAATTCTTTTCTGAAATTGATCCCAAGAGGGTCCATTGGACTCACATCATTTTGTTTTGAGGGTCAAGGCTGCTTGCTTGCAGTCGAATTTATCTCAGACTCGCAAAACTTAAAAACTTGTTTCCCAGCATTTTCCTCATTTAAGACAATGGTTTCTCCCCTTTCATACAAACAAATGGATGACTTTCCTTCAAGAACTTTTTAGTACTGTATCAAGATTTGCTCTGGTATTTACTTGTCTACAGTTCAAGTATAATAATGCAGTACTGTAATATTAATTGTCCTTGTGATTCCAAAGAGAAGCCTAGGGTTTTAGCTTCATTCAATGATATTGAACTTTAGGTGGAGAGGGACTCTGTTATTTTCTAACAGGAAAATACAACTGCGAAGTTAATTAGTCCATAACTGTTGAGATGATGCATTTCTTTATGTCAATAAATTTGCTATCAATTCACACACAAGTTGGGTGCTGAGCAGGTTTAGAGGATGTTAGAAGGTTTTATGTGGAGGTTTCTAATATTACAGAAAATTGATATGGGTTAATTGTCTAACTAGTCATACCTCACCTTGTTTCTATTGTTGGCCAAGATGTGATTCTTCACCATATGATTGACAAATCTCTCTTTTTGTCCTGCAAAAACTTATATTGGCCATAACTTTTGATTAGTTACAGGTAAAGCATAATGCTTGTGACAAATCTCTTTGATGGTACTAAGTTCAAGGTCATCATTCAAGGTCAGAATTAAGAAAATTAAAACTTTGATATTGGCTATAATTTTGCAATGGTAAGTGATATAGCCTTCATATTTCAAATGTTAATTACTTGTTACAAGACCTTTTATTAGAAAACTAAGGCACTGATCTCTCCCAATACCAGTGTCAAACAGACAAGGTCAATAATATCCACCATAAAAACTCAAAGATGGCCATAACTTTTAATTAAAATGAGATAGGATCTTCATATTTCACATGTGCTTTGCTTGTGATAACCCCTTAGTACCAAGTTCAAGGTCATCAGTCAAGGTCTTTCAGTAGATATCTAAGACAATGCTCTCAGTCAAATACAGGGTAAAATTGTTAAGGTCAATAATTTCCATCATAAAACTCTAAATTGACCATAACTTTTGATTGGATTGAGATTTAATCTTCACATTTGACTCATGCATTGCTTGTTTTAAGACCTTTTTCAGGGTACCAAGTTTAAGGTCATCAGTCAAGGTCAAGTTCTTTTCTGAAGGTCAAAGTTGGAAAGTAAATTGCAAATTAAGTGATATAACCTTCATATTTCATGTTTATTACTTGTGACAAGACCTAATTTCAGTATTGATAAGACAAGGCTCTTGGTCAAGATCAAGGTAAAAAAACAACTGACAATTTAAGTGATTGCAATTTCTGTCTTAAAAAAGTTGGCGGCTAAATGAAAAAGAAATTAAACTTTTTCTCCACAACCCTGGGAACCCTTCAGCAAATGCTATTGTAACTTTAGTAACATAAAAAGATGCCATAGTAAACTATTTTATGTAAATTTTGACTTCTGATGTAAAACATACTTAATTATCAAGCACTTATTCGGGGAACATGCAAAGCCTCTGTCACTGACAGCTCTTGTTACTTTTAAAATTACTTCAATGAACCTTAAAATTACTTCAATGAACCTTTGGTGTTGGATACACATTGAAATCTTCTCATCTTTCAATGAGTACCCACAATATAAGGTTTTGGTGAAAAGTATGTGCATGCTGATGTTTAATGTATCAATTTTAGCTCAGACAAAGTTTAATTTCTAAACAATCACACAAGTCGATCCTCAGGTTTAATCAAAGTTTGATAAAAAGCAAAAACATTTCCACAAAACTCATTTCCAAATTTCCTTTCATCTGATATTCTAAAGGAAATGAATTTGATCTCAGAACATTTTTTCACTGCTGCAGGAAAGAGTGTCACAGAATTCGCTACAAAAGCTGATGAATTAGCAACAAATTCAGATTACTTGGATGATTCAATCTACAAATTTAACCCTGAAATTGGCTCCGAGGGGATTGATTCCCTGAATTAATTGTCAATTCGTAATCTAGAAAAATGAGATTGCTGAGAGCAAAAATTAAAATATCACAACTTTTCATCTAGGACTGTTTGATACCTTGAAATGTCTCTGTTAAGAATTATATTTTAGTTTTATACTTAAGAAATTTTGATAATATGTGTATGTATCCATTCAATTTAACAAATAATATGCTGCACGCTTCAGAATTTTGATACTGAATAATTAAAGAAAGAGAATGAGTTACTGAATTCAAAACAGTAAAAGAAAGAAAAAAAGAATGCATTTCATTGTATTTTGTTGCTTGCGTTTTCATAAGGCAAAAATATAGCAAAATATTGCAAATTAGTCAAACAAAAAAGAATTATAATAACTTTATACAGATTTTATATCCACTTGTCCCTGGACATGCTACAGGATTAAAGCCTTTCCTGTATAATCCCTGTTCTTTACACGGCAGTGATTTTATGATCGAGAAAACACTGTGGAAAAAGAAAGAAATTGCTTGTTACAAGCAATTTCTTCTTTTCCCACACTATTTTCTTACCTACTGAATGGTTCTTTTTCAAATGAAATCCAGTTTAAATTTTGATCTACAAAACCTTTGAATTTGGACAGGTCTAAAATTTTGTAAAACAGGAAAGAGTTAAATGAAATTTTCTCAAAATATTCCTCTTCAGCATTGAGCATGTTTCTCTTCATGTGACTGTCAACATAATTATTTATTTATGTCCTCACCAGGGGCCCATTTTACTAAACGTCTTACGAAAGAAATGATTGTAAGTCAAAATCACATATCATACCTTGTGTTTTCATTCATTGTTAGATTCTGTCTTGCATTATCTCATCAGAATTGTCTCTGGAAGACGATTCAAATGAGATAATGAATGGCAGAATTCCTTATTTAGTTACCACCGTAGAAGCAACTTTAATTTTTGACTTACGGGTAAGCAAAAAATGATCGCAAGATGTTTAGTAAAACGGGCCCCTGGTCTGGAGATTTGCAGATACTTCCATGATTCAAAAGCAACTTTAGATCTCAGTATAGGCATTGAAATACTTTGTAGAGTAGCCGATAGTTTCTTTACTTATTATTGTAATCCCTGAATAACTTAAAGATGATTTACTCCTTGTCTTAAGGAAAAAAATGAACTTTTCCACAATACCATTGAATTGAAAAAACATTTTCTATAATGAAGAAATTAAGTTTTGGAACCAAGCATTTTCTTCACAAAATAAAACTTTTTTGGCCTAGAAGTTACTTGTCTATAATTGGGACAAGTGTCCTAGGAAAATTTATTCGTCTTCAAGTAGAGAAGCAATGAGTGTGTTGGACAAGTATAGGATAGAAAATGAGTGCCATGGTATATGGGAAATATTGTAACGACCCGGTGCACCGACGAGCGACAAGGCGACAGCAATAGGGCAAGATTCTTTCGGGTGGTAGTGTGAACTTAATTGCCGAGCGGTCAGTGAACAATCAGTTCAAGGTCTATCCATGTAGTGGAAGTTGAAAGATAAGGAGATTGATTTCAATTGACAATTTAATCAAATTCAAATGACCAACGCCACACCGATCTCACGCACACTCTCACTATAAATATCAATACAACATGTCGTAAATAGATAATTAACAGATATCACAGACTGATGAACATGAAAAGCGTGATCAGGCAGGTCGAGAAGGCTTCACAGTCACGTAAAGCTACGAATTACTAAATTAAATAAAATATCACAGTGTTGCATAAAAACATAAATGAAATGCTCGAGCAAAGGCGTTCGTTCGCTATAGCAGCCGTGCTTAAAGATACAACAGTTGTTCCCTTCACGAGTTCAATGTAGTTCGATTGATACCGAGTTAGACCTACATCAATATATGTACATCTTGTACGGTTCGGTGTCTAAATACCAGAAATACTCCGCACTTTGTAAGATCTCATATATTCTCAGGAACAACAAATCACACGTTCAGACCGGTGGCCAACCGCGTAAGAACAAGCCTACCGTACCGCTCCCGGCGCGCTGATACCGCCTAGACTACTTAATTAAATAAAAGCACTGAAAGTACTGATGGTGAACGAATCTGTTGGCATTCTAAAGTTATATATTGAATTCGTTGAGAAAAGAGAAATTATAAATTTAAAAACTAATCAAGGGAAAGTGTCTCGTCAAAATTCTAAATTCAAAGAATGAGAAAGAGAGGAAAAGAAAGGTAGAGAGAGTGACAGACAGAGACAGACCGATAGACAGAGAGCGATAAGCATAGAGAAAAGAAAACAGGCAACTATAGTGTCTAGACTAATGATTCTTTTCTTAACTCAAAAAATAGCAGCCAGAAAGGTAATTCAATTTCCACATGCGGAACCCATATTTTAGCAGATTAAACAGCAGTCTTTCTGCATTTTGACTTTTAAGCGTTATCCGCTATGGCTCTGGTACGACCTGAATGCCCCCCCCCCCCCCTCCTCCGAATTAAAAGACCGCTGTTTCGTAATTGTAATTACAGGGTTTTGGTCTCTTTCGGTAATATACAGTCTCGTGAAAGAATAATCATCTGATGCCATTGCGTAAAAATGAATTAAAAAAAAAAAAAAAAAAAAAAAAACAATTCGATGAAATCTATGTAGGAAGGTATTTTGTACAGCTAATGAATTGTCAAAATGTAGTCGTTGTTTAAATTCTATTGCTCCTACCAAACGGCAGATAATCGTAAACCTAAGAGGGTAGAAAATGGCAGCTACGTACGGATGTATGCTCATTATAGTTCTGGTGCGAGAAATACCAATTTCCATATTCAGGTAAAGATGCTCCAGTCCACAGGCGATTGATTCACACTCCAAGTTTCGTTTATGTAATATTTTACATACTTCCGGTAAAACAAATAGATGAATGATTGTATTGAGGAAATTCTAGAGCTATCCGAGGGATAGAAGCGCTACTATACAGTTGTAGTTACGATGTCAAGTACTTTGAAAAAAAATCCATTCGATATTAAAATTTGAAATTAGGTCTATCGTGTTGGGATATTTGTTCATTTGATTCTTTTATTTATTTATCTATTCACGACATTCAAATATTAACAGTAAATCGTACCGAGATTGCTATATCCCCTGTTTTCCGGCCTTGTTTGAAACGAAAAAAAAAAAAAAACGAAAACAAAAACAAAAACAAAAAAAACCCGCAGGAAATTGGATTTGGGTAATATGATTCAAAAATACCCGTAACTGAAGATATTTACATTACACAAGTATGCAACAACAAGCTTTAAGATAAAAACGGGATTTAAGCAAGAGGTGTAAATTTGGTAGTTGACAACATAAGTTGTCTGGTAATGGTTTAAAGTTTATTTCATATCAAGGTTGGTCACGGTCAAGTGGTGCGTGTTTATGTTTCAATGAGAATTTAGACGCGCCCTCCCTAATAAACGTGCTCCCCCGTAAATACAATTTCCAGGCCCTTGACAAAACGATCAACAGCATCCAACTGTCCATGGTCCGTGGTGAAAAATCCGGTCTCGAATTTAAATTCAATAACTGCTACTCCGCGACGTAATGTTCATTAGATTGTGGGTTGACTATCTTAAATTCCTATCAGGATAAGGCTGGTTGCGTCATTAAAAGATCATTCAACATCTGAAAAACTAGCGCGTCCTAAATCGCGGAGTCTTCCGGAAATGCGAAAGGTTAAAATTTAACACAAAAATTAAAACTATTTCTCGTTATTCTTCATAAGTCACATGCGAACAAAATCCCCTTTCGTTGTTACGAAAATATTCCTGAAATCATTTCACCTTCTGCAAATATACAAAATATCCGAGTCAAATGATTAAATCCTAGTCACAATTCATACTGTTAAAATAGGAAAAACCCCGTAAAATCTCGTGTGTGACTTATTTCAAAAGCAACGTCGCCGCTTGCAAGAATCTGGGGACTTCAAAGGGTGCCGACACGCGGTGACCCAGCTAGCTCCAGACGTTTTGTGGTTTCACTACGAAACACTTTCATTTCATGTACCGGGTGCATTTACACATCACGAAATTTTAGGATTTAATACAGGATTATTTATTTCATACGTGAATAGGTAATGATTTATTAGACCGCTTTGTCCATCGGTAGCGGAACATTGAATATTGCATCGTCTGGAACTTCCTACCTTGTACAAATAATAACAATAATAATAATCTCGGCTTCTGCTAACACAATCACTTGCTTTTGAAAGCTGCAATTAATGGTCGAGGGTGACCGTATTTCGATAGATGACTTAAAATGACAGAATTACAATTCATTAGCTAACATTTTATTTTATTTTTCAAATCTATAGCCTTAATAGATAAATAGAAAAGCGTATTGGGTAGCGTACGTATTTCAATCGATAATTACGAACATGTTAACAGTTTGCTTCTCTTCGGTACCAAAATACGTATTTTTAGCTCACCTGAGCACGAAGTGCTCATGTGAGCTATTGTGATCACCTTTCGTCCGGCGTCCGTCCGGCGGTCGTCGGTCGTCGTCCGTCGTCCGGCGTCCGTCAACAATTTCTTTAAACGACATCTCCTCCTAAACTACTGGGCCAATTAACTCCAAATTTTACAGAAATGTTGCTTAGGTGGTCCCCTTCAAAAATAGCTAAAAGAATTGAAATCCATGTAAAACTCTGGTTGCTATGGCAACAAAAGGTGAAATTTTTAGAAAATCTTAAAAATTCTTCTTCTTCTCAACCAGTAGTCCTACAGACTTAAAACTTGGCATGGATGATCAGTTCATAGACCTGAATAAAAATAGCTAAAATTATAACTTTTGGGCCACCAGGTGCGGAGCACCAGGGGGAGGGGGTAGTACTTTGGGTAAATTTTGTTATCTTTAAGTTTCTTCTTCTTCGGAACCAGAAGCCCTACAGACTTGAAACTTGGCATGGAGGATCAGCATATGGACCTTAATATAAATAGCTAAAATCATGACTGTAGATTCACCAGGTGCGGATCATCAGGGGGGCGAGGGTAGTACTTTTGTGAAAATTTTGTAATCTCTAACCTTCTTCTTCTTCTGAACCACAAGCCCTACAGACTTGAAAATTGGCATGGAGGATCAGCTCATAGACCTTAATTTAAATAGCTGAAATTATATCTTTTGGGCCACCAGGTGCGGAGCACAAGGGGGGAGGGGGGAGTACTTTTGTGAAAATTTTGTTACTTTAACCTTCATTTTCTAATGAACCAGGATCCCTATAGACTTCAATATTGGCATGGATGATAAGCATATGGATCTAAAATAAAATAGCTAAAATCATGAATGTAGGGTCGCCAGATGTGGAGCATTAGGGGGGAGGGGGTAGTACTTTGGATCAATTTTGAAATCTTTAACCTTATTATACCCCCCACCTACGAAGTAGAGGGGGGTATATTGGTTTCACCATGTCTGTCTGTCTGTCCATCCGTCCGTCCGTCCGTCCGTCCATCCCTCCGTCCGTCCGTCCGTCCGTAGACCTTTTCGTTTCCGGACTCTAACTCAAGAACTAAATGACCTACAATCATGAAACTTTATACAAATGTTCCTTATGACCCAAGGAAGTGCCCTATTGTTTTTGGGTCACATAGGTCAAAGGTCAAGGTCACAGTTAGCATTTGTTCAATTTTCGTTTCCGGACTCTAACTCAAGAACCAAATGACCTACAATCATGAAAGTTTATACAAATGTTCCTTATGACCCAAGGAAGTGCCCTATTGTTTTTGGGTCACATAGGTCAAAGGTCAAGGTCACAGTCAGCCTTTGTTCAATTTTTGTTTCCGGACTCTAACTCAAGAACAAAATGACCTACAATCATGAAACTTTATACAAATGTTCCTTATGACTCAAGGAAGTGCCCTATCGTTTTTGGGTCACATAGGTCAGAGGTCAAGGTCACAGTCAGCCTTTGTTCAATTTTCGTTTCCGGACTCTAACTTGAGAACCAAGTGGCCTACAAGCATGAAACTTTATGGAAATGTTGCTTATGATCCAAGGAAGTGCCCTATTGATTTTAGGTCATATATGTCAAAGGTCAAGGTCACAGTCAATTTTTATTTAATTTTCATTTCTGGACTCTAACTCAAAAACCTAGCGACCTAGAATCATGAAACTTCAGGCAAACAGTGCATATCACCTCAATATTTGTTACAAACACATCATGCACTAATAGCACTTGCTTTCTGACAAAGTGCTGGTGGGGGGTATTAGTCTGCTCTGCGACAGTTCTAGTTCTTCTTCTGGATCAGGAACCCTACAGACTTGAAAATTGTTATGGGTGATCAATATATGGATATTAATAAAAATAGCTAAAATCAGAACTGTTGGGTCACCAGGTGCTGAGTGTCTTGGGGAGGGGGTAGTACTTTGGATCATTTTTGAAATCTTTAAACTTCTTCTAATGAACCAAGAGTCCTACAGACTTGAAAATTGGTATGGGTGATCAGCATATGGACATTTATTTAATTAGCTAAAATCATGACTGTAGATTCACCAAGTGCAGAGCATCTTGGGGGAGGGGGGGTGCTTTGTTGAGAATTATGAATCCCTACAGCCTTTATATTTGACATGGATTATTCAACTCATTAAAGAAAACTTTAAAAGTCTCAGACTCAGCCTGTATATCTGGCATAGATTTGCTGATCACAGACCTTCTATGAAAAAAGCTTAAATAAATAATGACCAGGGGAGGAGCAGGGGGGGGGGGGATTATTTCAAATGTTATCTGATTGAATAAGTGAAAATCTCTTTTTTCTGTGGTTGCATGGACATACCTAGGTAATGAAGCTTTTTTCTCAGGTGAGCGACCCAGGGCCAACGGCCCTCTTGTTTTTAATTAAGTAAAAGAGTCTGAAATAATAGCGCCCCCCCCCCCACGACGTTTTGCATCGCGCTCGGGCGCGCTTAATAGGAGAAATACGGTAGGAACATTCCATTCGTTTGTAAACTTGACCTTTCGTAACTTATAAGCAAAGACTTCATTCATAAGAAGGCAAGTAAAATCGTAGTAGGTCATCACGTGGGATATGGCCAATCAGGGGTATGTAAAAGTTCAAGAGTTCACGACCTCAATAAACACTCATTTCCGGCAAATTACTACAAGTTGCAATAGCGAAGGTTTAAATCAAAAACATAGTATCTGTCTATACAGTGTACGGACACAACCTTTGTTTTTGCTCTCAACTCTCGACAATCTTACGCCGATCAAAAATTCGCTTGTATAGACATTCCAAGATATTTTTGTGTTTTTAAAGTGTAATTTTCATTATCTTCACTTGATGAAGATTGCTAGAATCATGCATTTCACGATACAAACAGTGATTTTGTAGAGAGAAGTATCTAGAGATACTAAATTGAATCTAAAGAGGTACTGCTTTATTTAAAACCTATTAAGATCCTACAGGATTTTCCATACACGGTATATAACACTGGTGAACGAAAATTTCGTTCACCAAAAACCACATAAGCCCCAGTGCTACAGCGACATTCACTACACTACGCCAACTTAAAACAACGAAAGCAATTAAATAGATAATCTTTAACTCTGTTAACTAAATTCCAACGCAATATCCCTAACTTAAAGTACCCGTCACCTTAAGATTGCGAGGAATACCCAAACAACAGAGTTAAATTATCAATTAA
This sequence comes from Fragum whitleyi, assembly GCA_948146395.1. Lineage (NCBI taxonomy): Eukaryota > Metazoa > Mollusca > Bivalvia > Cardiida > Cardiidae > Fragum > Fragum whitleyi. The sequence continues at coordinate 23,901,274 of OX411549.1, read as the reverse complement.
TGGCGGATCACCAATGCGTGACCTGTGAAGTTCCGACCTGCAAGATTCTACGCAATAAATACAAGACTTAATGTATTCAAATTGAGTATGAATTACAATTCTATTAACTTACTGCATATTTTGCATGCTGTAAGATTGTAAGAGTGAAAAAGGCTATTCTTCAATGGGTGGAACTACAGTCGTGACTGTGCGTTTGAGCGCTAAATCAATCCGAAGAACTGCCGCAACGGACCTCTATTTATAACCTTCAGAGTCACGCATTTACGAAATGCGTACACGGATCAAAGCTTTGATTGGTCCAATTTCATGCGTGAGTGATTTACCAATCAAATCAATGCGTAACAGTCACGGATACATGTGATTGGCTAAAAATAGATGACCTCGTCAAGGGTAAACACAGAAGCATTCCGCACGCCTCTTTATTTACTATTGATGGCGGCCATTTACAAAATGTCACGCATTCGACTCAAAACTTGGTTCACAGAATGTTGTCGCTTAGTAGAAATACACAGACTAATCACTCAGCGAAGGCATAAAAGACGTTATGTAGCAACTTTCTCACTGCATGAAATCATTCCAATCGGTAATGTACTAATTTAGATATTCAATTCACATTGAACGTTAAAGAAAATGACCCCTGCGTAACGAACGCAAACACAATACGATCATGAACATTTTGATTCAATTTAATACTTCTGACGAAGTACAATCATCAGAATATAAATACTAATGAATAAACATACATATCTGCCACAAAGGTAGAAAATATTACGAGAAAAGATTGAAATAATGAGCTGTCAGAATGTAGACCGCAAGGTCCCTACACATCCCCCCCTCTTTGAAAAAGTTTGTCCCGAACTTAATAAATTTGGAGAGATATGCCTGACCTCTTAAACATGACAGAAGTATTGATACACAATCGACTTAAAAACCATTTATTAACCATCAATTACCCGTATTTAAAAGTAAGCATATAAATATTCTAGCTATGACATAAAGCAATAAACATACACAATTCATTAACTTTCTTACATCTTCCACTCTGCCTTTCCCACAAATAGAGACAACACAGTTATAATACATGTAAATACAATAATGAAGCAAAAAATTTTTTTAATTGGATTAAAAAAAACAACAACAACAGAACTACATCATGTTACATTATCCTACATCTCTACATTTTTATGAGCAGAAAAAAAAATCTAAATTGATTAAATCTCAAGAGGCTGGGCAATCCCTGCCTTCCTGCATTCAACCATTCAAATCATTCTTACTATTGTATTTGATGCTTTTTACTTGTTTGCACTCTGTAATGCAAATCTGAGAGACAGACAGAACATGTAATTGAAATAGCTAATATGAAATGGTACTAGACATCCCATTTTACCATTGCAGTAATCACCCTATTAGTAACTGATATGAGAAAATAAGTAAAACAATTAATAATAAATAAACAATGTATCACACTTAACTTGATTTTAAATGCATTTCGGGTCTATTTTTTAAATGATCCGTAGCTGAAACTTGACCCCCAGTTTCAGCTAATTCCCGTTTCCCGACTTCTTAAAGTCATTGTACTGTTCCTGACGCTTAAAGTTGTCTACATCATTATGCTGGTTTTGTTTTCGTTCTGCGGATGCAGATGGACAATTTCGAGCAATATGTCCATATTCACCACAGGTCCAGCAAGATCGGTCATTGTAAGGTTTCTTATCTGATTTTTGTGAATACTGTTTGTTTTTGATAGCAAACACTTCCGAGTCGTCCTTATAATTATATTGAGACTGGTTATTATTGGTCAAACGAACCGAATGTCCGTTTAAACTTTGTTCACATTTTAATGCACTATTAATTGCTTCGTCTACGGTTCTCGGTTCCCGCATTTCCACAAATAGTTTCAATGAGTGGTCATTGAGGGAATCTAGGAAATGACCTATAGCCAATTCTTCCCTCAAGTAATCAGGCATACCTGGATAGGCCTTTCGCGATAAACGTTTAATTTCTTCTCCTAAATCCATGATGGATTCTTTAGATCTCCAAAGTCTCACCTTCAATGAACTGCGGCATAATTCTGCTTGATTTCCTGGCTGAAATCGGGCTTTCAGCTTCGACACTAAATCTCTATAATTAAGCCTTTCGTAAGGAGAGAGATCATTTAAGATAGATACTGCCGGACCACGTAATTTTGTGCATAGTTGGCGCGCCATACTTTCATCACTCCATCTATTTTCGGCGGCCGCGATTTCAAATTGAACAAGATAATCATCAAGTTCCTCTTTACCATCGAATGTACCTATCTTGCAGTTACTTGAGCTAGATCTAGCATTCCTGTCAAAAACTCGATCCGCATTATCTCTCCAAGACGGATCTCGTAGTTGACTACTAAATCTAGGTACAGGGTAACGATTTGTTTCGTCAATTGCGGTTCTTTGGTTATAATTCGGCGAATAGGACCGTGCGCGCATAGTGTACCGAGTGTCATTGACTCTTTCATTATTGCTAGGTTCAGAAGGAAGATTGACGTAGGAATTTCTGTTCTGATTCACATTTCGCGCACAATGAACATTTTCAAAAGTTCGAGACCCCTGTCTCTCAAAATCTCTTTTAAAACGCTCATTTTGTTGCCTCAACTCAGTCATTTCGTCCTTTAATTTGGATATTTCAGACAATGCTCTGGCAAGGTCTGAATCTTTATTACCAACGTTTCGATTTTCTACAGAGGCTCTAGTAGAGTTAGAGTCAGGATCATGTGGAATTCTAAAAGTTACTTCTCCACTAGGGCTAGCATTGACAGAAGTGGTTTCGGTTGGAAATGGCCGGGATTGATAAAACGCTCAGATGTATGTGAAGACGGACCACTCCCGACAGAAACATCAGCTTCCTCGTTGCTATGAGAATAGTCTGACTCCATTATCTTTTCGCTTATTTAGGAGAAGAAGAGAGAAAAATGTGTAAAAACGAACAATTGAGTATCACAAATAACGTTTTATATACAAAGGGACACACAGATGACACACTTTAATAAAGAGTGCAATCTGCCCCTCCTTTACTACTTTTTCCTATTATTTTAAAATCAGAAAATTTTTGATAACAGCTAAGTTCCGTTCTCTGTATGCAGTTGAGAATTACAATAAAGGCTATTTCTAACGTAAGAAATCGGAAATGGCGATGGTCTTATTACAGATAATAAACGAAAATCTCTACATGGATAGCTTCAAGGCTGTGGGTATCTATTCGATAAATAGATTAAAAAGTTCCCAGCGGTCGTAAAAGAATTTAATTCAGATTAGGGGGATAGATCTAAACCACGTTTGGGAGTTGCTATACCCAGAAACTAGTAAGTTCCATATATTGGTCTCAAATAAATGGAGAACAATTGGCAATGGAAACACTAGATAAGAACTTTTTTGAAATCCCACCTCTGCCACCAAATAAGAATTGTCCTACTGTAACGACCCGGTGCACCGACGAGCGACAAGGCGACAGCAATAGGGCAAGATTCTTTCGGGTGGTAGTGTGAACTTAATTGCCGAGCGGTCAGTGAACAATCAGTTCAAGGTCTATCCATGTAGTGGAAGTTGAAAGATAAGGAGATTGATTTCAATTGACAATTTAATCAAATTCAAATGACCAACGCCACACCGATCTCACGCACACTCTCACTATAAATATCAATACAACATGTCGTAAATAGATAATTAACAGATATCACAGACTGATGAACATGAAAAGCGTGATCAGGCAGGTCGAGAAGGCTTCACAGTCACGTAAAGCTACGAATTACTAAATTAAATAAAATATCACAGTGTTGCATAAAAACATAAATGAAATGCTCGAGCAAAGGCGTTCGTTCGCTATAGCAGCCGTGCTTAAAGATACAACAGTTGTTCCCTTCACGAGTTCAATGTAGTTCGATTGATACCGAGTTAGACCTACATCAATATATGTACATCTTGTACGGTTCGGTGTCTTAATACCAGAAATACTCCGCACTTTGTAAGATCTCATATATTCTCAGGAACAACAAATCACACGTTCAGACCGGTGGCCAACCGCGTAAGAACAAGCCTACCGTACCGCTCCCGGCGCGCTGATACCGCCTAGACTACTTAATTAAAAAACCACATAAGCCCCAGTGCTACAGCGACATTCACTACACTACGCCAACTTAAAACAGCGAAAGCAATTAAATAGATAATCTTTAACTCTGTTAACTAAATTCCAACGCAATATCCCTAACTTAAAGTACCCGTCACCTTAAGATTGCGAGGAATACCCAAACAACAGAGTTAAATTATCAATTAATGGCGGATCACCAATGCGTGACCTGTGAAGTTCCGACCTGCAAGATTCTACGCAATAAATACAAGACTTAATGTATTCAAATTGAGTATGAATTACAATTCTATTAACTTACTGCATATTTTGCATGCTGTAAGATTGTAAGAGTGAAAAAGGCTATTCTTCAATGGGTGGAACTACAGTCGTGACTGTGCGTTTGAGCGCTAAATCAATCCGAAGAACTGCCGCAACGGACCTCTATTTATAACCTTCAGAGTCACGCATTTACGAAATGCGTACACAGATCAAAGCTTTGATTGGTCTAATTTCATGCGTGAGTGATTTACCAATCAAATCAATGCGTTACAGTCACGGATACATGTGATTGGCTAAAAATAGATGACCTCGTCAAGGGTAAACACAGAAGCATTCCGCACGCCTCTTTATTTACTATTGATGGCGGCCATTTACAAAATGTCACGCATTCGACTCAAAACTTGGTTCACAGAATGTTGTCGCTTAGGAGAAATACACAGACTAATCACTCAGCGAAGGCATAAAAGACGTTATGTAGCAACTTTCTCACTGGATGAAATCATTCCAATCGGTAATGTACTAATTTAGATATTCAATTCACATTGAAAGCATCAAATGAATGTAAGAAAGCTCGTATTGATTTTGAAAAGAAGTTGTCAGAAGAAGGAAACCCTAAAGCTTTCTACAAATACGCCAACAGCAATAGAAAGGTGAAAACAGGAATTTCCAACTTAAAAAGGGATAATGGATCAATTGCAGAAACTGACTTAGAAAAAGCATGTGAATTGAACAATTTTTTTCAAAGTGTCTTTGTTGTTGAAGATAAGTACAATATCCCAATTTCAATTGACCGTAGCAATGGAAATGTACTGACAGACATTGAAATAAATGAATCAAATGTTGAGAAATTATTGAAAAACTTGAATGTTCTTAAATCCTGTGGACCTGATTCTCTTCACCCAAGAATTCTTAAAGAATTGTATAGCTCTATTTTGGTACCACTTAAGCTCATTTATAGAAAGTCGTTTGATTGTGGTGAAATAGTAAATGACTGGAAATTGGCAAATATAAAAGCGTTACACAAAAAAGGATCAAGAGACAATCCAGGGAATTACAGGCCTATAAGTTTAACATGCATACCTTGTAAAATAATGGAAAAAATTGTGCGGGATGCCATAGTTAAATATATGAATGAAAACAAGTTATTTACCGACGCCCAGTTTGGCTTCAGATCCTTGAGATCCTGTGCAACTCAATTATTAGATGTGATGGAAAGGTGGACAGAGAATATTGATGAAGGAAGAGATTTTGATTGTTTGTACTTTGATTTTAGCAAGGCCTTTGATTCAGTTGCACATGAAAGATTGCTCTCCAAATTAGCCTCCTATGGAATAGGTGGAAAGTTGCTTGAATGGATAAGATCATTTTTGACGGACAGAAAACAATCAGTAATAGTTAACGGTCATAAATCAGAATTAGCAGCTGTGACAAGTGGAGTTCCCCAGGGCAGTGTTCTTGGGCCAACATTATTTTTAATATTTATAAATGACATTGAAGACCAGATTGAAAGCACAGTCAGGCTGTTTGCCGATGATATGAAACTCTTTAGTAATGTACAGTGTGATAATGATAAAGTTAAAATCCAGAATGATGCAAATACACTTACTTACTGGAGTGAAAAGTGGCTGCTCAAGTTCAATGTAGAAAAATGCTGTACTATTCACTATGGAAGAAATAATCCCGGATTTGACTATTATTTATCAGAAAATGGTGAAAACAAAGTTATTCGCACAAGTGAACAAGAAAGAGATTTAGGTGTTTTATTTGATTGCCAACTAAAGTTCCAACAGCACATCAGCAATTGTATAAACAGAGCAAACAGTGTAACTGGTCTCATTAGGAAAACATTTTTACATATCTCAACACATTCCTTTAAGAAACTCTACAAATCATTGGTACGACCTCAATTGGAATACTGCAACATCATATGGAGTCCACGCTTCAAGAAAGATGTCGACGCTTTAGAACGGGCCCAGAGACGTGCTACCAAGTTAGTTAAAAGAATATCAGAACTCCCTTACGCTGAAAGACTAAAAATTCTAAAACTACCAACTTTGTCATATAGAAGATTCAGAGGTGATTTAATTGAAGTTTGGAAACTCCTAAATGGAAAAGAAGATTTGGATTTCAACTTATTCTTTGAAAAGTGTGAAAATGATAATCATAACATAAGAGGCCACTCACTAAAATTGAAAAAGAAAACATGCCAAAGAGATATTAGAAAGTACTTCTTTTCCGTGAGAATTATAGAACCTTGGAATAGCTTGCCTGAATATGTCATTAGTGCACCAACTTTAAACCAATTCAAAAACAGCCTAGACGACCTGATTGGAGAAGAACAATTCAGCACTCCTTCAGAATATAATGCATGGGTGTCAATAATCAAGTGGGGGTTACATAAGTCAACATAGACTTGCGACCTCTCAACGATGGTAAATGGTAAATGGAACGTTATAGAAAATGACCCCTGCGTAACGAACGCAAACACAATACGGTCATGAACATTTTGATTCAATTTAATACTTCTGACGAAGTACAATCATCAGAATATAAATACTAATGAATAATCATACATATCTGCCACAAAGGTAGAAAATATTACGAGAAAAGATTGAAATAATGAGCTGTCAGAATGTAGACCGCAAGGTCCCTACAATATTTCCTATTTACCCCGGCAAGAGATTTTTTTATCTGACTTAGACTATGCTTTTCTAGCATCTTTTGCATTTTTAGAATCGATTCGATTGTCAATTTATTGTAACTTATTTGTAATGATGAAAAATATCAAAATTCAACATTATATTTTGGCAACAATGCTGAATTGTCCTAAAATAAGTTCTAAATGGACGATCGTTTATGAACTGTCGATTTTTTTTGTGATATACTTTTGAAATACTGCTCTCTGATTGGCTATAAGCGTGGTCTAAGTCAGGCCTGGGAAATGATTGAATGATATTAAAGCTGGGGGTATTACAGAAGTCAACTTTTTACCCAGAAATTCTGAACTCTTGTGGTTTTTGTATTGATTTTGCCAGTTTCTCCATTCATTATGTCAAACTGTATGATATCAATGCAACAAATAATGATTGTGAATTGTGGTGACTGAATGGGTTTTCATGCTGAAACCTAAATTACAGTGATTCAAGAGATTGAAAGGGAAATTCTGAATCTATGAAAACTATAATCCTTTACAATTTGAATTTCTGCAGAAATATTCAAGTTTGCCAAATTTGAGATGTATTTGTAGGTTTTCAATAAAATTGTATAAGCTTCAATCAATATCAATATTATTTTTTTAAGACAAAGTTAAATATCTAAAAAATAAATAATCTATCATATAAGGAGCAAAAGTTATTCAATTGGTTATTTTGCATTATATTGTATCAAGTACTTGTCAAGAAATGACTCTCTCTCCAAATTATTATTTTTTTTTTTCAATTGAAGATTGAAAGTGCTATGAGATTGGCTGTGTGTATATAGAATTGCTTTTAATAGTAAATTCTCTGGCCTAATGGATGGTGTAGACTAGGTAAGATGAAACTGAACATATTGTGCATTACTCAATTATTACAAAGATACAGGAACTTTGGAATGGTATGCCCTTGCATGTCAAGACCGTATCATGGAATTTCATGCCTTCTTTTTTGCAAGAATTTGTCCAATAGGTCAGGAACCCCAAGTTCAATAACTGGTTCCAGAACTAGTTCTTGAATGTCCAAGAGTAAGTTCTTGAACCATTTTTAGAAACTAAGAGGCCTTCATGACTGCCACTTCATTAACTTTTTTGCAGGAGCTCTTAAAGAAAAACTATAAGGGCCTTATTCCTCAGCTGGTATCGATTTTGTAGGGATCAAACTTTCTGTTTATAGTTATGCTATGTTCTGGCTCATTAACACTGGTCAGAACAATTTTCTGACATTATGATTTATGTTTGGAGGGAGCCAGAAGTCACAAGTTTGCATTGACCCAGGCTATCAGTGGCAGGTTTTAGTGCAGAGTGATTGAGAACATACTTCTTTCATTATTACTCAGAGTTTTAGGCCCACATCTACACATTGGGGTCCCAGGGACTCAAGCATTGGGATTAAAGGGGTCCTAAGTTACTTAAGTTTTAAGCATTGCTTCTAAAAATTTAATGTAGAATGTTTCTTTTAACCTTTGTTATGCTGAATAAATTTTGGCTAAAGATTTCCATCTAAATCAAAGGACAAAAAGCACTGAAAGTACCAACTGTTGGGCAATTTTTATTCCTAAAACTAAGTCTAATGACAATTCTGGTTTGAAAGTGAGAAACAGGTGGTGTAGACTAATATCAGACTGCACATATGTGCGGGCTGATGTTCGTCTATAGCATCTGCCTAAGCAGAGATATTGCAGGTTCAGCATGACAAGGGTTAAGATATCAATAGAGTTTTATGTAAATATAACCTATCTCTGAGGTTAAAGGTTATCAAAGTATTTTGACAGTTAATCGCCTGTTTTAAACAGCCTTCAATTCTTTTCTGAAGATGAGCCCTGAAAGGGTCCATGCAGGGAGCACATTAGACAATTTTGAGAGTCCTGGCTACTTATTAGTGTGTCTTAGACTCACAAAACCTAGCTGTGTCCTTAATTAAAACCCTGATAACTTGTAGAAAGTCTTGTTGGTTGTTGCTAAAGTAAGGAAGGTCGATGTGAAGGTAGATTATTTCTGCTCAAGCTGTATGTATAGAACGAGATCGACCTGCATATATATGCATGCACCTGCTTGTCACTTTTGATTATAGTTTTTCAGAGGTATCCAGTTAAAGGGGAGGGAAAATGCTAGCTGCAGTCTAAAGCCTTTATTTCTCAATGCAACCATATGTTGTTACTACTCATTGGAATTCCTAGATTTCCTAGAATTTGTCAAGCTAGACTTAATGAAATGTGTTTAATCAGAAAGAGCAGGGCCAAATTTTTCAATTAAGTGGAATCAAGAGGTAGTGTCATGATAAACAGCTGATTCCAGTTAATCTGAATTAATTTATTTCGTTTTCTTTAATTGCAAATTCCTGAGGGTTGGTGTGACATCGACAAATTGGTTTCTCTAGCTGTGGAGATTGACCAGTCCCTGGACTATCTTCTGCAATCTCCGAACTGTGATGAAGATCATTTATCAATTCACTTTGAAACTTTGCTGTGAGGTTAAGAACATTATTGTTTAATTGACTTTGATAATAAATAAACCCTTGTCATGCTGAACCCGGAATATTCCTGTTTTGACAGGAGATATAGACATAGATCAGCCTGCACATAAGTGCAGTCTGATCTTAGTCTACACTACCTGTTTATTTATTTTAGCATGAATTGTCCAAAGACTTGATTTACAATAAAAATATTTGCATACGATTTTGTCTGTCAGAGCCTTCAGCACTTTGATTTGAGTGTAATTTGGTCACAATAAAATTTAATTCAGCATGACAGGGGTTAAAGTGAATTATCATCACAGAATCTCTTTGCCCTCACGTAACACATTACCTGCCCTAGTCTGGCTGCCAGACACTTCTGTATGGTATTTTTTCAAAGGAATTAAATCATTATGATTACAATTAAGTCCCCTGTCTGTAAAAAGAAGCTTACGGTTTTTGTTAAGCACTTGTTAAAGCGAACTTGGATTAAAGAGGGATGTAGTAAAACTACAACCAAAATATTTCCTGAAAATGCAATCAAAAAATGACTGAGGCGAGTCTATACCTGCACATCCTCGATGTTATTCTAAAACCTCGTGACTGCAGCTTGATCAAAGCTGTAGTTACAAGGTTTTAGAATAACAACTACGACATATGATACTAGTCCTCAAAAATGAGAAATTCTTTCTTCTTTTGGAAAGAAAGGTTAAGACATTTAAAATTGAATTAACCCTTGTGATGGTGTAAAAGAAAAAACTATGCAAGAGTGCATATTCTTGGTTCAGCATTGACAGGGGTGAATATTTCACCTACTTTTCATTTTGTTCTGCAACTACTTTCAATTTTAAAAAAATGTACAATTTCTACATGCCGGAAATAGGTTAGGTAATAGGACTTTTATAATAATCATTGAAAATGATCAATACCAATCCGCTGCAGGTATCTGGTGGATATCATTTACGAGAAACTGATTGTGTAATGTGATTTGTGGAATGAAAACAATGCTTTAATTAGTTAAAATAACGTGATTTATTCCAGTAAATTACGATTGCAATATTTCAAGAATAGGAAATAGAAAGCAACTAGTTGGGGAAATTGTCATTGATTGATGAAGTCATTTGGAATGCATGTCAACAGTTACGCATCAATTACGTGGTCATGCAATCCAGGATGCCTATCTCATTATTTTGTCCGGACAATTTAAGAAATGAATATCCCCGGTTTCAGATCTTCCCATGTTTAACCATGCAATGTTTGTTTGTCGATCTGTTCAGGGTTTGAAGGGATGTGTGTGTGTGTGAGTGTGTGTGTGTTTCAGACCTATCATGCAAAAAGGGACCATCTGCATGGTAACTCTGAAAAAATGAATATTTAAAAAAAGAGATAGGTTGTGACACTTATAACAACCAAAAGAGATAGGTTGTTACACTACAACCAGAGGTCGCATTTCAAACACTGTTTTACTGGAAGGTAGATCATTCTGGATTAAGAAAAAAAGCATGGTGCAAAAAGTTTTGACCCTATTTTGACCCTTGACCCTGTTTAAAACAGTCTTCAATTCTTTCCTGGTGCTGAGCCCCTTATAGTCAATATATATCAATTTATATCTTTACCTTTCATCAGAGAATAGCTTTAGATAAATTCACATGAAAAACAAAATTAGTTCTTAAAAGAAATTTTAATATTCTGCATCTCAAGTTGGGACTCCTGTACTTTAAGAAAGGACCCCCCAAGAGCCCAATTATTGAGTCCTTTTGACCCCTTTGTTAAAGTCCAACTTAAACCTTGACCTTTTTGAAGTGAGACAATAATAATTAGGTCTACATAATATAAGTCTGTAATACTTTGCAATCAATCAGTTATATATCAGTCTGTAATACTTTGCAATCAATCAGTTATATATCAGTCTGTAATACTTTGCAATCAATCAGTTATATATCAGTCTGTAATACTTTGCATTCAATCAGTTATATATCAGTCTGTAATACTTTGCAATCAATCAGTTATATATCAGTTTGTAATACTTTGCAATCAATCAGTTATATATTAGCCTGTAAAATACTTTGCAATCAATCAGTTATATATCAGTCTGTATAATACTTTGCAATCAATCAGTAATATATCAGTCTGTAATACTTTGCAATCAATCAGTTATATATTAGTCTGTATAATACTTTGCAATCAATCAGTTATATATCAGTCTGTAATACTTTGCAATCAATCAGTTATATATCAGTCTGTAATACTTTGCAATCAATCAGTTATATATCAGTCTGTATAATACTTTGCAATCAATCAGATATATCAGTCTAATACTTTGCAATCAATCAGTGATATATCAGTCTGTAATACTTTGCAATCAATCAGTTTTATATTAGTCTGTATAATACTTTGCAATCGATCAGTTATATTTCAGTCTAATACTTTGCAATCAATCAGTTATATATCAGTCTGTAATACTTTGCAATCAATCAGTTATATATCAGTCTGTAATACTTTTCAATCAATCAGTTATATCAGTCTGTAATACTTTTCAATCAATCAGTTATATATCAGTCTGTAATACTTTGCAATCAATCAGTTATATATCAGTCTGTAATACTTTGCAATCAATCAGTTATATATCAGTCTGTATAATACTTTGCAATCAATCAGTTATATATCAGTCTGTAATACTTTGCAATCAATCAGTTATATATCAGTCTGTAATACTTTGCAATCAATCAGTCTGTAATACTTTGCAATCAATCAGTTATATATTAGTCTGTATAATACTTTGCAATCAATCAGTTATATATCAGTCTGTAATACTTTGCAATCAATCAGTTATATATCAGTCTGTAATACTTTGCAATCAATCAGTTATATATCAGTCTGTAATACTTTGCAATCAATTAGTAATATATCAGTCTGTAATACTTTGCAATCAATCAGTTTTATATTAGTCTGTATAATACTTTGCAATCGATCAGTTATATTTCAGTCTAATACTTTGCAATCAATCAGTTATATATCAGTCTGTAATACTTTGCAATCAATCAGTTATATATCAGTCTGTAATACTTTTCAATCAATCAGTTATATCAGTCTGTAATACTTTTCAATCAATCAGTTATATATCAGTCTGTAATACTTTGCAATCAATCAGTTATATATCAGTCTGTAATACTTTGCAATCAATCAGTTATATATCAGTCTGTATAATACTTTGCAATCAATCAGTTATATATCAGTCTGTAATACTTTGCAATCAATCAGTTATATATCAGTCTGTAATACTTTGCAATCAATCAGTCTGTAATACTTTGCAATCAATCAGTTATATATTAGTCTGTATAATACTTTGCAATCAATCAGTTATATATCAGTCTGTAATACTTTGCAATCAATCAGTTATATATCAGTCTGTAATACTTTGCAATCAATCAGTTATATATCAGTCTGTAATACTTTGCAATCAATTAGTAATATATCAGTCTGTAATACTTTGCAATCAAACAGTTATATATTTGTCTGTATAATACTTTGCAATCAATCAGTTATATATCAGTCTGTAATACTTTGCAATCAATCAGTTATATATCAGTCTATAATACTTTGCAATCAATCAGTTATATATCAGTCTGTAATACGTTGCAATCAATCAGTTATATATTAGTCTGTATAATACTTTGCAATCAATCAGTTATATATCAGTCTGTAATACTTTGCAATCAATCAGTTATATATCAGTCTGTAATACTTTGCAATCAATCAGTTTTATATTAGTCTGTATTATACTTTGCAATCAATCAGTTATATTTCAGTCTAATACTTTGCAATCAATCAGTTATATATTATTCTGTATAATACTTTGCAATCAATCAGTTATATATCAGTCTGTAATACTTTGCAATCAATCAGTTATATCAGTCTGTAATACTTTGCAATCAATCAGTTATATCAGTCTGTAATACTTTGCAATCAATCAGTTATATATCAGTCTGTAATACTTTGCAATCAATCAGTAAGATATCAGTCTGTAATACTTTGCAATCAATCAGTTATATATCAGTCTGTAATACTTTGCAATCAATCAGTTATATATCAGTCTGTAATACTTTGCAATCAATCAGTTATATATCAGTCTGTAATACTTTGCAATCAATCAGTTATATATCAGTCTGTAATACTTTGCAATCAATCAGTTATATATCAGTCTGTAATACTTTGCAATCAATCAGTTATATCAGTCTGTTATACTTTGCAATCAATTAGTAATATATCAGTCTGTAATACTTTGCAATCAATCATTTGTCAATCATTGGTCGTCATAAAGCTCTAGTTCATCCTTAGTTTACTTTATGTGACAATTGTGCCATACTTCTGTGATAAGAAGTACCATATTTCCTCTAATAATAGCGCCCTCCCTAATAGAAGCACCCCTATACTTTTAACTAAGAAAACCCACTTCAAATGCCTACATTTTAGGAACTTTTTGAGACTTCTTCTTTAATTTAAGATGAATTTTCTATAAACAATCATTTATATGATTGTTTAGAGGAAATCTACCTCAAATTAAAGGGAAAAAGGCCCTAATAGACATCTATTTTAATGATTTTTATATCAGAAAATTCATGCTAAATAAAAGCTCCCGACCATTGTAATGTGTAGCTCCTGGGAACATTTACTAGAACAAATACTGTATGTATAAGCAGGTTGAGCACCTGAGGCTCTGGTAAAATGTATTGTTTGTAATTAGGTGAAAAATAAGAAGAAGCCATTTTAACTTTTAGGTGCACCAGCTGCAGAGATATCACAGATAATTGTCATACCATAAAATTGACAAAAAAAGCCCTTGAAGAGAGCAATATTGATTATGTATATGTTTGTAGATATTTTATCAAAAACTACTGTTGAGTGACTCCATCTTACTTTTGGGTCTCTCTGTCTCAATTGAATCTAGTCGCCGTCATAGCGCAGTTGGTAGCGTGTCGGACTGTCAATCTAAAGGTCCCAGGTTCAATCCCCGATGGCGGCAGTCATTCTTTTACGACAATATTTCTCTCACCAATGGGTTAATAATTGTAGACCAGACCTATGTGAGATAGCAGCTGGAGGCTAGGAAAGGATGTTGTGGTTGTACTGGTGAGAGAAATACCAGGAAACCATTGTTAGGTGCTCCAGCTTCCGTGATATAACTGAAAAAAATGTTGGAAGCAGAGTAAAACTCCATTCAATCAATCAATCTCAATGGAATCTAATTCGGGGTCTGTGGTAGGGATTATAAGATATATAGTCTACAAAAAATTGAACCCCACTGAACACAGGGATTTGGGGATTTTGTTGCTTTCATAAAGATATAAATCATTTTGTGTCCCATTTTCAACTCCCCTCTATGCACAGCAGCAGAAAAATATTGAATCTTTTGAACTCACTGCGGGATATTGACAATGATGGTAAAACTTTGAAAAGATGAAATTATACAGGCTGGTATCTTCTCATTGAAATGCTGATATCAGAATTTTGTAATAGAAAGAGATGAATAAAAACGCAGTTGAAGCATGATATTTGGTGACCTATAGTTCAAAAATCAGATTTTTTCAGCAGATGAAACTTTTTCTCGTTGAGTTAATTTTTGTCAAACAATTTCTAAATAACAGACTCAATTTTGAGCTTTTTTTTTCAACTAAATTTATTTTTATGCACCCATATCAAAAGATCGGGGTATGATTGTTTTACTGTTATCTGTATGTCTGACTGTCTGTCTGTCTGCAAAACTTAACCAAAAAATTTACCATTGCAAATATTTTCAAGCCTATTCAAGATACAAGTTTCATATTTGGCATAGTGATAGATCTTAGTGATACGCATCTGGCGATATCAATGTCAAGGTCTTGTGTTAAGGTCAAGGTCATCTGTTAAGGTCAAATAACGCAAAAACTTAACCAAAAATCTTAACATTGTCAATATCTTCCAGTCTTTTCAAGGAACAAACCTCATATTTGGCATGGTGATAAATCTCAATGATACACATCTGCTGATACCAAAGTCAAGGTCATGTGACAAGGTCAGCTTTCAAGGTCAAATAACTAAAAAACTTAACCAAAAAACTGAACATTGCCAATATCTTCAAGCCTCATACTTGTCATGGTGATAGATCTCAATGATACCCATCTGCTGACACTAAGGTCAAGGTCATATGACAAGGTCAAGTTCATCTGTCAAACTTATAAAATACTTCACAAAAAATCTTAACATGTTCAGTTTTTTCAAGCCTTTCTCATAATTAGCATGGTGAAATGATTGATTGAATGTGGTTTTACGCTGCTTTCAACATTATTTCAGTTATATGGCGGCGGCCGGAGCACCAAACAATGGATTCCTGGTATTTCTTGTACCTGTACTACCATTACACCCTTTCCTAGCCTCCGACTGCTATTTCACATAGGTTTACGATTATCTACCCATTGGTGAAAGACAAACGTCGGAAAGGATATTTGCCGCCACCGGGGATCGAACCCACGACTTCCAGATTGGAAGCCTTATGCCTAACCAACTGTGCTATGGTGGCGGCATTAGCATGGTGAAAGATCTCAGTTATGTACACCCGTAGGTATCAAGGTCAAGGTCACGTTACAAGGTCAAGATCATCAGTTAAGGCCAACATTTTTAAAATAAAGAACCTGCTGTTATGGGGGCATTTGTGTTTCACATACACATCTTGTTTTTAACTTAGAATGAAAAAAAAGGTAAATGTGGAATGGGGTCTAGCTGATCTCCATTATGTTATTGCAAATCCGGCATGAAACATTGGTAATGAATAAGAGGCAGCTGCAAAGTGCAAAGAAAGTTTCTTGTTAAACTAACAGTATGAGTACAAAGGCTGAATTATCTCCCTTTATTGGTTCTGATATACCCAGCAATCTAACAGCTAGCTAGTAATTATTTTTCATTATAAAAGCTGAAAATTGATTTTTAGCTCCACTGGCCAAAGGCCAGCAAGCTATTGCCATGGCGGAATGTCTGTCTGTGCATAAACTATTTCTTTAAACATCTTCTCACAAACTAATGGAATTTTTTATAAAACTTGGTAGAAAGGATCCTTGCGTGACCCTTTTTTAAATTGTTCAAGAAATTTTGATTGACCCTCAGAAATGGGGGTGGCAGGGCTGGCCATTTTTTTAAACTTTAACCCTTTGCTGTTTAATCCCTGCTTTTTATGTGCCTGTGATTTTATGATTGAGAAAATATTGTGAAAAAATAAGAAATTGCTTCTGACAAGCAATTTCTCCTTTTTCCACACTATTTTCTACCCTACTGAATGGCTATTTTTCAAATTAAATCCACTTTAAATTTTCGTCTGCACAACCTTTGAATTTTGACAGGTCCAAAATTTTGTTAAACAGGAAAGGGTTAATATCTTTAAAAATCTTCTTCTCCCAAACCACTGGGCCAATTTAAATGAAACTTGGCATGGATGTTCCTTGGGTGACCCTTTATTTGACCCTTTGATTGGCCCATAAATATGGGTGTAACAGGACAGGGCTTATTATTTTCAGCCCAAAATCTTTGAAAGACATCTCCTCCAGAATCTAATGTTTTGATAAGAAGGGAAAGGGGATGTGGGATCAAGGTGATTGAGTGTTTTGGTACAATGTTGGCCAGGCTGAGTTAATCATTATAAAATAGCTCTTAAGAGATTTCAAAGTGTTGTTTTCATTCAAAGTAAGCTTTATTTAATGAAAGTCTAAAGTTGTTAAAGCTAGTGGAGTGATACAGGCCAGCTTGGGCCTGATCTTGTTAAATCTTTAGTTTGAGGAAACTTACGCCTATTTTGTATGGGTTTTTTGTGATGGGTTGATCGGGTATCAGTTAACAAGGCCATTCATGTTTCATAATGCATTAAAGGGATTAGAGTGTTTAAGAAAAACCAACAGGCAGTCAAAAAAACATTTGACACTGTCAACTGATATTATTAATACATTTACCTTTTCTGGTCTTAAATTGTTAACCCTTGTCATGCTGAACCTGTAATATTCCTTCTTTGGCAGGAGCTATAGACAAACATCAGCCTGCACATATGTGCAGTCTGATGTTAGTCTACACCACCTGTTTCTCACTTTCAAACCAGAATTGTCAATAGATTTAGTTTTCAAAAAAAATGACATACAGCAGGTACTTTAGCTGCTTTTTGCCTTTGATTTTGATTGACAATTTTAAGCCAAAATTTATTCAGCATGACAAGGGTTAACCTTGTCATACTGACTGTTCAAAGAATTAGTTTGTTTGATTGCATGAATTTTTAGCCACTTTCAAAAAAAATTCAGTTATATTGTGGCTTCTGGAGCACCTATTAATGGATTCCTGGTATTTATTCCGCTAGAACTACCACCATATCCCTGCCTAAGCCTCTAGCTGCTATCCCACACAGGTCAACCCATTGGTGGAAGACAAAATTTAAATATGTGTAGTAAAAGAAAACGAGTGTTACCATGGGGAATAGAACTAGCTTATACAATCGGATAGCAGCTGGAGGCTTAGGGAAAGAATGTTATGGTAGTACTGGTGTGAGAAAAACCAGGACTTCATTGTTAGGTACTCCAGCCGCCGTGATATAACTGCAAAAGCGGGAAAACCCCATTCAAACAAACAAACACAATGTCAGCAGTCTAAAAATTTAAAAACTATTAATTATCTTGCTGTCTAAACTCAAATTTAGTGTCAAAAGTGAGTGTGACCTGTATGGCTTTTGAATTGTAAACCCTCTGTTTATTATACAACTAATTGGTAGCAAATTGAGCAGATCAAAGTTAGGCAACATTGTAAATGTCCATATCGCCATAGATGATCTAGATTGGGTGCTATTATGTCTTGTTCACCCATGTAATTCAATTACTTGAAGATCTATTCCAGATATTTCATTCATGAGCTTGTATTCTCAAACATTGAGAATCTTTCCTATTAGTGGGAAACTAATGTCAGAAAGGATATTGAATTAATTGCCACATTCATGGATCAAACCAAGATCTCGTTCGAACATACTACCAACTACCCTTCCGTGGAAGCCTGAGGCACTTGCAGATGCAACCAAAAACTTAAAACAGAGTTGGAAGTTTTTATGATGTAATATAATTACTAAGCCTTTTATTATAACTGCCATATTCATAAACTTGTTCTGAATGTTTGTCACCTAAAGGGTTTGGACTGATAATAGTTTTGCAACATTTCCGAACGCATGATCTTTCACAATGTTGACTTTATGACTTTGGAAAAGTTGGGGAACAATTACAGGTCCACTAACTTAAGAAGAGTTGAAGTTTTGCTCATGTAAATACTATGCCAGGGGTGTGGAAATACGCATTTTCACCACTGGTCCCTTGCCAAATCAATGGCTCAGCACGAAACAGTTGTAACTGCCTATATGTTTATAGGCAGTAACAACTGGTTCACGCTAAGGCTATTGAAATAAAAGATGACTTTTTTCTTGTCCAGGATCAAAATTAACTTGTCCGCAAAAGGAGAGAATGGATAAATTTTCAAAAAACATTGTTTTTAAAGCAGAAAATGCTGTGTTCCAGCATTTTCTTCATTAAAAACAGTGTTTACTTAAAACTTTAAATTGATACAAACATTTGGCCAATTAATCTCTTTGATCAATTTAGTAGAATTCCAATGTTTGCCCTTGTATAATTTACTTGTCAACGGACAAATGGCCATGAAAAGTGTACTTGTCCGCAATTCGAAAAGCCCATGTCGGAGCATGGGAATTCCACACTCATGACTATGCCTTTTTAGCTCACCCACAAAGTGCTCAAGGTGAGCTATTGTGATTGTACAATGTCCGTCGTCCGTCGTCTGTCATGCGTTGTCAACAATTTCTTTAAGCATCTTCTCCTCCTAAACCAGTGGTCAAATCTTGATGAAACTTGGCAGGGATGTTCCTTGGGTCAAGTTCTACCAAAGTTGTTCAAATAAATGAAATCCACCCTTAACTTTCCCTTTACCAAAAATCTTCTCTGAAACCAGAAGGCAGACAGCTTTCATATTTGGTATGTAGCATCATCTATTGGCCCTCTACCAAGTTTGTTCCTATCAAGACCCTAGGATCATATTTGGGCTCCATCCGGGCACAACCCTCAAAGAGCAAAGATCTTAAAAAATCTTCTTCTCTGAAACTGGATTGCAAACAGCTTTAATATTTGGTATGTAGCATCACCTAGGGGGCCTCTACCAAGTTTTTTCATATAAAGACCCTTGGGTCATATTTGGGCTCGGCCCGGGGGTATCCCTTTTAGCTCTTGAGCACAAAGGGTAAAAAATGAAAATCTTCAAAAATCTTCTTCTCTGAAACCAGAAGGCAGACAGCTTTCATAATTGGTATTTAGCATCATCTAGTGGACTTCTACCAAGTTTGTTCATAACAAGACCCTAGGATCATATTTGGGTTCCACCCGGGCGCAATCCTTTTTACATAGAATCAAAGAGTGAAAATCTTTTAAATTCTTCTTTTTTGAAACCAGAGGGCACACAGCTTTCATATTTGGTATGTAGCATCATCTAGTTTGCCCCTACCAAGTTTGTTCATATCAAGACCTTTGGGTTATATTTGGGCTCCACCCGGGCGCATCCTTTTTAGCTCATCTGAGCATGATGGTTGAAAATTGGAAAACCTTCAAAAATCTTTTTCTCTGAAACCAGAAGGCAGACAGCTTTCAAATTTATTTTGTAGCATCTTCTAATGGACCTCTACCAAGTTTGTTCATATCAAGACCCTGGGGTCACATTTGGGCTCCACCCGGGTGCATCCCTTTTTCTTAGAATCAAAAAGCGAAAAGGAATATCTGTCTTGCTCTTGGCTGAAAACATTCCATGGTATTGATCTTATGTAGAAATTATCTCCTTTTTGACATCTGCCTATTTGATTAATGTGATGTCCAAGGGGTCAAATAGTCGCAGGTGAGCGATATAGGACCATCATGGTCCTCTTGTTTGATAACCACCTAGTCTCAATTTTGGATGTTACATGATTCGTTGTCAAAAAAAAAAGCATCGCATTCTAAGGACAGAAATCTGTATTAGATAACCACCATATTCATAAACTTATTATGAACGTTTGTAACCTAATAGTAAACCATAAGTTTGTTGAAAAACACCAGGGTATGTAAGATGAGGCTCACTGCAGTTTGTATCGGATGGCCAATGTCATGACATTAACACACCTCTGTCACCTTTAATTAAGTTTACCTGCCAAATCCTTTCAACTTGAGGACCACTGGGGTATCCAATCAGTGTCTTGTTCGAAAATCAAAGTACTGAAAGCTCTGTTTTGTATTCATATATTCAAAATTTAGTTTGGCTAAGTATTTCTTCCTGTTATCATAATTGTATGTTGACAGTTCATAAAAGAATACAAACTACCATACAGGTATAGTTAAATTTTAGATCATTCCTCAAATTTTCATGCATTCTGATTGGCTGAAAATTTTGTTTTATTTCTCAATGAAAACAATTTTGACCTAGCAGCAAAAAGCAGTCCCGTAAAAAATTGCTTTCATTATTAATGAATTTTACATTTTTGCTGCATGATTTTATATTATAAGACATGAAAAGAATATTTGTTGATTTTACATAGGTAAGAAACTAAAATCTCAATCACACTCATGTATGAATTCTCTTCGCGTATTCATAATGTGTGTTGTATCAGATTATGGGAGAAGCTGGAAAACCCATTGATATTTTATTGACAAACAATCATCTTTGAGGAAAAAGGCATCAATAAAACAGGTTTTCGTTCTGTTTATCTCAGTAGGGCTGTCAACCCCTTCTCCAGGGAATGCTTAGATATTTTATAAGCATCAATCACTAATGTCAGAAAAATCTGATTAATCTTACAGCATCATATCAATGGATCATAATCCCCCTGCTCATAGTTCTTTGTAATCCCTCACTTCAGGTCTGGATAAAAGAGGGTTTTCTGCTCTAAAATTGTTATTTCTCAATGAAAACCTATGTTGTGGGTACCCATTTGAATCGTCTCGATGAGACAATTCTAATGAGCACCTACAAAATGGAGTTTTGTGTATTAATAGCTCAAAAGAATATTTTAATTGAAATAATGTCGGCCATTATCTGTAGCTGTGCTCTCACAATATAATTCAATTTCACCCATAGTGATTTATTAATGACTGGGAAATAAAGCCTAATTTGATTAGCTACGGTAAACTGACTCCACTTATTTGCATTATTTCTAATCAATTATATTATCACTCTGACTCCTCCTCATTCACAAGTATCTGTTAAAGGCAAACAAAGCCAACTGCAACATTTTAATTACAGGTACAGTTAGGTTTTTCTGTATTTAGAATCATTAGTTATTCTTCTAAACCTGGACCTTGACCACCTTTACTCATGAAAACAAAAGTATAATTATAGAAAAAAGTTGTGACATAATCAACCCCAATTTACATGCTCTGTTACAAAAACCTTAAGACTTTGGACTATAAAATTTAGTGCAATCATATTGTCAATAATCAAAGAAGCATGGTATGGATAAATGGCCAGGGTCTAAGTACCGTATTTCACCTTTTAGACGCGCCCTCCCTAATAAACGGGCTCCCCCATAAATACGATTCCCAGGCCCTTGACTATACGATCAACAACATCCAACCGTCCACAGTCCGTGGTGAAAAATCCGGTTTCAAATTTAATTTCACTAGCTGCTACTCCACGACGTAATGTTCAATAGATTGTGGGTTAACTATCTTAAATTCCTATCAGGATAAGGCTGGATGCGTCATAAAAAGATCGTTCAACATCTGAAAAACTAGCGCGTCCTAAATTGCGCAGTTTTCCGGAAGCGAGAAAGGTAAAAATTTAACACAAAATTAAAACTATTTCTCGTCATTCTTCATAAGTCACATGCGAACAAAATCCCCTTTCTTCACGTTGTTACGAAAATATTTCTGAAATCATTTTACCTTCTGTAAATATACAAAATATCCGAGTCAAATGATGAAATCCTAGTCACAATTCATACTGTTAAAATAGGAAAACCCCGTAAAATCTCGTGTGTGACTTATTTCAAAAGCGACATGCCGCATGCAAGAATCTGGGGACTTCAAAGGGTGCCGACACGTGGTGACCCAGCTAGCTCCAGACGTGTTGTGTTTTTACTGCGAAATACTTTCATTTCATGAACCGGGTGCATTTACACATCACAAAATTTTAGGATTTAATAAAGGATTATTTATTTCATACGTGAATAGGTAATGATTAGACCGCTTTGTCGATCGGTAACGGAACATTAAATATTGCATCGTCTGGAACTTCCCATCTTGTACAAATAATAACAATAATAATAATCTCGGCTTCTGCTAACACAATCACTTGCTTTTGAAAGCTGCAATTAATGGTTGAAAGTGACCGTATTTCGATAGATGACTTTAAATGACAAAATTACAATTCATTAGCTAACATTTTTATTTCATTTTTTAAATTCATAGCCTTAATAGATAAATAGGAAAGCGTATTGGGTAGCGCACGTATTTCAATCGATAATTACGAACATGTTAATAGTTTGCTTCTCTTGGGTACCAAAATACGTTGTTTTTTTTATTTAAATTAAGTAAAAGGGTCTGAAATAATAGCGCCCCCTAGATTTTTTGCATCGCGCCCGGGCGCGTTTAATAGGAGAAATACGGTATTTGAAAAAAATGTCTGTACATCTATTCACCATAATGGTCAATGAAACAGTGTAGAAAAAATGCTGATTGGGATCCCATAAATATATATCTTGCAAAAAAACATCAAAGGTAATAAATTATCTCTTCTTTGATATAATGTAGTTTTCATGACTAGAATTTTCTGTTAAGATATTTGTCTGATTTTAACAGGCCTTATGTACAGTATTTTTGGACCAGCCCTATACACAATGTCATGACAGCTGTATTATAAGGGTATGAAAATTTACATAAAAAATATGGTAAGCGGGCTATAGATAATGGGCTACCTTTAAATCGATGATGGGTCACCAGTTATCTATTGAGAATAATTATGGGTTTTATGGAGTGATGGGGATCCAATTTACTGCTTAACTTACCCCATACAAAATACAACCTTAAGGGTTCGCCGCAAATATAAATGGAGGCCATTTGTATTTTTGGCCAAAATTTTATATGCAAAATGAAGGCTTTTCTTTATGCAAAGTCAACTAAATATGTTATAAAATGTATTAAAAAGGGGAAATGAAGATGTTTTTGATAAAAATATTTGCAAAGAATGCTTTTATAGCTGAAAACAGAGTTCCACATTGCACTTTCGCATTTGCATCCATTTGAAAAATTTACCGATGCATTTGCGACAAAAACTTGCAGACGTCAACTGGAATATCCAGAGTACAATCAACGAGGCTTACTTTTGGCTAAAATGCCTGTGGGAAAGATATTTCAGCGTTGAAAGACACGTGTTTATTTTCAAGGAAACATGGCAGCCTTTTTTTACAACAACAAAACATGTAAACAAAGATGTTTTAAGGAATTGCAACGATCGTATTCCTTGAAAGCCAAAAGTGACCGTCCATTATCACTCTTGGGCATTTCTACTTTAAAAATGAGACTAAATTTACCTTGATTTCTACTTAGAAATCCTTGCTATTGTTCTGTTTTTCTCAGCTGTCAAATCAAAAGACTGCCGTGGGAAATTTGTTATGAACCGCTTCACCGAAAAAGAGATAAAAATATCACTCCTCTAAAAAAATTAGAGTGGGACCTTTCATACTTATTTAAGAGCAAGTTAAAACGGCCTGAAGTCAAAACGGCCCAAAGTCAAAACGACCCCATATTCGCTAAAACCAGTCAATACCAAGTCAAAACTTTTACTCATTTGGTCAAAAAAGCAAAAATCATTTTTTTATGTCATATAAGAATATATACAATTAATGGCTCGATTTATACATTTTATACATCTTTTTTTTTTTAATAAGATCACAAATTAAATAGCTTTTATTTGGTTTATTTCAATACAAATACACCTCAATTTACTTGTTTCAGTCTCTCACATTACATCTATAAAGGTTTGTTTCAAATTAAAGACCAATACCCTTATTCATATAAATGTGTTATTATTATAGTCCGATTGACTTGTATAAGGACCGGTGTTTTCACCAATTACACAAAAATACGTTGGTAAAATCTTTTGTATGTAGTAATATCTTAATTTTAGCTTAATCCAAATTAATTTTAGACTATAAAATGGTTCCAGAATGATGCTTTTGTCTACTTCGTAAATGATAATTTTTCGCATTTTCCACTCTTAAGGCTGCTAAGTAGTAAGAATATGTACACATATACTAAAAACTTGT
The DNA here is from genome assembly GCA_948146395.1 of Fragum whitleyi. Classification (NCBI taxonomy): domain Eukaryota; kingdom Metazoa; phylum Mollusca; class Bivalvia; order Cardiida; family Cardiidae; genus Fragum; species Fragum whitleyi. The sequence continues at coordinate 23,876,407 of OX411549.1, read as the reverse complement.
GTTTTTATACTAAACTTTTGACACAATAAATGACAAATTTTCTTTTGTTGGATATACGTATTTTCATATCGACGGTACCCAATTTTAAACTAAAATATCACGTATTTTTTACCGTTCATAACTCGCTATTTACTTGTTATATCTCGTGAAAAAAACGCAACGATTTCGTTAAATAATCCATGATTTGATTGGTCCGATTTAGAGGGTACAGGGTTCATCCATGAAAAGATATAGGCGATTATCAATATCTTGTCAAAAGGTTCACGAACAAAGACAGGACACACTCATTCTAATATACTTTACGAGTGAATTACACAAACATAATTAATTTTATAGAAATACTCGATATTATATATATATATATATAAAAAAAAAAAAAAAAAAAAACAAAAACAAAAAAACGGCTCCTTTAAAATCATCCTCTTTTGATTCGATGCAAATTGGTACCTATTTTGAGAAAGACACTTCACTTTTCCCTTATTATAGAAACAATAAGTTGTAATAGGCCAGGAGTTTCATGTAGACGGACAGACAAAATCATTATTTTACTTTCAAAAATCCTGAAAACATTTTTTTTTCATGGTAATAGATTGAAAAAAAGATATTATGATGAGCAAAATTTGCGCTTGAAAATTACTTTTAATTATATTGTATCATTGTTATTGAGTTCAAAAGACAATCCAAGTGTGGGTGGCCGTTTTTTGGCGTTTCGTTTGCGAAATCTACCACTTTAATTCAAACACGAATAAAATATTGGGATTTCATACATCAGAATGAAAATATGACTTCTTTTATTGAGCTTCAGCCTTTGGGTAATTTCAATTGAACAAAGGAGATACCATCACAAGCTCTTTTGTGAAATTTTGCCCTACTATGAACAAGGAATTGTGAAGAACATGTTGATAATAATGTGGTCAAAAACATACTTTATATTTTGCAGCAAATCGTATAAAGAAAGACTGTGACACCAATATTTATATTGGTGAAATGAATCAAAGTCAAATTTACTACACTACATTTCTTTAATAAACGTTTAACTAAAATTTGTCTGTCTTCTTATCTTCCAAAGAAGTCTCTCCCCGCTCACCGCTCTGTGGGCGCCTTTACATACCTCTTACATATGTATACATTCCTAACAGAACAAGGTCACCTGATCTACCCACACATTGGCATGCTGCCCAGCGGCTCGCTATCTGTTGTAAATAGTTTATGACCGAATAATCAGACCACATTCAAAGACAGGTATGGTTGAGTCATTCAAAAAGGAGGCTCGCAGAGATTGAATGTTTTACATATCTAATTGGTATATTCTCTATAACGCCAGAAATTTATTTAGAGAGTACAGGTTTAAAAGGGTGAGGAAATTCAAAAACGTTAATTTGTACTTTTTCAAAATGGAAAAAAAGTAACACTTAATTTCGTTAATGTTTCCTATTTTCTTCTGTATAATCGAAGGACACTTAATACAACTCCCTGGAGGACACCTTTTCCGTATGATAATATATGCACTCTAAATATATACTCTGTACTCTTTTTTATAAAACACTTTATTAACAACAGGTTTTCTTAGGATTAAATTGACTGTTATCAAATGTCATCTTATTATCCGGTATTTACAGCGTTTAAGCCTGTTGTCTTGATTATAAATAATGTTTGAAAATGCAGTAATAAATTATCTTTTATCAAAACCGTTTTCCGCTTTACAAACGAAGAGCTAAGTTTTGGGGATTAGAAACTATGCGTTTTATTAATTTTGAGAGGGAAATAGAGAGAGAAAGAAGAATAGAGGAGAGGGTCAAGTTTCTTCAAAATTATAATAATTACTAATCTGAATATCAAAAGTCAACCTTATTAAAAAAATCTGGGTAGAAACTGTGTATTCAAAATCTTTAGCATATGATACTTTATTTATTAAGCTCCAATAAAAACCATGAAAGTCATAAATTCCGTTCTTTCCCTTTCTTCAGTTTAAACACGCTGCGCGCGTACGTGAAATGACCAATCAAAGGCCTCAATACATTTTGACCAATGAAACGAGAGGAAGCAACGGACCAATGGTGTCCATGCTTACTTTAGGATCTAGTATCGATAAATGAGGACAGGCTAGCCAGTCTAAATTAAAATGGGCCTACGTTTTGCACAAGAACAAAAACCGGAAGTGTAGTTAGGTTTTTCCGCGAAAAGGTGAAAATCGAAGAAAACCTGGAAATCAAAAGCTTAATCGATAGATCAAGGTAGTTTCTGCCATTTTTCTGTTCATTACATCATTCCCTATATGCAGGCAGAAGGAAACGCCAAATAATTTGAGTTAAATCAATAAAATCAGCCAATTTTGTTAATTTACGCTAAAGGTAGGTTTCACGTGATGTTTTTACAACAGAAATCTTTCAAATAATCTTACCTATGGAGACCAAAAGGAACCATACGTATTTCCACTATATTTTGATGGGTATTTTTTATTTATTTTGTAAATATCACTCAAAAATCAAAGTTAATCATATAGTTTTGATATTCATCTTCCTCTTTAAAGTGAAATTTAATGGTCCCGACGCACAGGTAACAGGTAAAAATTAATTCAACAACTTGAAATGTTCAGACATAGTATTAACTTGGTCACCATATGTTATGAAGCAGTCTACTTTCTTTTTATGAATGAAATATCATTTGGCGTGGGAATAGTAAATGTAAACAAACTCTATGTCTGCCATTTGCAAATTATTTTTCTGGAGTTGGTCATTTTCAGATACAAAATGTGAGCTATGTGAAATGTTTATGCAAAATTTAAGCCTCCTTCATTGTTCTTTAGCTTTTCCTCTACATGTAGACATTTCTTGTTTTATCTATTGTGCAACTGAATCTTTAGTTGAACGCAAATAGAAAATGTTGTAAATGTGTCATATTTTCATGCTTTAAAGACACTTTTTGATATTTTTTTCTACATATCCAAACTATTTTGCATTCTTTAGTAATATTTTAAAGCTACTATATCAGTTTTGGGCCAATAGATTACTTTGTATGAGTTTTTAATTTCATGTCCATTGACTCAGTTTCTGTGAATTCAAATCGCGGTAAACCCTTAAGGGGAGTTATTTAAATTAATAGGCTCTCATGAATAAGAAAACAGAAAATGATCTAAGAATAGGTTTAATTATGTTTCTGTCCATGTGAACCTTTTTATCATTTTAATGCCAGATGCTTTTCAAAGCTTTAAGTTAAGTTTCAGCTATATTTGCAAGCAGTTTTTTCCTCTCTCACAATATCTTTTGCCACAATTATGATCATTTGGAACACCACTCGGCCAATCTCACATTCAACCTCAGATGTACATAGACAGACTATTTTTAAAAAATTACAGGGAAACATTGGAAAACTTGATGACTTTAGTTAAACTGGTGTTAGCACTCGAAACTTTAAGAGAAAACAATTGATGCCGCCAACTCTACTTGTTTAAGTCACTGATGTGAAACCATCGTGTCCTTATATAAATATCTTAAGATTCTGAAATAAAGGCTGGAAAAATCTTAATTTTTAGAATGATTCGTCATTCTCAAAAAATAAGATTTTTCAGTTGTTATTTACTGTCTAAAGAAAGCGCCGGGGTTGTTTCTGCGCTATTTTTTCTTACACTGTTTCCGGCTAACAAAATGCTCAATTTTGTTACATACCCATCTGCCTTACATTCATCTGAGGTCTGTTGCAGTTTACGGAAATGGCCGAGTATTGTTCTGAATGAATTATGATGTGAGCCTGTGTATGATATTACCAACAATTTTATATGTGCTTGATTGACGGACAATGATGCAGCAATGACAACCACATATCGATGGCTCAGGGCAAAACAGCTGTAACTCCCTAGATGTTTATAGTGAGTTACAACCGTTTCACGCTGAACCAAAGATATAGCAATAGGTTTATTCCCTGATCACCTGTTGAAGGGCTGAGAGCTTATCTAGCTACAGAGCACTTAGCAAAGACTCTGGTCAGACTGTGCAGATGCACAGGTTGGTTTGAAACTTTGCTTTGTACACTTGTGAAAATTTTGTTGGAAATGTCATGCACAGGCTCATGTTTTTTTGGTTCTTTTTTCACCCCATTTTGTTGAGCCTGCTTGTGATCAGCAAGACATAATATAGTTGTTGCTATAACAAGATTGTGTATGCATAGGTGATGTCTGTCCAAATAAGTATCCAGACCATATCTCCAACATTGATTGATTTTGAAATAAATTGGCACAAATTCTATTCTTCTCCATGAGAAGATTTGAATCATTTGAAGGTAATTTTAGCATAATCATCTCCTACATTTCCTACATGGATGGATTTCAAAATAATCAGCACAATCAATCTCAAATGAGTAGATGTTCCATTTAAAAAAAAAAACGCTTTTGGATAGCTTGATCCAAGGTCAGACCTCAAGGTCAAATGAAGAAATTCAGCTTATCTGGAGCATAACTGCTACACAAATGGATTGTAATTTGGCTGAAAGTAGTTGTTCTGTGACAGCCATCTATTAATTGTCAGCAGCATCCTCTCTCTGATTACGGAAAATCTAAGGTTTTAAAAACAGGAAAAGATGAGATTAATATATTTGAACCATCTCATGAAAAAGGGACCATATGGGAACTCCGTAAAATGATTTTTAGTAAAAGGCTTGGATCCAGCATAGGTCAAGAAAAAAAAGAAAATCATTCATTTTTAACCTGGGCTGTGAAGCCGGAGTAATATATACTGTTTTCCAGACATCCTATCAGTTGCACACATTACATTTTTACCATTATCCGCTAAGCAATGTGTTCAAGCCAAACTATGTTTCATTGTGGTCTGTATCCTCTTTTAATTTGGACCGGTGTAACAGTGTAACGTGTCCCCCTGGGTAACGTGTCCCCGGGGACAGGTTACCCCGGGGTAACCTGTCCCCCCCTGGGGTAACGTGTCCCCGGGGACAGGTTACCCAGGGGTAACGTGTCCCCCCCATGGAAAACATTATTTCTTATCAAAAATTTAATTTTTCATTCATGCTATTTTGTATAACTCTAAATCAATTTTAAAAAAAAACATAAAAAAGTATATCTGCATTTTTGAGTGGTTTTCAATTCTTCACACAAAAATATATTTTGCTTACTATGATTACCTAATCATATCAATTTTCCTTTTTTTTATTTTTTATAATTATAGTAGTCAATCTTGGTATTTTATGCAAATATTCGAAAGTTTAATGAAAAAAAAATAAAAAAAAATGTTTCAGAGACAAGTGACCCCAGCTTTGGAAACCTTACCCCCAAACAATTTGAAATATTATTAAATACTTGAAAACATATGGGTTTATTTTTTGCATATACCATTGCTGACAGCAGTTTTGGGGGTGGGACAGGTTACCCAGGCCTGGGTAACCTGTCCCCGGGGACAGGTTACCCCAGCTTGGGTAACGTGTCCCACCCCCTTATATACACAAAAAAAATCATGCTTTGAGTAATTTTTCTAAAGACAAGATCATTCTAAGATATGTCCATAGTCATGATGATATTAAACAATTATTTTTCTAAAAAAAAAATACTTAATTGTTATAATACTAATCATGAAAAATACAAAAATCCTTCTGAACTGAAACAGTTAGCAAAACAGATTAAAATTACATACAGATCAAAGAAGGAGACTTGTAACGAATAGTATAAAAATATCTTGGTAAAAGAAATGTGACTAAATATTGGTTTACAATATTTGTAGGAGGGGGGACAGGTTACCCCAGGGGGGGACAGGTTACCCCGGCTGATTTCTAGGGTAACCGGGGACACGTTACCCAGGGGACAGGTTACCCTGGGACACCGGCTCTTAAATGTTGATTTACAAAATCGGGTCAAAGAATTAGTCTGGCCGCCAGACTCTTCTTTACAGTATTTTTTCAAAGGGAACTAATCTTAACAAATCTTACAATTAAGTCCGGTATCTCTAAAAGGAAGAGTCATTTTTGTTCAGCACTTGTTGGTAGGAACTTGGATTAAAGAGGCATGTAATCATAGAAATGCAACAAAAATATTTCCAGAAAAAGCTAACAAAAACGACTAAGGCCAGTCTACAAAAGAAAATAGATGGCTTAGCGTCAAACATTTGTAACTGCCTATACATATAGGCAGTTACAACTGTTTTGCACCGAGCCATTAATATGCTTCAAATTAGAAGTCCATAGAGGCAACTTTATAAAAAGGTAACACTTAAATGTAAAAGTAAAGATGTTGAACTTTATCTCCTTGGAGGTATTATATGTTAAATAGATAAGTAGACATCTGTCAGGTCAGATGCTTTCTGTGACATGCAATCTGATAATTACAATTTTACAGGTGGATATCTTTGACAAATTGACCTAGTCTCTCATCTCTTTATTATGGAGTTGGTGCAAAACTGTTGTAAGTTCCTATGAATATAAAGGTTTTTATAAATATATAACAAATAAAGCAAAAATAGATTGTCATTTTTCTAGATTAAAAAAATTGTCAACAGCAAGAAGTTATGATTCTTTTCAGCACTCTTTCACTTTAATTTGTTCTGATAAAGTTGATTCTTTTTGCTTTAAGTCCTAGATTGTTCCATTTTGTGACCCGTCACACAAAAAGGGACCATCTAGGATCTCTGTAAAAAAAATAATTAAAGATGATTTGGACCAGCATCTATCAACCAGAGGTTGAATTTCTAAAATTCTCATTTAGGAAGTAGAATGACCATTTTATAGACAGAAAATCAACCAAGATTGAAAAGAATGTCCCTTTATAGTCAGCCTGTGCAGGCCCTGTAGTCGGACTGGGATCCTCACTTTTCAAACTACCCAGAAGAGCCCTTTTCGTGTGACTGATGGTCACATTTTATTAGCTTGACTGTTTTTGGAGATAACCAGAGGTATTGTGATCTCTAAATTGGTGTCATTTGTGTCAATGTTTGCGTTGTTGTTGGTATTTGCATGACATCATTAATCTTTGTCATATCTTTGTTGTTATTGTAAATAACTCCATAAAACTTGGCATGAGTGTTCATCATCACAAGATCTATCCAGACTATCAAGAGCGATAAATGAAAGCACAATTATGTAAGAGTTATATGCATTTTTTGTTAACGTAAATTTTTTGCTTTGTTCAGCACCTGCCGCAAGCATTGGCTCCTGTAGGTTATAGCTTACCATTGTTTTATTTTTCGTCTCTTTGTAAAAGCAAAATCAAATCTTTAGGAATGTTTTCTTATACAGATGTTTAACCACAAACAAAAAAAGAAACAATATCAGTTTCCATGAAAAACTTCATTTATCATGACTAAAATCTGTTCAACATATTTCATTACTAATTGACCGAGACTACTTGTCTACTTGGGTCAGTGGGACATCATTTCTGACTTCAAAATGCTTGTTTTTTTTTGGTCAACCCTTTGAGGTAATTGTTCAACAGAATAATGAATAACTGAATTAAGAAGGTGTCTAATATTTTAATTCCATTTGATCGAATGACAGTATGATTGCTTTTCTTATAATGTTAACATGTGCAAAGAAACATTTGATCGAGCCATTCCTAGTTACATCATCTTGATTGCCTACTGTTGAATATTATTAGAAATAACATTCTTGTTAGGAATGATAGCAGGGCCCAATCCCATCATCCCAAGAAAAGATTTAAGCATAGATCCTAGCACCGGGTCTCTTGTCATGATTGCAGGGTGGTGCATTTGTGAAAACTTAGACATGTTGACAACTAGAGGCATTTACTTGAATATTTGTCATCAACAGCAAAGTTCTATAGAGTCTCATGTCAGTCACTTTAAGGTAATGGACCCATAATAGTTCCGCAACATCTTGGAATGCATGCATGAGCTTTCACAATGTTAATCGAGGTTTCCTAATGAAAATCATTAGGAAACCTCGGTTAACACTGTTAAAGTTCATAACTCTCGAAACATTGCAGAACTATTATGGATTCACTACCTTAACTGCAATTTTTAAGAACTTTGTCCTTTTTTTCAACTTGAAACTTTCACCCAATATTAAGCACCCCAAAAAGGAACTATAAATATTGTGCTCTTGTCGTTAACTTCATTATCTGGTGATGTAAGAGGAATTTTCACATAAAAAGCATCCACATTATTGTGATGCTTTTGTAAAGATTATGAGGTAATTATTCTTTGTTTTGTAGTCTTACATAATAAGGAATTCGGTACAGGTCCCCTAATACTTATTTAAGTAAGTGGATTTTTGTGTAGCCTGATGTTTCCAATTATCTGACAAAATTGGCCACTTTTGTGACTCCCAATGGTATGAGTTTGTCTGGAGATGTCTTGTGTAGGACGGCCACATAAAATATAAATGTGACCCAATCACATAAAAAGGGTCCATATGGGAAGTCTGAGATTGCATGGTACTCTTAGGTCATTTAACCGCAGATCATTTAAGATGAATTATGGTCAAGTAGACTGATTATTTTAGTTTGTGAAAGTCACCAAAGTGCTTAAAATTCCGACCCTAATCATGCATTATGAAGTAATCAACTACTAAATATTGAACAAACATTTCAAGATCTGAATCACAAAAAAAGACATTCAAATGATTCTGTTATGTATAGATTCATTTCTTCATAGCGTATGAAAGTCTGTTCAGATGATATGAATATTTCAAATGTTTATGGAAACCTATACAACCATGATATTACTGAATAGATCAATGGATAGATCATACAATGCCATAAGTCATTTTATGGTAAGATGATTATTATGGAAATTGTATGGTTCTCCCAAAATCTGATAAAGTTTGGCTGTTTATGGCCTGAATTCCTGGATTATTGTTAATGTTATTGGTAAACTGTTGTTCATCAATACAAAAATATATACTATATTTCTCCTAATAAATACTCCTGGGAGCTATACATAATATGGTCAGGGAGCTTTTTCTAACTATGCATTTTGTGATTGAAAAAAAAAAGATAAATAAAATATATAAATTTATGTCTTTTAGGTCTTTTTCCTTCAATTTGAGATGAATTTCCTCTAAACAATCATATTAATGATTGTTTAGAGGAAATTCATCTCAAATTAGGGAAGAAGTCTCAAAAAGTGCCCAAAATTTAGGCATTTGAAGTGGGTTTTCTTAGTAAAAAATGTAGGGGTGCTATTAGGGAGGGCGCTTTTATTAGGGGAAATGCGGTATATATAGATTCATTTCTTTATAGCATATGAAAGTCTATTCAGATGATATGAACATTCCAAATGTTTATGGAATCCTATACAGCCATGATATTACTGAATAGATCAATGGGATAGATCATACAATGCCATAAGTCATTTTATGGTAAGATGATTATTATGGAAATTGTATGGTTCTCCCAAAATCTGATAAAGTTTGGCTGTTTATGGCCTGAATTCCTGGATCATTGTTAATGTTATTGATAAACTGTTGTTTATCAATACAAAAATATGTATCCCTTGGTGACCAAAACCGTGTAACTACTACCTATTCAAGCTGCATTTTGGAGGTTTTTAGTGAAGAATTGTTTCAAAAATGACAATTACCGCATACAGATGATTTGGACAATTTCTTTACCTTGTGAGTCTCCTTTCTTGCAAAGAGATTGCTAGCATCAACTTAAAGGGAGATAACTAAAATGAATCATTTGAGATCTTATACCCCTTATTTTTATCATCTAGAATTATCAATAATTGCTTATATATGAGTTATAATATACCACCCTAAACTATGTTTGAGGGGTATATAGGCGTCAGCTTGTTGGTTGGTCTATTGGTTGATCCTCTGGTAGCATTTTCTTGTCCGCTCTATTTCTCAGCAACTATTTGGTAGATTTCATTGAAACTTTACGGATGTGATGAATATCAGGCAGAGATGTGATATTCTGCCTTTGATCCATTGATTTTTGACAGAATTATGGCCCTTAAATGGAAAAAAATGGCTTTTCATTATTGACAAGCACTTAAATTGTTACGGGGGGTATTAGTCTGCTTTGTGACAGTCTAGTTTAAATAGAAAGCAGATAATGGAACTAAAGTAACAGTTGCAATATATTCTAAATCATTTCCAAAAGTGCATCAACAAGCAATTACAGTGTATATTGCAGATTACTTGTGAATGATTTGTATATATTCTAACTATATAAGCTGTAGTACCATCATTTTGGTTACTCATCAACAATTGATTGATTGAATGAATGATGTTTTACGCCGCTTTCAACATTTTTTCAGTTATATTGCGGCAGCTGGAGCACCTAACAATGGATTCTTAGTATTTCTCTCACCAATCCAACCATCACATCCTTTCCTAAGCCTCTAGCTGCTCATTCTCACATAGGTCTATGATCATCAGTGAGAGACAAATAGTGGGAAAGAATGACTGCCCCCCGTCGGGGATCAAACCCCTGACCTCTAGATTGACAGTCTGACACGCTCGTAGTGTCTACAGGGTAACAGACATTTGAATACTGCTGGTGAATAACTTGTACATTGTTACTACAGGATAAGTTTTATAGATGTGCAAGTTTAAGTGAGTGATAGAGGTATAGAGAAAATTGAACTTTGATCACTCACTCTAACTTGTGCATCTAAGGTAATATGACATTTTGTTTACATATCAATTGTACATATTATCAGTGTTCTGCTAAATCTAGTAACTACAGCTTGTTTAAAGCAATAAACGTTGTACAGTGTCAATCTACAGGTTGCTTAAGGGCATACCACTGAAAGAGTCTGGTATTTCCGCTGCACCATTGTTGCATGGTTATCTGTGAATTTAAGATGATACAATATTAACTTGTACTGTATAAAAATCCTTTCATGTCATATTCTTTTAAGGCTCACTTGTCATTAAGGAGGCCTGACTCAAACTGAATGAGTAGGTAGTTGATTACATATGTTGGTTCAAAAAAGGACACCTGGCTTGTTATTTGCAGATGACATATTTGAGCCTGTGTGTGCGCGAGATTTCCAACAATTTCATATATGTACATAGCAAAGACTCTGATCAGCCTGTGCATCAGCACAGTCTGACCAGAATCTTCACTATGCGTTTTGTAGATAGATAAGATCTCAAAGTATCTGTAGAAAGCCAGGTAACCTTATATTTACAGTATATGACTGTCTACATTGCTCAATATTTGCACATCTCGCAATGCTCGACTTGGGCTTTTGTACTTAAGGACAAGTATATTTATCTTGTCCATTTGTCAATGGACAATAAAATGCTAGAGCTACTTTTTGAATATATAAGTACTAATTAGATCTAAGTGATGAATTATCCTAATATTCATATCAAAGGGTGGAAAAAAATATTTTTTCATGAAAAAAAATGAAAATAAGCAGGCTGCATCTTTGTCTATACCTCCTGCCAAAGCAGGAATATTCCTGGTGCATCTTGACAAGGGTTAAAATGCTGTAAGTCCAGCCTTCTTTAGAAGTTAAATCAACCTTGATTACCTCAGAGTACTTAACGCTAGTCATGTTGAATAAAAATCTTTGCAAAAAAAATGTAAAATCAAAGTGCTAAAATCACTGGAAGTAAGCAAATGTGAGTGAGTATTTATGTCGGTAATGCATTGTTGTACACCTTTCTGGTTTAAAAAGATGAAATTCAGGTGGTATTGACTAAGATCAGACTGCACATATGTGCAGACTGATCTTTGTCTATACCTTCTGTCAAAGCAGGAATATTCAGGGTTCAGCATGACAAGGGTTAAAATGCTTTGATGGTTGAAAGGAATTTGGAGTTGTCTGTCTACCGTAAGATGCTTTGGTTAAAGTGCACAAACAACCTTGATAGATTCATGTGACATTTGTATGAGAGGTAAATATAAGACAAGGACTTGTAAGTATTAAAAAAATTCTGATGACACTTACTGCCTTCTTGTTATCTGATAAGCCATTGTTGAATTGATAGCATCTGCAGCTTTTTTTTTTTTTATAAGGAATTAAGTTACTTCAATTTCATAATGCAAAATTAATTTCTTACTTCATATCCTATGCTGTTGATTCTCATTGAAATCTTCTTGTGAAAATCTAATTCTTAAACTTTAAGTACTAGTTCTAAAATTTCTATAACTAGTTCTTGAACTTCTAGAACTAGATCTTCAACTTCTAGAACTAGTTCTTGAATCAATTGTACAACTAGTTCTTGAACCAGTTCTGAAATAAGTTCTTGAACTGTTTCAAGAACAAATTATCGAAGTTCAAGAACTAGTTCTTGAGCTGTAAGAACTTGTTCTTGAAATTCTAAAACTTGGTCTTTAACTTCAAGAACTAGTTCTTGAACCACTTCTTAAACTAGTTCTTGAACCAGTTCTTCAATGAGTTCTTGAAGTGGTTCAAGAACTTGTTATCAAAGTTCAAGAAGTAGTTTGTGAACTGTAAGAACTAGTTTTTGAAATTCTAAAACTAGATCTTCAATTTCAAGAACTAGTTCTTAAACTAGTTCTAGAGAACCAGTTCTAAAAGACGATATCTTATGTGAAGAAAAGTCTTAGGACCAGTCAGTAAGGTCAGTCTCAGCACATTCTATTCATACTTACAGGGTATTTTCTTTAAAAAATTACTCTTCCATGATTGTCCCCTTTTGCATGACTGTACAGAGTATCGTTAACAGGTGCAGACAGACTGTATTGAACACTGTACAGACATGCAGACAAATAGGTGTGAAGGTCAAACAGAGTTAAAATTGCAGCATCATGGTGACACATCAGCTTTGACCTTCTTCAAGTCTTTTCCCTTGGAATCTGTACTAGTTAAATAACTATTACTGTTTTATTTATTATTTAATTTAATTTCTTAACCCTTGCCATGCTGAAATAATTTTGGCTAAATTATTTTATTAAAATCAAAGGGCAAAAAGCTGAAAGAACCAACTGTAGGTCAATTTTAATTTGAAAAACTAAATCTATTAACAATTTTGGTTTGATTGTGAGTAACAGGTGGTGTAGACTAACATCAGACTGCACACATGTGCAGGCTGATGTTTGTCTATAGCTCCTGTCAAAGCAGGAATATTCCGACTTCCGCATGACAAGGGTTAATAGAGTACTAATATCACCAGCCAACAGTACCATCAACTAGTTATTGCAAATAATTTAAATCAACCTCATATTGATGGTTCAGTGTGAAACGGTTTTGAACTGAGCCATCAACTGCCCTGCGTTCTGGATGAGAAAACAGTGCAAACTGTTTGCCAATTTTATCTGGCTTAGCACACAAGAGCTTATTAAATTGGCAAACAGTTTGCACCGTTTTGTCACCATGAAAGCAGGGCAGATTATTAGTCTCTTATAAGAAAGTATTCAATTACTACAACCTTCAAGGGAAGAATGTAATTATGTTAAATTAAGCCATTTTTTTCAAAAACTATATCATTATATTATCTTTCTTTAATGTTTTTCGGTGGTTTATCGAGAAATAACGGTAGATTATCACTTGATAAACTCACCGCAAAAGCAGTGAAATTATCAAAATCTTAAACCCTGCTTTTGTGCATTTCATCCCATCTGACGTCATCTATGCGGGGCGAAATAAGTGACGTCACAATGAACGTTGCATAGCAATCACGCGCAAAATGACGCACTTTACGAAAATATGTCCTAGAATTTTCACATTTTGTCTCATTTTTGCATTAAAGAAATAGAATAATTGTTTGTTTTTCAGGTAAGATCGATTAATATTTCATTTCGTGAAAAACAAAAGCTATATTTTCACTCGTGGTTCTACCACTCGTGAAAATATAGCTTTTGTTGTTCACTCAATGAAATATAAATCAATCTTATACTTAAACAAACGATTATCCTCTATATATTATTAGTCCCCTACCGGTGTTCACACCGGAGGGGACTATAGGTTTGCCCTCCGTCTGTCCGTCCGTCCGTCTGTCCGTCTGTTCGCTCAAATTCTGGATCCCGCGATATCTTAATAACTAAGCAAGCGTTTTTGATGAAAGTTGGTATATGACTAGATGGCAATGTGTAGATTATGCACATCATTTTATTTTTGTTTTTCGACTTAAATTGAGGTTGCTATGGTTACAGAAATAGTGAAAATATGGCCAAAAATGGGATCCTGCGATAAGATAATAACTAAGCAAGCTAGTTTGATGAGACTTGGTATATGACTATATGGCAATGTGTAGATTATGCACATCATTTTATTTTTGTTTTTAGACTAAAATTGTTGTTGCTATGGTTACGGAAATAGTGAAAATATGGCAAAAAATATTGGATCCTGGGATAAGTTAATAAGTAAGCAAGCTAATTTGATGAGACTTGGTATATGACAAGATGGCAATGTGTAGATTATGCACATCATTTTATCTTTGTTCTTTGACAAAAAGTGCGGTTGCTATGGTAACGGAAATAGTGAAAAAATGGCAAAAAATGGATCCTGCAATAACTTAATAACTAAGCAAGCTAACTTGATGAAACCTGTTTTAAAATGTAAAAAAATTTATGAGCCATGTTAGTCAGGGTGGTGATGCAGCAGTATTAATCACCTCCAGTGAAAGTTCTCATTTCTTACCAACAAGACTGAAGAAAAACATCTTGTTGATACTATTTCTTGCATCTGTCTATTGCTTGCATGAATTGTATAGTGGGCACAGCAGAGACAACAACTCATGTAAGTCTTGTTTAACCCTTTCCAAAACAAGACCTGGTTTTGACGTCCCTGATAGAATTGGCGTGGGAAAACATTGAGACAAACAAAGCCGGTAGGGGACTTATGCCCATGTCCAACATGGCTCTTGTTTCACTATAAAACAGTTCCAGATTTTATTCCTCTTAATTTTATAGATACACTATTTTGTCTTTTCAAGATAAGTTAAACATGTTTTGCAATATTAAATAACAAGATATTTACAGAAAAAATGCAACCTTCTTGATACACGAGATACAATCCTTATTTCACGAGATACAATCCTTATTTCACGGATATCATATTGTAATTTGTGTTTAAAAAAATAGAAAATAAACACCAAACAAAAATATAGAGTTTTTTTCCATGTAGATATTTGACTCTTAAAACCAAATGTCCTGAAACAGGGCTATTAAATGATTAATTTCACCAAAGAGTTAAGAAGATTTGTTCGAATGGGTTTTTAAACGCCACTTTAAATAAATCTTTCAGTCATATCACAGAAACTGAAGCACCTAACAATGGATTCTTGGTACTTCTTACGCCAGTACTACCATTATATCCTTTCCTAGCCTCCAGCTGCTATCCCCTATATATTAAGTCTTACAATCATCAACCTATTGGTGAGAGACAAATAGTTGAAAGGATGAGTGCCATTGTAGGGGATCAAACTTTGGACCTTAAGGTTCACAGTCTGATGCACTGTTCCATGACAACAGCTCAGAAGATTTAATATACCGGTAAAAGCATTGCACATGAATGTAAGCTAGCTTTAAGGTAGTGGACCCTAAAAGTTCCGCAACATTTCGCAACACATGATCTTTCACAATGTTAATAGAGGTTTCCTAATGAAAAGCATTATAGAAAACCTCAGTTAACACTGTTAAAGTTCATTGCTTCCAAAGCGTTGCAGAACGATTATGGGTCTACTACCTTAATTGCTTATTTTTATAGACATTTTCTACCAAATGAATTATTGTCTTCATTTTCTTCAAATTTTGAAATGGCTGTAACCCTGACAGTCATTGAAAAAAATATTTTCTTTGATATTATGAATTAAAACAAGAAGAAAAACCAAAAACCTAAGCCCTTCAGTAGTGTATAATAATTTTGTTATTTCTATCATTTAAACTGAAAAGGTGTCAAAATTATAGTATTATCAAAATATTTTGACAATAAATAATCTTTTCACACCAACTTAAAAGATAAAATGTGACCCTTTTCTTGTTTAATTTATATCTTGTGTACTTTTAAATAAATTGATCATATTGATGGCTCAGTGCGAAACAGGCAGTTACAACTGTTTTGCACTGGGCCTTCAACATGAGCGTATGCATGATGTTAATAACAATTTCAGGCAATCATGACGGACATGTGTTACATACTCATTACATAAGGAGCCAGAACATATTCAGTGATTTCCACAGAATATACAGTCTATCTCTTGTTGGGGCAAAAATATCTATTAGGCGATTTTTTTTTTTTTAAGCCAACGTTTTAAAATCTCCTTCTTTAAATGAAAATATCTTAAAAGGAAGTATTGTTGATCTAAGAATTATTGAAAATGAATCTGATGTTGTTAAAACTTAGCAAAATCGTCCCAATCTATTGAGTTTTAACAACATTGGATTATTTAGAATTTCACAACAATCTGCATTTACAATCAAAAAGTATGTTTCTTATTTGTAAACAAAACATGTATTAACCCTTGTCATGCTGAACCCGGAATATTCCTGCTTTGGCAGGAGCTATAGACAAACATCAGCCAGCACATATGTGCAGTCTGATGTTACTCTACACCACCTGTTTTTCATTTTCAAACCAGAATTGTAAATAGATTTAGTTTTTCAAATAAAAATAGATCTACAGTTGGAACTTTCAGTGCTTTTTGCCCTTTGATTTTGATGGAAATTTTTAGCCAAAATTTATTCAGCATGACAAGGGTTAAGTGGCCATTTTTTTGAATGACCACATTTCGGTGGCTCTGTTAGTGGCCACTTGAATCAAGTTTTGCTGTCTTAGTCAGTAGGTATCATAAGGGGGCAGAGAAGACTGTGTTAACTTTGCACTTGTTTGAAAATGTTGAAATTACAATTAGCTACTTCCAGAATAAGAACAAGGTGGCCAGGCAGACCAGGGGGGATTATACAGCCAATCTGAAATCCTTATTTATCAATACAACCCTATGTTGGTTCTCGTTTCATTCATCTCAACAAAAGAGTTCAATTAATGAGTACCAACAACAAAGGCTTTCATACAGCTTCAAAAATTATTTCAATAGGGAATCTCCTTTATACCTGGCCTCTTTAATCATACTAACAGGTTCAGCATGGGTACCGTATTTCTTCTTATAGCGCCCTCCCTAATAGTAGCACCCCTACATTTTCTACTAAAAACCCACTTCAAATGCCTAAATTTTAGGAATATTTTTGAGACTTCTCTAATTTGAGATGAATTTCCTCTAAACAATCATTTATATGATTGTTTAGAGGACATTCACCTCAAATTAAAAGGAAAAATCCTATAAGACATCAATTTTAATGATTTTTAAGATCAGAAAATCCATACTAAATGAAAGTTCCCTGATCATGTTATGTAAAGCCCCTGGGAGCTTTTATTAGGAGAAATATGGTACATAAGAAGCAATCACAACATATTTAAGTACTTTTCATGTACTCTTGACCAATTGATATAAAATTATGTGTAGGAATGTTTACTTTTGAAAGTGGCTTCCACTTCAAACAAGTGGTCATTTCAACAATCTCTTTTAAGATCTTAAGTGTACTTTTAATTGTAATCATGGAAGATACTTCTGGGCTTTTGATATTCCAAAGCGTCAGACTGTCCATCTAGAGGTCCAGGGTTCGATCTCCGATGGCAGCACTCATTTCTTTCCGACTATTTGTCTCTCACCAATGGGTTGATAATGGTAGACCTCTGTGAGATAGCAGCTCTCGAGGCTAGGAAAGGATGTGATAGTTGTACTGGTGAGAGAAATTTCAGGAAACCATTGTTAGGTGCTCCAGCTGCCGCGATATAACTAAAATAATGTTGAAAGCGGCGTTAAACTCCATTTAATCAATCAATCAATTTAATATTCTAAAGGAAGTTAGACTTTTATGCAAACTCTTCAATACAACAACTGTTGCTGAACTCCAGAACAATACAGCTTTCAGTCAAGTCTCTTCAACTTCAAAACACTGCCGCCACCATAGCGCAGATGGTTAGTCATAAGACTTTCAATCTGGAAGTTGTGGGTTCGATCCCCGGTGGCGGCAAATATCCTTTCAGACGTTTGTCTGAGGCTCACCAATGGGTAGATAATCGTAAACCTATGTGAGATAGCAGTCGGAGGCTAGGAAAGGGTGTAATGGTAGTACAGGTGAAAGAAATACCAGGAATCCATTCTTAGGCGCTCCGGCCACCGCGATATAACTGCGAAATTGTTGAAAGCGGCGTAAAATCCATTCAAACAAACAATCAACTTCAAAACAATTTTATTTATAACTACAATTGCACATATCAGTAATGCTTAACCCTTGTCAATCTGAACCTGGAATATTCCTGCTTTGTCAGGAGCTATAGACAAACATCAGCCTGCACATTTGTGCAGTCTGATGTTAGTCTACACCACCTGTTTCTCACTTTCAAACCAGAATTGTCAAAAGATTTAGTTTTTTAAATAAGAATTGACATACAGTTGGAACTTTCAGTGCTTTTTGCCCTTTGATTTTGATTTTGATGAAAATTTTTAGCCAAAATTATTCAGCATGACAAGAGTTGAGTATGCTAAATGAACATATCAGTAATGCTTAAATATGCAACTTTAACACACTTCATTAATTTTATTGTAACATTGTCTTAATATGGGACAATTTTATCAATATATTAAATTTACAGGAAAGTTTCAATATTATTTAAGAAGTGAATTGATCTTACCTGCCAAAAGATTATAAAATTGGAAAATACACAATTTATATAGAAAAAAAGATTGATACCTTAATAAATATGCAGGCTTTGCTCATCAGTTGAAAACTTACGGTACATGCATTAAAAGAGATTGAAGAGATATGTATTATACATAGAAAGGGAATTAAAAAGCTGTGGAGTGCCGCACTTGACATTGAAGTAGATGGACACTTTGACAAATAATGGACAAATAATGGAATAGGTGTACTCAATAATGGATCTTTTGAAATAAAACCACTTCATGATCAACACGATTATTTATACCAAAACTTATGACTATAGGTATTTTAAAATATTAGAAACACTCCTAATTATAGTAGGCCATGGCATGTCAAGGGATCACTGGGCAAAACCATGACTGTTAAGTGCCTTAGACCCCTGTTAAAGTTTAAGAACTAGTTCTTGAACGTTCATTTTAGGAGTTTCTCAAATAATTCTAAGACTTAAGCCTTTATGTCAAATTACTTGGCAAGATCTATAATTTACATAATACTGCAGTTCTTTATTGCGACAATATATGATCTTTTATTTCTTTATATGGAAATGACTCTCAGTGAAAATGTGAACTTATTACCCTAGGGAATTGGTCCAAAATGATATAAATGCATAAAAAAAAATTGTAGGGAAACCTGGAGATAAATTTACCTAATTGTACAAAAAAATATGAAGTTGTTACTACAAAACTGTTTGATTAATGCATATATATATATCATAAGAACTGACTATACTTTGCTCTGAAATAAGGATATTTAACACAGCGTTAAATTTGTACCAATTGGGAACCTTCGGCAATTTTTCGAAATAGACCTCTCGGATAATAATTAGGGTGTATCCATGAGAGTGTGTGTCTTTGCATGTTGGTTTACATGATGTCACTTTTCCAGGTTACGGACAATGCCCGGGTGAAAATTTCAAATGCCTTTGCACTGTTGTTACTATTCTGTCTGTGCATATTGAAAGCCATTTGCAATTTAGTAACGTACATTGCTTTTAACAATTTGTGATTAAGAGGACACTTTAGTACATCAAGTTTGCGCACTTTACATTAAGTGCAATATTGCTCTGATAGATCTTTCATCCTGTTTTAAAAATCAGAGAATTCCAAAATAGAATCAACATAAATAAATATTTCTGGCTGTTTGTTTATAAAGTTAGCTGCACTGTTGCCAAATTAATCAGGAGGAAGAAAAAGAAAATGACATTTAAATAGGAAAAAAAGGTTCTTGTGTTTGCCAGAAAGCAAACATTAATGTAATTTCAATTTAAGTTTGCATTTTCTGTAACCTGTATGGAATCCATTATAAAACAATCACTACATTCATAGAACTATAGATGTACATGATGTTTAAGTGAGTGATCAAAGGTCAATTTCATCTATACCTGTATGTATATTACATTCATAAAACTATAGATGTTCAACTTCATGTTGAAGTCAGGTATCAAAGGTTAATTTTGTCTATCAACCTGTATAGACAAAATTGACGTTTGAACACTCACCCAAAATTTGTGCATTAAATTTAGTTACAATCTTTTATCACTCAGCTTGTTCATGGCCTAAGAAGTCAAATGAGCATGATATATACCTTATACACAAATCAATCTTGTATGCTAAGTAAGGCTTGGGTTAAGTTGGTAAAAGATAAAAATTGGTAAAAGACAGACAGTGGATAGAGACAGTCAGACAGAAAAAGATGAAGTAAGACAGACAGAAGTAAACCAACAGACAAACAGACTGAGCATTGATGCAGTGACAGAAAGAAAGACAGACAAACATCAAAGCAGTGTCAGAAAGAAAGACAGACAAACAGACAGAGAGAGAGAGAGATGATTTAAAATACATAGACACAGAAACAGAGACAGACAGCCAGACAGAGAGAGCTGATAAAGAGAAAGAGGGAGATAGGTATGAAAGTGACAGTCAGTGACCACAGGAAGACCAATAGACAGTCAAAGGTAGAGACAGAAAAAGAGAGCAGATACATAGAGCAAGAGGGAAACATCCAAAGCAACAGAGAAACATAGATTGTGTGTACATTGACAAACAGCACCCATTCCTGCGTTCAGGATTCAAAAACGCATGCAAATGTTTAGAAAGTGTATCCTGCTTTGCACATGATGACATGTGCAAAGCAATATACCATTTCTCAAGCATTTGGTCATCTTGAATCCAGGGAAGAGTTAAGTGTGAAACTGTACAGTGATAGGCAAACCATTCCTGCATTCAGGATTAAGAAGATACTGAATGAGTGGTAATTGAATACCGAATTTATTAAACAAGTCAACTATAAACAGATAAAAACAAGGCTGTGCCGAGTTTTAATCTGTTTTAGATGACCAGTTTAATAAATTTGGTATTTTATGAGCACAAATTTGATATTCTATTTTTGATATGACAAAGATTTTTGCAATAAATAGAGAGAATTACAGAAATTTTTCGATGCAAATTATTCTGCGAAGCATATAACGCGGTTTGAGAAATGACGCCAGCAAATCGTTATGACATCATTTTCACATTTGAAAGTATAACACTGCTATACATTCTTTGCTCATTTGCATAGTTATTCCAATAGTGTTATTACACTCATGTAATATCAAAAATATTCAACAGGTTTATTATATAGGGGATAAAGTAATGGTCTACGTCCGTCATTCCATCATTCCGAGGTTCCGTAACTAAATAATATAATATAAAAAATATTCAACAGGTTTATTTCACTCTTGCAACGTAGGTCATATTCTAATCAAAAACGCATGCAAATGTTTAGAAAGTGTATCCTACTTTGCACATGATGACATGTGCAAAGCAGGATACCATTTCTCAAGCATTTGGCCATCTTGAACACAGGGAAGTGTTAAGTGTAATAAGGGGGATGTTAATTTTCATACCTGGTCATATTGAAAGTAATAATACTCATGTTTGTTTAGAAACAGCACTGCTACATAGATAAGGTAGATTTGATAGTGATAGCAGATAGATGGGCTTATCAGCTTCAAAGACAGAAAGTGTGTGTGTTACAGCACCCATTAATCCTTGCCCCTTAAGATAGAATCTAAAAGTACTTGGAGTTCTGATTCTTGAAAACATTCAAGCATACCACATTGGAGAGGAATAGTTTTTTAGCAGCAAGTATATGTGTATCCGTGGACTAGAGGTAGAGAGTTGACTTCTTGACCAAGAGATCCCTAGTTTGATTCCCGGGAGCTGCTGTCGATCTTGGTTTTTTCATTGGCCCACACATTTAGGGCAAGAACTGATTCATGTCCATGAAGTAGAATCAAAAGGAGTAAATCTAAGTTGTAAGAACTGGTATCCAAATGAGTTTAAACCTTTGCTGTTTAATCCCTGCTTTTTACGTGCTTGTCATTTTATGATTGAGAAATCATTGTGAAAAAAGAAGAAATTGCTTCTGATAAGCAATTTCTTCTTTTTCCACACTATTTTCTACCCTACTGAATGGTTATTTTTCAAATTAAATGCACTTTAAATTTTCGTCTGCAAAACCTTTGAATTTGAACAGGTCTGAACTTTGTAAAACAGGAAAGGGTTAAACTAAATAGGTTTAAACCATAGATAGTATCATGTATTGCATTGTAGGTCTATTTTGGGTTTGAAAGTAGTCTATGATGCCCCTGAAGTTCTTTTAGTTGTCCTACTTTTTAACATCCATGCATATAGGTATAATTTTATTAGTTTGGACACAATTGTAATAAAATATCAGAAAATTAGTCCAGAATTTTTATTATCAACAGCACATATAATGATTGTAGCTCATGGTAAATTTGTTAAAGAACAAATTCTATAAGTAAAACAATTCTTTATTGATATAGAATGTATCAAAAATGATGATAACCAGATGAGAGAAAGGTTCGATCTATGAGAGATCATTTCCAGAAGCAACACTCCAAGGTTTCATGATCCTGTAAACATGATTATAAAACTATCATGTAGAGTGGTGTGAATACTTTCAAAGTGATTTACAATCTTTGATGAAACAGACAAAATTTGAAAGGTGTTTCAAAGCATCATGGCTACCCCTGGAGTAAAAGGCTTTGGTCAAACATAGTGTAAAATGCTAAAATTGCTTGTTTTAAGCAATTTTTGCATTTTCCACTGTGTTTTCTATATAATAACCCCCAAAAGACTCCCCAAAATAAGATTTAATCATTTGTCACTAATTTAAAATAGGACCAGTCTAAAATTTTTGATGTATGTTTGTGTTACAACTGTATTAAAAAGCCTTTCAGGCTATAGTCTGCTTTTGTCCAGATGAGAAAGGTTCAATCTATTGGAGATCATTTCCAGAAGCAACACTCCAATAGTTTCATGATCCTGTAAACATGATTATAAAACTATCATGTAGAGTAGAGTGAATACTTTCAAAGTGATTTACAATCTTTGATGACATAGACAAAATTTGAAAGGTGTATTAAAGTTTTTGGCATTATGATTACCCCTGGAGTAAAAAGCTTTGGTAAACATAGTGAAAAATGCTAAAATTGCTTGTTATAAGCAATTTTTGCATTTTCCACTTTATTTTCTATCCAAAAAATACTCCCAAATTTAAATT
Source organism: Fragum whitleyi (assembly GCA_948146395.1). Taxonomy (NCBI): domain Eukaryota; kingdom Metazoa; phylum Mollusca; class Bivalvia; order Cardiida; family Cardiidae; genus Fragum; species Fragum whitleyi. The sequence goes on along the minus strand of OX411549.1, from coordinate 23,853,237 downwards.
GGACTAGTCTAAAATTTTGGTGTCTGTTTATGAGTTACCATAAAGCCTTTTAGGCTATTGTCTGCTTTAGTCCAGATAAGAAAGGTTCAATCTGTGATAGAGTTTTTCCAGAAGCAACACTCCAATGGTTTCATGATCCAGTTTACATGGTTATAAAACTACCGTGTAGAGTAGAGTGAGTACTTTCAAAGTGATTTACAATCTTTGATGAAACAGACAAAATTTGAAAGGTGTTTCAGAGTATTTGGCATCATGACTACCATAGGAACAAAAAGCTTTGGTCAACATAGTGGAAAATGCTAAAATTGCTTGTTATAAGCAATTTTTGCATTTTCCACTGTGTTTCTAGAAAGAAACAAAAAGACCCCAAAAATGAAAATTTAATCATTGTCATTTCTTTGAAATTGATTCAGTTTAAAATATTAGTATCAGTTACAATTAAAAGCCTTTCAGGCTAAAGTCTGCTTTTGTCCAGATGAGAAAGGTCCAATTTATAAGAGAGCATTTCCAGAGGCAACATTCCAATTGGTTCATGATCCTTTTAAAAATTAAAATTTGAAAGCTGTATACATCAGAATATTTGGGCATTATGAGAATTTGACTACCCTTTTAACTGAGTAATTATAAATAAAAAGCTGATTTACCTTAACCTTAAATGCAATGAACCAATACTTAGGCTCAGCACTTCCAGGGCATTAATCTTGGATTATATATCCTTAATCAAACCCCTTTCATCATTCGATTTTGTGTGTGTTGAATTTTTGTTACAAAATTCCTTTGTAATATCCAAAAAAGCTGAGACAAAACCTTTCAACATGTTCCTAAATGCTGGTGGTCCAAATTCCCAAACTGTCATCCAAATTCATCAGCATTCTAGTGGTTAGGAGTCTGTTCATTAAGGGTATACTGTAATAATTTTAATGGGTTGTAATTAATTCCAGTCTGCCGACTTGTATTTCATCACATGTTTTATGCCAGAATTATTACCCCAGTGGTTTGGTTGTCATTAGTTTTGTCCCCTACAAGTCTACCTCTTCTTCTGGGTGATTAGCTGCAATATAAAAACTTCTTAAACTTTTTTACTTTTGTCATGCTGAATAAATTTTGGCTAAAGATTTTCGTCAAAATCAAAGGGAAAAAAGCACTAAAAGTATCAACTGTAGGTCAATTTTTATTTAAAAAAACTAAATCTATTGATAATTCTGGTTTGAAAGTGAGAAACAGGTGGTGTGGACTAACATCAGACTGCACATATGTGCAGGCTGATGTTTGTCTATATATAGCTCCTGCCAAAGCAGGAATAATCCGGGTTCAGCATGACAAGGGTTAAACATTTTTACATTTAATTAATTGGTGTTCGTGAAATTACTTAACAGGGTGCAATTCAAAACATACTGAGTATTCAGGGTTTGAATTATATAAATTTAAATTCAAATTATCAGGCAAATGTAGACTGGTCTACATGAAGCTCAAGTATATTAAACTGGCTATTTGAGGATGATATACTGACTTATTTTGATGATTTAGGAGAATAAATTATAAGAATAGATGTCAATCATAAAGATTGGATGGGCCTTCATTAGAATGCATGATACGGAATTTTGTCTGAAATAGAATCTCAATGTCTTATAGGATAATTGGTAGTAATACACCTAAGTGGCACATAACCCGTGAACCGAGTCTCAGATGAACTATTTTTAAGTCGCCATTTGTCAAAATGGCAGACTTATTGCGATTAGCTGGAAGGGTGTATATGGTGATAGTGTACAGGGTGTCTGTATACTGGTTTAGGCAAAGAACTACTTTATTCTGGAATTTACTCTATCTCTTTGCACCGGACCAAATGACACCAAAAAGTAGTGCAGACAGTTTAAAAAAAGCAGCTATTTTGTTTGTTTAATGTACTATGACTTATATTTTTCCTTTTGAAGATAAACACAATCTTATGAAAACTTCATAATGGATATTTTGATGTCAAAAGTAAATTTAAGTTACAAAATTAGTAAGCCGAGGAAAATAAGGAAAATCATGGATCTTTGTATTGCATGTTTAATCACTAGGTGAGTAGACAAATTATTTTGGCTTGTCCGTCTGTTTTTATTTATTCATCAATCAACGTTGAATTCAACGGAAAACTTCCATCAACATCATTGATTTAGCCTTTCAAAAACATTGTTCTAGCAATTCTCAAGTCGTAGCCGTAGGCCACCATATTGGAAAGATTGACGCCCCCGATTTATACATGTAAACAAAAACGGTACCGCTTTGTATTTCACTTCCACACAAATTATAATATTCGTTCAACCTATTTGATGAATTGATTAGTGCGTGGGTAATTTGTATAAGAAAAAAAAATTCTGATAGTGCTTGAGCTGAGGGCTTCCATTGTATTGACCTAATTTTATTTTGTAACCACTTTTATGATACTACGATTTTGATTATCCAGTACACAACATTTCAATTCTACACGATATTGGTTTACATTGAACCGGTCAAGTAAAGATATTGTTGATAAGAATTCAAGAGTGCTATTAGCGAACGGAATTAAATTCTGAACATCAATGTCAAATCAGTCAGCTAGGTTTTACTCTCGTTTTGAACCGAATTTAAGTGATAAGCTCGTTTTTCTTTTCAAAAAAATACGATTATTCAGAGGTTGGGTTTTTTGTAGTGTTTATACTGTGCATATCTGTCCAATTGCTTGGACCACAAACCGCTTATATTAATATGAATTGTCTTGATCATTGAAGTTTGAAACAAAAACTAGATCTACATGCACTAATGAACATTATCAGGAATTCGAACATTTGACAATTGATACATCTTGAACAGGAAATTGACTTTTGATTTTGATTCTCAGGAGTTTGAAATTGAAAGTGAAAAAATGTTGTTGTTTGGGAAAGGGTTAATAAAATATATTTTGTCGTCTGCAACTCTTTTCAAATTGTATCACTCCAAAATATCGCAGTTTGGTTAATTGTTGATAAACATAAACCTAAGTACAATAAAACACTGGATGCTCAGAGAATGTGGTAATAGTCAGGTGGGAAATCGATGTGTAGGTGTTGCATCCATCTCAATATGACATACTGTTAAAAGTACTGTAAAACTACATTCGATCAGTCAGATTCTGCTTATCATCTGCCAAACAGAACCCTTGAATTGATAGAAAAGGCTTAGCATCTGAAATTGAACAGCAACCTGAACAAAAGGAGCTTGTAATTCAGATGTTTTTAGATCATTAAGTGCTTGGGGGTGAGCTATTGTGATCTCATATCATCTGTTTGCCTGTAAACAATTCTGTCGGGTTATTCTTGTCTCAAAATCTGAGTTATTGATCACAAATAACCAAAGTTCCCAAATATCATGGTATCATCCTCATGGCGACTTTTAGGAACTTCAGTTCTTTGATTTTTAGCTCCACTGGCCGAAAGCCAGCGAGCTATTGTCATGGCGGTGTGTCCGTCGTGCGTGCGTCTGTGCGTCCGAGCGTAAACTTTTTCTTTAAACATCTTTTCCTCCAAAACCTATGGGCAGATTTTGATGAAACTTGGTAGAAATGTTCCTTGGGTGACCCTTTTTTAAAATTGTAAAAGAAATTTTGATTGACCCCCAAATATGGGCGTGGCAGGGCGGGGCTTATTTTGAGCCCAAAATCTTTGAATGACATCTCCTCCTGAACCACTGGGCCGATTTCAACCAAACTTTACCAAAATGTTCCTTGGGTGACCCTTCACCTAAATTGTTCAAGAAATTTTGATTGACCCCCAAATATGGGCATGGCAGGGCGGGGCTTATTTTGAGCCCGAAATCTTTGAATGACATCTCCTCCTGAACCACTGGGCCGATTTCAACCAAACTTTACCAAAATGTTCCTGGGGTAACGCTTTTTAAAAATTGTTGCTGAAATCTTGATTGGCCCCCAAATATGGGCGTGGCAGGGCGGGCTTATCTGAGCCCGAAATCTTTGAACGACATTTCCTCCTGAACCATTGGGCTGATTTCAATGAAACTTTACCAGAATGTTCCTTTGGAGACCCTTTCCAAAACTTGCTCTCAAAATTTTGATTGGCCCATAAATATGGGTGTGGCAGTTTGGGGCTTATTTTGAGCCCGAATTCTTTGAAGGACATCTCCTCCTGAATCACTAGGCTGATGTCAATGAAATTTTACCAGAATGTTCCTTCTGTGACCCTTTTCAAAAATTGTATGCGAAATATTAATTAGCCCTTAAATATTGGCATGTCAGGGTGTGGCTTATTTTGAGCCCGAAATTTTTGAACTACATCTCCTGATGAAGGTTGGGCCAATTTCAATGAAACTTGAGAATTTTGGTGCAATGTGAGCCATACCCAGTTAATTAATATAAAATAGGTCTTAAGAGATTTCAAAGTGTTGTTTTCATTCAAAGAAAGATTCATTTAATGCAAGTCTAATGATGTTAAAGCCAGTGGAGCGATACAGGCCCTCTTGGGCCTCTTGTTCTTTGGCAAGAGATAGGACAGGAATTAAGCCATGGGTAGTGTCCCGCCATTACTCGCAATGATGATGTGATGTGACTGGCACTCATTCTTTTTGACTATTTTTCTCTCACCAATGGATTAATAACCGTAGACCAATGTGAGATAGCAGCTGGAGGCTAGGAAAGGATTTAGTGGTTGTACTGGTGAGAGAAATATCAGGAAACCATTGATTAATTGTTAGATATAACTGAAAAAATGTTGAAAGGGGCTTTAAACTCCATTCAATCAATGATGATGTGAAAAGAGGATATTAAATGGGTGATCATTGAATACCAAATTTATATAAAACAAGTCATCTTTACACAGATAAAAACAAGGCTGCATGAGTTTTCATCTGTTTTAGATGACGAATTTGATTAATTGGGTATTTAATGACCACAAATTTGATAATCTTTTTATAGAATGGTGCAAATTTTTGTGATAAAATTTCGACAACAAAACATAGAATACTGTTAATTGCAAAATGACCTCAGCACAACGAAAATATGACATTGATGTCTATTTTTAGCTTATTTGCATAGTTTTTCCTCTAGTGTATTATAACACCAGTGTAATACAAGTAAAAAATTGCTGTAATGTACAGCAAAGTGAATGTGTCGCCTTTAAAAAATGTTAGCCAAGTAATGGAAAATGGCTAATAGAAAAATTTGTGAACTCATTTAGAATGTTGTCTCTAGAGTGCACACAAGATTTTTTTTATCCCACTTGACCAAATTTCGAACTTCACAAAGATTTGATGGACAAACATTCTGACAAAGTTTCAAGACAATTGGGCGCAAAATGTGGCCTGTAGAGTAAACACAAGGTAATATAATAATAGGTTTAACCTATTGACGGGAAAAGTAATTTGACTTAAGTTTAAACTTATTTTCAGCAGACCAAAATAGGCTACCTATCAAAATCGATGGCTATTTGCTTTTTTTCCTCATTTAATTCTAGAGTGATTTTCTCCGTTACAGCAATTTCAATAATTGCTCAGAAGAAATTAGTCTATTATGAATGAAAGATACTCACTGAAATTGAAACATATTTTTTTGTAAAAAGATGCAATGGGGATCTTTAAATGTGAGCGCACGTATTATAGCAAGTGCATCAGGTCGGAACACTCAATATACATGGGTCCGTAGTCAGGTCAAAAACCTAAAGGATGGGATTCAGACTATATGTTAGCCGGCATAGATTTAGCTAAAATAGCTGCATTTACATTTTAATCTGAGAATATTACTATAGATTTCTCCTCTTTCAAGTCTTAACTTCGAGTATTGCTATAGATTTCATCTCTTTTCAAGTCTTAACTGGGAAAATTGCTATAGAATTCATCTCTATCAAGTCTTATCCCGCTTTTTACACCGTGTATCAACGTACACCGGATATAGCGATTAGTGAGTCGAGGGAAATATCTACGAAGTGGGATCCATGGTTAGTATTTCTTTTATTATTTCTGTGTTTGTTGTGTTTTTACTTAGTGAAAAACGAATTTACACCACTGAGGTAGTCGGTTATGTTTGTCTCTTTGGAAAACATGAAATAATTTGTTTCTGTCATAGAATAAAGGAAAATAAACCGTCTAATCACTGACAATTTTCTTGGCCTTCTGCGAAATCGAATGAAAATGCTCATATTTTACGTAACTGGCCCACGATTTACTTTGCTATACTTTCTTTGTTGTCCAAAGATTTTACATACTAAATTTTACTGCGAGATTATTTTTTGTTTTTGAAATATTTAGATAGGAAAAAATCTACCGGTGTACGGCCTATAGCAGACAATTTCAAATCAGTGTATGAACGGTAGAAAAAGTAGTGTACGAATATAGCTCAAGGGAAGAGTAAAATATCCTTACTAAAACGAGCGCAAAATAAAAAAATATGTATGAAAACGCCTACATGACTCTGTAGTAACATTTTGGCGTTTTCGATTAGGATTCTTTTCTAGTTTTTTTGCGAAAAACGGGGAAATCGTTAATCATATTGATTAAAAAATATAGATGATAATTATTTACAGAACTTTTTGAACATCTTAACATAATTATTCATTATATTGAAACATATTTTTAGCATGGTTTTCTTAGACAACGGCTAGTCCCGTTGCAGAAGGCAACTTCCTGTGAAACCAAGTTGTTTCGTTGAATTCAATTTATAAGCTAAAATTTCGCATTTCTACAGATTAAGCGTCAGGTTAATGTCAGACTAGTTTTACGAACTGTTTCAGAATCGGATAGCAGGTCGATTTCTTGTAATATATCAGAATACTATCATTTTAAAGTGTTTACCCTATCGTCCTGTGTCATTGAATAATCGCGGCGTTTTAACCATGGGGTCATTGATTTTTACAAGATACCTTTCTACATCAAAATATTAACCGATAGAGAGAAAAAAGATGTGATTTTTAACAAGGTTGTTAAAGAATCACGATTCCACCCAAAAAAAAATGAGCGGCCTCAGACGATTTATGATATTCACATGGTAATAATTAACGCGTATTTTCGAACCATGTTTATTCACGCACATCAATATGACCGATAATAATATTGAATTGACATATATTTCCTATATCCAATATCCCCGAAAAATAAGAACCAACGAATACGTTAGAAAAGACATCATCGAAATCCATTTCAAGCCTGTCTCAATTGTGGTTCAAAATGGAAGCGCTTGGGAACAATTTGATATTCGAAACGCATGACTGGTTGAAATACCGTTTACATACATCATGCAAACGTTCCCAGATAGGTAGGGGTATACAATAATAAATATAAATCGGATTGGTCTCTTTACCGTTTTGATATTGATAGATTAGCCGAAGCCACATACAATTGTTTTACAATCCAATTTCGTTTTGTAGATTAGTATAGTAAACCTACTACACAAAATCAAGACACAATCTCTTGCAGTCGAAGGCTGTTGCTGTAAGAAGTTCTTGGTGACAAAAGTTAGCTTAGTTTTAGAACGGATCTCCACATGGGGATTTCCATTTAGCATGGTACCGTTGCTTTAACGTTCTGCAAACGTTTTAATCGTAAACATATGACAGGGTTTGGCCAGTAAGTGTATACAAATTTATCGTAATCACAAGTCATGATACAAGGATACTAGTAAAATATTAATTACGAATCTCAGGCCTCAAGGTCCGCCCTGCCTTCTGAATGAAAACGTCCGAGAAACAATTTGCAAATTTTGCCCAACTCAGGCATTTGCGTGCAAAGCGCGGTATCATTTTCGAAAATAACAGGCGTTTTGGTAACTGAACACAGGGCTGGTCTGACTGCACAACAGGGACAAGGGGTGTGCAAAACGGACACGGCGGAAGAGCAAAGGTTTAGAAAGCTCTCAAAACTTTCTGAGCGGACGAACTTTGAGTAGGTGGGCCCTCGAAGTAAAGAGCGTATGCAAAGCCTATGCATCGGGTACAAAACAAATTCATGGCGTCTTTTCAGCGTATGTAACAATTTTCGTAAGTTTAACATCCTCAATTCACCAGTAAGTGTAATGCGTCCGTACCTTGTAGAAACAAGTTTAAGCAATAGGCTATGTGATAATAACCAAGCCGGTGCTGTAATATTCTTAACTTAAATCGAAACCCAATACAATGCCATAGATAACCTTTCCATCAACGTTTAAATTTGTAGAACTGACCTTTACCAGAGTGAAGATTATTTTGTGCATAAAGATTTGCCGAAATTTTTACCATCGCATTCGAAAAATATATCGCCGAATTAAGGGTAAAATAGACCCTCGTTGCAGACAGTTCACCAGACTCGATATGACGTCACTGTCCGGATTTCACAGTCATTGACCCAATTACACTAGACTTCACTTGGTTGAGCAGAAAGTGGGATGGATATGTTAAGTTTCATTGGCTAAAAAGCAAAGGCGATCGATAGAGACTTTGCTGTGCGTCTCAAACACCTAGAGCATTTAAATTGTAAAAGACCATTAACATAACAATACATACGCATGTTAAGAAAATTTACAGGGTAAGAATACGTATAATTTATAGGGGTATAATTTATGTAATAATTTGTTGTTGTTGTGTGTGTAGGGGGGGGGGGGGGGGGGTATGGATTCTAACATAATTAAAATCGACTGACTGACTGACTGAATTGGGTTTAACGCCGCTATCAACATTATTGCAGTTATATCTCGGCGGCTGGAGCACCTAACAATGGATCCCTGGTATTTCTCACACCAGTACTAACCGTACATTCTTTCCTGAAATTCGTGGGGTTATTACAATATCGCTTATTTTGTCCAAGCTGAACGAAACTAGCCATATTTATTAACTCTCTTTATGTAAATATACATTTCAGTTCTATAATAGTAATGTCTTAAGGAACCAATCATACGCTTAAAAATTAAAGTAAGTCTGTGAAATCGTGGTATTTTTTCTAGCGATTTGAATGTAGAATTTAATTTTTATGACTTTTGGGTGTTGTTTAATTTTCTGACTAAGTGTTTGGAATTAATTATGGGGTGCTGAGTGAGCGATTAAGAATGAATTTGATCCGATTGAGTGTCAATTACACAATGTTCATAACTGTTTTGGGTTAAGTTTTGCAGAGGTTTTAACTGGGCAGATGACAATTGATTACCTTGTTTCATGACATTAAATTTGTTATCTGCAGATCCGTACTATTGATATCTATAATCATTACAAACATCAGGGTTCTACGTTGAATGTTCTTGAATAAATTAATTATCTTAAACAAACTGGAGGATAATTGAATATCTCAGTCGGATAGCAGCTGGAGACTAGGAAAGTATGCAATGGTAATACTGATGATAGAAATAACAGGAATCTATTGTTGAGTACTCCAGTCGCCGCCACATGACTGAAATATATATAAATCGAGGGTTCAGCGCAAGACTATACTAAGTGTCTATATATTGTATAGACACTTAATACAGTTTTGCGCTGAACCCTCGAAATGCGGCGTTAAAACCCGTGTTAAAAATTTGTTAATATATGTTTGAATGGGACTTACTTTAAAAGTCTTACCGCGGCGGCTGGTGAACCTAACGACAACATCGATGCTGACAACAATTGGACAATGTCTATGCTTCGGATATACCCATGAAGCACGGCCGTGATTAAATTGATTAAAAAATCGTATTTCAATTTTGTTATCTAATCATACGACGACAACTACGGTACCGACAACAAATGGACAATGCCCATGTTTTGGATATATCCATGAAGCTTGGCCATGTTTATACTGATAAAAGCTATAGGGGCATTCAAGATAAAACACAAATGATTCTCACCGAAAGAATGGTCACTATTTACAATTGAAATCAAAATTATATCTTCAAACTGAGTAAGGGATAAAAGAGCAGTAACAGTACGACTCGTCTGATCTTGATATCCAAAATTTGGAAAGGATGAAAGAGATACCAGTAGTGCTGAGTTTCTTTGCTCTTTAAGACGAGACAGAGAAAATGACAGCGAGGATCTAGCTGATCCCAATTTATGCATATCATACTTGTCTAAAGCCTGTTTAAAAGCACACAACTACCAAGGTTTGACTATAACATTATACTGAAACAGGTATTCATTTCTGGTAAAGATTAAATTAGTCATGACAACTGCATTGGTGAGGGAAAAAGGCTCCATCGAATGTAAAAAAGACAAAAAGATAACTTTATACATCAAACACGTTTTAATTTAGCGCTAGACAATCCATTTAAGAAATATTTTTTCTAGCTATAGGCCGTACACCATTAACGGGAGATTTGCTATACGACGTACACCATCTCCCTATAGGCCGTACACCGGGAGAAGAAACAACATGTGAATTTATCGGTATATTCACTTCATACAAAAGGCAGGAGTGTTTCTAGTGATTTTCTGTGTTGTGTTAGGCAATTTATCATGGGTTTTAGCATGAGAAACTCTAAAAATTCAGTCTAAACAGTATTTTCGCGATGGACAAACGGAAATCATCGGTGATTAGGGGGGTATTTTTTTTAATTGTAGCCGCTTATGGATGCTAACCAATCATTTGATACGGGTTGATAGCTACATGATTATATCAGTAACGCATGTCATGTTTGTTTACAGGAAAGTTTTACGTGATTTAACAAAAAAAAAGAGAAAAACGCTCACCTTGTACAACACCCCGTTACATTTCCCTCGACTCACTAATCGCTATATCCGGTGTACGTTGATACACGGTGTTTTACCCCGACGATAAAACTCAACAACAATGACGTTGTTTTAGCGGGAATAAGTAGCGTCATACTTCCCCAAAGTGCAGAATGACCTCATTTGCAGAAGGTAAAAAGAAAATGTCATTAAGACGAGATTCTAAGCAAAATTGTGCTTCTTTTTCAATGTTAGGCTGATTCTTATCCTAATTTTTCGTTTTCTTCAATTTAAATTTTGATAAAGATCGACGGAAATAAAATCAAAGAAAAAAAGTAAATAAATTTAAATAAATAATAAAACAAAATAGCGAAATATCGCGAGATTATCATTCTCCATGTAGGCTGCCAATGAGAAAACAAAACAAACTTTGACGGTATATGTTCTCTCTGTTTTTGATCATTTAAATATTTTAAACGCGTTAGTTAGAAGCAGAAAAAAGCGCCAAAGGGCCCGAACTTTGCGTTACTTTTCCCGTATAACTAAATTTTAACTCCCTGGAGCCAACATTGACCTCACTTGACCCAATTTTGAAGTTGAGCGAGCTTAGATGGAGACTAACATTCTGACCAAGTTTCAAGACCTTTGGGACAAAAATTTGCACTCACTTGACCCCACTTGACCCAATTTAGAATATGACCGAGATTTGGTGAAGACAAACATTCTGGCCAAGCTTCAAGATACTTGGGCCAAAAATCGGGGGCTAAAGTGCACACAAGATGTTGACGGACGACAGGGACGGACGCAGCTCGATCACAATAGCTCACCATGAGCACTTCGTGCTTATATGAGCTAAAAAGTGGAACTTGTCATCTAACTAATTTGGTATTTCAATACAGATTTACCCTTATCCATCTATATCAAAATTATCTATAGTAAAAAATGGGTAAAAATCAAGAACTTTACCATAAAGTTTTACATTTGTAAGGAAGTTCTCTTAAATTTCTTCCAAACTTAAATGTTTTGCCTTTTAAACCAAACCCTGCATTAGGAGAAAAACCGTAAAAAATAGACACTATCAGTGTTGGTTTTTCTTTTGTTGTTAAATTAAAATGAAATATAAATAGATATTTGATTTTAAAAATGTGAAAAATGCCAAGATAACAGGATGGGAAAGGATTTTACATCCTCTACTACACCAACTTGTGAATGATCTTAAAGCAAAGTCTGGCATAACATTTCCCCACAGAAATTAAGTAGAAAGCAAAATGTGTTGCCTTAGGCCAAGATCACACTTCATCTCTATCCAGGCTGATCTTGGTCTATTCTGTCTAAAAAAAACTGTTCAACTTTTTTTGTGTTGTTCTTAATATAAAATCTAAAATCAATTTCAGAATGCGAAAAATCAAGATTACATTTTCCACTCTTTTATTTGACCTTTAGTAACGTGACAAAGATTTTATTATTGAAGGACAAATGCCGTCTACAAATCGATATGATAGCGCAGACAGAAATAAGAGTTGAAACATCTGGGCTCCCCTCATATCTAACAGATCCAATTAAATGATAAATGCATTTGAATAAAAAAAAAAGAAAAAAAGGCCGGGACCTTGTTACAGAATTCATACTTAAATTGCATCTTTCACATAGTCCTGTGCGCTTTGCGCTGTCTGATAGGTGTTCATGAATATTTCACATCACGGGCCGTGACCTGTTATATACGACTCTCATTTACCGGCAGTCAGTAAAAAAAAATCTTTGATGCCGTGATGTGTCTGTAATATGTTGTTATTTCGAACCTTTGACGTCTGGTAACGAGTTACAGATTTAATTTACAAAAATTACCACTTAAATATTTTGATCTTATAGAAAACAGAACTTCGATTTTTATGATTGATTCATCTGTGAAAGCAACAAATTTCTATATTCAAATAACAAAGTAACAAAATAATCTCGACAGATTGATTAAGAAATTTTATGTTTTCCATGCAAAATGGATTTCTTTTCAAGATTCCGATGCTTATCAACCACAAACAATTCGATCGGAAAAAACACAAAAATAATACTCTTTCATGTAACCGATTCGCGTAACAAGAAATATTAAATCAGTGGTTCTCAATGCTCGTTGCAAACGATTGCTAATGTTACATTATAAAGAAATGGTGTAAAAAGCAGTTTTTCGTAACGTCACCTACTCATTTTCGAATTTCTTTCTAGACATTAATCATCAAATTAAAAAGGTCTATAAGTGAACTAACAGCGCTAGAATATTATACAATAAAGTCATTTCCTTCCATTAACTTCCATTCCATCCTAACGCATGCGCAGTTGTTACCATGCAGAAACGTGCATGGTAAAAATCAGTTTTTTCTGCCCCAGTTTCGGAGGGTAGCGTAGATGGGTCAGGTTTACCAGTCTACCATTTAGATCACGTAATAATTTCAATAGTCACATGGCCGGTAATGTGACCTTCCGAAGATACCCCAGAAAACACGAATAAAAACGAGTTTTCTCATTTCGTAATCAAATCATTGGGTACTAGTCAACTAGGCCTATCGAATAACTCGGCCCAATCAACTCGGCCTCAACATATAGTTTACAGAAATATATAGATTATTTTCCCAAAGTATGTACAACTTTTGGACGAACGATGTTTCCTCGTAAATGAATGAAGATCGAATACTCTTGTATTTGTGTTAAAGTACTGAATAAATAATCGAAAATGGGGTCGAGTTATACGTTGGGCCGAGTTGCCGAAGGGCCGAGATGAAAATGGGCGGAGTCGACAAGTCATCAAATAATATATCGGTTTAAACGGTTAGGGTTTAGACGTAAGTTTTATGGGCAAACCGGAAGAGGGGACTATCAAGTGATCTGGACAAAATCAAACATTTAATACTTTGTATTCACGAAAATCGTTGTTTTGCGAGATGAGATGACATTTATTATAGGTTTTATAGGACTGCTTTGAAATTTTATCTTGTAAACAATCGTTGTGTAGAATACAGTTGCAATTCTAAGGTAAAATTAATTGTCCCTCATGACGAAATATCTAAATTTAGAATGAGTATACTACAATGAGTGTCGCCCATGGGGCGACACAATAAAGAATATTCAATGGTCTTATTCCATTCCTGCGATGCAGGTCATATTATAATTTAAATTCTCTATAAAGTAGAATGTAGCCCCCATACAAACCTACCAAACAAAAAGATGAAAATCACAGATCTCCCATCTTGATCATCTGATATACAAGTTAACAGGTATCAGAGGGGAGATGGTCGACTAGATGGGTTTTGTAGCTGTAATAAATCACAGGAAATGTTTGTAACTTGACTGGTCAAACAAACTAATGGTGAATGATAACAAGAGATTTACCATGATAAAAGTCATCCCCTTGTCATTCGGCCACACGCTGGATTGTCAAATACGAATGTTATCATAGCTTACCCAAAAATGTTAAATGACAGTTTTAATTCTTTAAACTTAATTGTTAACTTAAAATTATTAGCCATTTGTGAAATTGTTTAAAACTTTCATTGTTAAAACTAATCGAGGCATAATGCAAAAGCCATTATTATTCAGCATGTTGGAAAAGCATTGTGATTTACTGGTATGACAAAAACATAGTTGCATCACTAATGATGCAAATTGGCATCTAGATTCCTAAATTTCTGCCAAAATAATGGATAATAATCTGTGTACTTAGTTACTCTAGACATTTATAATTTTGTCTACGAGAACAAAAGCAGTTATTTCTGTGGTTCTAATGTATTGTTCATGCACTTAATTTGATTCACTTGCACAACATGATTTGAGCCTGTGCGTGGGATTTCCAACAATTTCAAATAACCACAAAGCAAAGACTCTGACCAGCCTGTGCATCCGCACAGTCTGCCCAGAGTCTTCACTATGCGTTTTGTAGATAGATAAGATCTCAAAGTATATGTAGACCATCAGGTCACTTAATATTTACAGTATGTGACTGTCTAGGCTGCTCAATGTTTGCACATCACACACCTTTCAAATTGTTGGAAATGTCACACACAGGCTCATAATTTTCATTTTTGCTGACTACTTTTGTGTTCGTCAGTCCATGAGAAGATGTGCCATTAGAAGCAAATTAACAAATCTCTCTAGGGTCAAGGTCATAATTCATGGTTAAATGTTAAAATTAGGCTTGTCCATAGCATAGTTTTCACATTAAATTGATGGATTTTAATATAGTTAGACATGGTTCTGACATTTCCAACAGTTTCATGTGCATGTGATGGAAATTTGTTGAACAGCCTGGTGAGTCAGATAGAGCTCTAGAGATAATCCCATTGGGATTGTGATCAGAAACAATTGGTCAGTAGCCATATATTGAGCACAGTGTGAAGACTCCAATCAGACTGTGTGGCTGCACAGTGGCTGATCTGAGTATGTTGCAGTCATATGAAATTGCTGGGAATATAAAGCACAAGCTTATTTGTAGTACAATTGTGGTCTCATTTTGTAGCTCAAACTCATTTTGAGCCATTTGAAATAATCTTTTGAGTAGATAGAGTCTTTGCTACTGGATTCAAAATGTATAGATGACAATTTCAGAAGTTTTTGTCCAGGCATAATTCTATCTGGAAGGTTTTGCAATTAGTTCAACAGCTTGATCCATTAAACGATTCCTTTGCGTGGCTGGGCTATCAAAACCTCGTAACTGGAGCTTTTTCAAGCTGTAGTTACGAGGTTTTGATTGCCCCTGAGCCACAATTTTACTTTTCTGTTTCCTTGCTGTAAATGATACAGTTGAAAATCAAGGTAGATGAAAGTTATTTGGAAAGGAAAATTGACATTATGCAAAGTTTATCTACTTGATCAGTCAGGTATCAATTCTCATGGAACTTGCTCACTTCAAACTATTTGGTTCCAGCAATTTGTTTTATGTTACTAATTTTAAAATGCCTATTACCCTCTGGAAATGAAAATAGGTTTGCCTAAAATTGAATATCACAAATATTGGTGGGAATATCACAATTTTTGCAGCACCATAGGGGTTGAGTTCAAAGTTATTTGTACAACTGGAGAAGTTAATTACATAAAACATGCAAAAACACAAAAAATGAGTTTAAGAAGTTTCTGGTAATGAACGTAAAATGACACGGTAAAATTCATAGAATGTTTAGGTCTGACAAGTTACATTTTTAAGCCCTATGGTGATACTTAGCACATGTTAGGATAGATTAAGAAGACTGTGCACACATATGCACTGTGAAAAATGAACATTCTGATTGTCAAAACAGATTTATTGTGCATTTTCACATAACTTCAATGCTTGCCTTCAAATGAATAGTTTTCAAAGCCTTGGAAAAAAGCCCTTGGTATACACTCAAAACCTTTCCACCTTAACCTGAGAATTTTCTTCTTGTAGGCTTCACTGTTCATATTGATGGTTCAGCACAAAACAGATGTGACTGCCTATATGTTTATAGGCAGCTACAATTGTTTTGTTCAGAGCCATGGATATGGACACAAATGCGAATAAACGGATGGTTGATATTTTTTTATCAAAGTATACATATGATTTGAATTGATTTGATTTAGTCAAACCCTCTTTTTCTTTAAGTGACTTTTGGACTTAAAGCAGTATGTTTTAGAGAATTTAATTTCAGCAGGAGACGTAATATTATATATTATGCTCTTTATCTTTTTTTTATGCAATTTAGTTAAATGATTTTCTTTATTTCACACATTTAATCAGTCACTAATTTCATAAGAGATTAATGGCAAAATGAAACTCCAACTTTTATTGCTATTGATAGTAACCCATTTACTTTGATTGTTTGTTAGAATGTTTTCTTTTCGCTTCTTTAAACAATCTTTCAGTTATATCGCAGCAGCTGGAGCACCTAACAAAGGATTCCTGGTTCTCACACCAGTACTGCCATCACATCCTTTCCTAGCCTTCAGCCACTTTCCCATGTATGTCTATAATTATCAACCAATTAGTGGTTGACAGATAGTTGGAAAGCCTATTTGTTTTGAATTTATCATTCCAAGAATTTCAGTCCTTAAATGCAAATAATCACTGAAGTTGGCCAAAACAATCAAAGGTTTGGTGCTAAACTATTGTAAGTGCCTTTAAATTTAAAGGCACTTACAAAAGTTTTTGCTCTGAACCCGCAAAGTGCTAGCTGTCAAATTTTATTCAGAATCTTTTCAATTCTCTTATAATCATGGAGGGAGTAATTGCTCAAATTGGCAGAATGGCCCAGAAAAGGAATCTGTACCAAATTATTGTATGTGCCAATAAGTTTATAGGCTTTTACAATAACTATGCACTAAACCCTGAAAATGCTCTAAATTTTTTATCCTGAACCTGTACTGCCTTTATCATAGAGGGATAGCAGAGTAATGGCTCCCCCACCATCTTCCAGCTGTTCTGTTGACAGACTGGACAAAATGCATACACATACTGTACAAACCTGGGATGTTCCTAAGATCTTTATCAGAGTAGTGAAAGATCTCACAGAGTTCTTTGACCTCCTACTTAATATCAACTTTTTGTTTAATCACTTAGGTTTTCTAACTATATTTCAACTTAAAATGCAATTACAAAAATTTAATTATTCAATCAACCAATCTATCAATATAACAAACCAAATCAAACCGTATCAGTTTGGAAAGCAAGTGTTCAAGGATTGTCCAGTTACAGATGCGAAAAATGCAATTTTTCTAGAATTTGGATCTAGAAATACTGAAGTTTTAACCTTGTTATATACACTATAGTGTCTGGGTAATTGTCACTAAAAATGATAGTTACAACCACTAAAATCTAGGTTGATAGTTTTTTGTGGCACATCCTTCAGTAATCAGGTAAATAAATTAATTGTTTTATCTGTAACTCTATCCTTAAATCTAATGGCTGATTGATAATACTTAAATTTAATGGTTTATACTGATAGTAGTTTATAAATAAATTTTATGTCTGATTCAAATTTTATACCAAAATTTAATAGTTGATTAGTAATTTATACAAAAATATAATGGCTGATAGTTAACTTATACTTGAATATAATGGCTTGATAATGATTTTTACATTAATTTAATGGTTGACTCCATACTTACTTTTAATGGCTGATAGATAATATATACATAAATTTAATGGCTGATTGATAACTAATACTTAAATATAATCGCTGATTGATAAACACATGTATGGGCTCTTAAATTGTGATACTGCATGACTCCAGAGCTGTTAAATTTAGCTTCAAAATCCATTCTGCCTATGTTCTTTGATAATTTCATATATCTGTTTACTAGGTAGAAAGAAGATTTGTTTTAACCCTTGCCATGCTGAATAAATTTTGGCTAAAAATCTTCATTAAAATCAAAGGGCAAAAAGCACTGAAAGTACCAACTGTAGGTCAATTTTTATTTGAAAACTAAATCTATTGACAATTCCAGTTTAAAAGTGAGAAACATGTGGTGTAGACTAACATCAGACTGCACTTATGTACAGGCTGATGTTTGTCTATAGCTCCTGCCAAAGCAGGAATATTCTGGGTTCAGCATGACAAGAGTTAATAATTTAAAGTAACATAATAGTCTATTGGTTACCAAATTCTTGTTACTTTAGCTTATTCAAGCTAAATTTACAAGACTTTTTGTAACCCATTGGTGATATGATAAACTTGATATGTGGTAATGAGTTGCTGAATAAAATCCCAAGTTTGTCACAATCTTTGCATTTTTAGCTCACCTGAGCACGAAGTGCTCAAGGTGAGCTTTTGTGGTAAGGTGGATGTCCGTCGTGTGTCGTGTGTCATCCGTCGTCCGTCGTCAACATGTACCTTGTATGCACTCTAGAGGCCACATTTCTTGCCCAATCAACCTGAAAATTGTTAAGAATGATTGTCTTGATAAAATCTCGGACAAGTTCGAAATTGGGTCAAGTGGGGTCAAAAACTAGGTCACGGGGTCAAATCTTAGAAATATCTTGTATGCAATCTAGAGGCCACAGTTTTTGCCCAATCAACCTGAAATTTGGTCAGAATGATTGTCTTGATAAAATCTGGGATAAGTTTGAATTTGGGTCAAGTGGGGTCAAAAACTAGGTCACGGGGTCAAATCTTAGAAATATCTTGTATGCACTCTAGAGGCCACATTTTTTGCCCAATCAATCTAAAATTTGGTCAGAATGATTGTCTTGATGAAATCTCGGACGAGTTTGAAATTGGGTCAAGTGGGGTCAAAACTAGGTCACAGGGTCAAATCTTAGAAAAACCTTGTATGCACTGTAGAGGCCATATTTTTAGCCCAATCAACCTGAAAATTGGTCAGAATGATTATCTTGATAAAATCTCGGACAAGTTTGAATTTGGGTCAAGTGGGGTCAAAAACTAGGTCACAGGGTCAAATCTTAGAAAAACCTTGTATGCACTCTAGAGGCCACATTTTTTGCCCAATCAATCTAAAATTTGGTCAGAATGATTGTCTTGATGAAATCTCGGACAAGTTTGAAATTGGGTCAAGTGGGGTCAAAAACTAGGTCACAGGGTCAAACCTTAGAAATATCTTGTATGCAATCTAGAGGCCACAGTTTTTGCCCAATCAACCTGAAATTCAGTCAGAATGATTGTCTTGATAAAATCTAGGATAAGTTTGAATTTGGGTTAAGTGGGGTCAAAAACTAGGTCACGGGGTCAAATCTTAGAAAAACCTTGTATGCACTCTAGAGGCCACATTTTTTGCCCAATCAATCTAAAATTTGGTCAGAATGATTGTCTTGATGAAATCTCGAACGAGTTTGAAATTGGGTCAAGTGGGGTCAAAAACTAGGTCACAAGGGTCAAATATTAGAAAAACCTTGTAGACACTCTAGAAGCCATATTTTTTGCCCAATCAACCTGAAATTCGGTCAGAATGATTGTCTTGATGAAATCTCGGACATGTTCGAAATTGGGTCAATTGGGGTAAAAAATATGAGGGCACAGGGTCAAATATTAGAAAAACCTTGTAGACACTCTAGAAGCCATATTTTTTGCCCGATCAACCTGAAAATTGGTCAGAATGATCATCTTGATGAAATCTAGGTCGAGTCTGAAATTGTGTCAAGTGGGGTCAAAAATGAGGTCACAGGGTCAAATCTTAGAAAAACCTTGTAAGCAGTGTAGAGGCATCATTTTTTGCCCAATCGACCTGAAATTTGGTAAGAATTCATTATCCTTTCTAAATCTACTTTAAACAATTTTTGACAGTTCATTCAGGTGAGCGATTTAGGGCCACTATGGCCCTCTTGTTGTATGTAACTTTTAACACCCAGTAAATTGTTTGTTGGATAAAACCGTTACAAGTTAATAAAAGCAATTAAATGATAGAAATCTACTAGAATCTGTTTAATTTCTATGTAAACATATCCTTCAGAGCCAAGATAGAATCTCGAGAGCAGATTGATCCCAGAATTTCTGAACTGTAGGACCCTAATTTGAATTTTTTATCTAGAATGCAAACTAAATCTGGTGTAATTGATTATATGAATGTCTTGAGATGCTGTAATTGCTATTTTAGCAATTTGTCTGTGAAAAATTATTGAAATCACAAAAAAATCAAGTATTTCTGCGAAAACTCTTGCCTTGACATGAAATCAAAGGGAAATTAAAGCTTAAAATGATAAGAAATTCAAAATTTTTAAGCTTCCCTAAGAAATTAAGTCTTTTGTCATGCTTAACCTGAAATGTTCCTACTTTGGTAAGGGTATAAACAAAGAGGATAATGCACATATTAGCAGGCTTATCTTAGTCTTTGCTACTTATTATTCCACATGCCAGAGTAGTTTAAAAAACTATATTTTTGAAAGAAATAATGACCCACTTTTTAGCTCACCTGAGCACGAAGTGCTCAAGGTGAGCTATTGTGGTTAGGTGGATGTCCGTCGTGCGACGTCCGTCATCCGTCGTCAACATTTGCCTTGTATGCACTCTAGAGGCCACAGTTTTTGCCCAATCAACCTGAATTTTGGTCAGAATGATTGTCTTGATAAAATCTCAGACGAGTTCGAAATTGGGTCAACTGGGGTCAAAAACTAGGTCACAGGGTCAAATCTTAGAAAAACCTTGTATGCACTCTAGAGGCCACATTTTTTGCTGGATCAACCTGAAATTTGATCAGAATGATTGTCTTGATGAAATCTAGGACGAGTTGGAAATTGGGTCAACTGGGATCAAAAACTATGTCTTAGGGTCAAATCTTAGAAAAACCTTGTATGCACTCTAGAGGCCACTTTTTTTGTTCAATCAACATGAGATTTTGTCAGAAGTATTGAATTGATGCAATTTTTGATGAGTATGAAATTGGGTCAACTGGGGTCAAAAACTAGGTCACGGAGTCAAATCTTTGAAAAACCTTGTTAGTCAACCTGAAAATTGTAAAAAAGGTATTATCAGGTTGTACAGAGGCAGAAGAATATTGAAAAAATTTAGACAGTTCATTCAGGTGAGCAATTAAGGGCCACTATGGCCCTCCTGTTGTGCATCCAGTGGTTCAAATTCAAAGAAACTTCTAATTTTAAAGTACATGTAATTGAGCCCGTGCGCGAAATTTGCAATAATTTGAAACGAGCGTGAAAGGCCAACATTTAACAGTCTTAATAGCCCAAAAGAGTAAATAGAAGATTGCCTGACTGTCTAAAGACACTTCGAGACCTTACCTATCTATAGAGCACAGAGTGATGACTCTGGTCAGACTGTGCAGCTGCACAGGCAGGCCAGATTTTTTGCTTGGTGCTCTCTTAAAATTGTTGGAAATGTCACACACAGACTCAATTGTCTTTTTGAAGTGGATACTTACATATAATAATGTTTAATTGTGGACAAATAATAAATTATTTCCAGCAAAAAACAATTTTTTCATCTGTCACATTTTTTTTTGAAAGCTCAATTTTCTGATCTAAAAGTGGGATTGTGTGGGAATGGGTTGAACTTATAGTTGAGATCTAAGATAAGATGAAGTCCCTTTATCATTTATGAGCAATAAAAAACATATCGTTTGAAATGGTGCAGGAAATTATGAGTGAAATATTTGACTGCCTGCAAAGTATTTTAAATGTTTTATTGACCATAAAGTCATAAAGTTATTTCCCTTTTGTTTTTCAGGAGACATTGATCGAATGCAGATACAGTATATTCTCAACCCTGGCTCAAATGCGACATCAGATAGCTTCTTTTTCAAGGTTTCAGATAAAGGTGAGTTGGCGTTTCTTAATCCTTGTCATGCTGATCCCAGAATATTTCTGCTTTGGCAGGAGCCATAGACAAACATCAGCCTGCACCATTTTTGCATGATTTTCGCAAAACTTATAGCCTCTAATATAGCCCCCATCCCCAATTAGATATCAGGATAATTTCAAAGGAGAGTAAAATGTGACTTTTCCGACCAAACATTAAGCATTTGTGTTTATTCAATGCTTATATATAGATTGATGATTTTCACTAAGTTTTGCTCTGATTTGCCGAAGATTTACAGTTGAGAAGATGTGGAAAAATTGGGAAAATACAATTGCATTTTCACCAACACCGGCCAAGATAAAAACTGGTGGATCTGTACAAGATTATTCAAGGATAAAGTGCTTTTGCAAGATGATTGCAATACCGTTACAATTCGTCATATCAACTTATAAATGAAATAGCGAGGATATCATTCTGAAACTTTTCTCTCTATAGTTTACTCTAGCTGTTGCTGGGAAGTAAAGTGAAATAATATGAAACATTTGAATCTGATCAAGTGACCTCATTGGTAGCTAGGCCATCACCAGCTTTGTGAAATATGAAACTAACTCATCAAACTTAACAGTTATGGCCACTGATCACAATCTTTGCGGCCAATCTTTGATCCAGGTTAATTATCAAAGTAGTCTCCTGCTGTTTATTGATTATGAATGGATGGATCAGTTCAAAACCATTGTAAGTACCTATTTTACATAGGTACTTACAATGATTTTGCACTGATTCCTTTACATGAAAAATGGCCACAATAAATATCATGATATTAATTTTAAAGATTAATACAAAACTATTGTAAATGGATCGTTTTGTATGATATAGTTGGAATAGTTTTATGCAAATTTTTGGAAATACATGTATAAGATTTATTTGGCAAGAATGATTTTGATATTTGGACCACCCATTATATACTGTCATCAATAAATTTTGATAATTGAAAAAAATAGTATTTATTATGCTAAACATATTCAAGTTGCAGGCAAGCTAATAAATATTCTGTCATTACAAAGAAATATAAATTGTAAATTATACAGATGCAAATTATATCATTACAATAACCTAGTGCATTGGTACCAGTAACAATTATTTATTGTTTTTAGCATTATAGAAAAGGCAAGATATGGATATTACTGTCATTTCAAAGAAATATAAATTGTAAATTATACAGATCCTAATGATATAAACTTTTGAATATTAGCCTGTGCGTGAAATTTCCAACAATTTCAAATATGCACAAAGCAATGACTCAGACCAGTCTGTGCATCCACACAGTCTGAGGGTGGCCAGTGTCTTCACTATGCACTTAGTAGATAGATAAGATCTCGAAGTATTTTAAGACCATCAGTTAACTTTATAAATACAGTATGTGGATATCTACTCTTTTCAACATTTGCACCTCATGAACATTTAAAACTGTTGGAAATGCCACACACAGGCTCATGTGATACCAACATGTAAATGATATTTTGAGTCTAAAAGTTTGTTCAGTTTATTCAGGTTAGACTCTAAGTCAAATTATTGGCTCGGATATTTTTGGGGGAATTGCCAAACATGTCTGAAACATGATCACATTTTGTGATATCTCTGGTTCTACTTAAGGCATTCGCTTGAAACTTGGCACACATGTTCACATTTTGTGATATCTTTGGTTCTACTGAAGGCATTTGCTTGAAACTTGGCACACATGTTCACATTTTGTGATATCTCTGGTTCTACTGAAGGCATTCGTTTGAAACTTGGCACACATGTTCACATTTTGTGGTATCTCTGGTTCTCCTGAAGGCATTTGCTTGAAACTTGGCACACATGTTCACATTTTGTGATATCTCTGGTTCTACTGAAGGCATTCACTTGAAACTTGGCACGCATGTTCACCATCAGAAGAGCCACCTTTACTATCAAGAATGATAACTTTAGATGCATTTTGTGCAAATTATGCCCCTTTTTCATGTAAGATTTTCATCCAGCATTTGACAGCTGCGTAAAGGCACCTTTGGGCGGTGCTCTTGTTAAATTCACTGACTTAAGCTTGGAATTTCATAGGTCTTATGAAATATTAGAGGGGATGGAAACATTCCAATGAGTACCCAAAACATAGGGTTTGTTGCAGGTTTGATATTTATTAATTAATTTGATTTAATTCAAGTCAATGAGATCTCAAGTCAATTACCAATATACCCAGTTCTATCTGTATAAGTCTGGCTTCAATAAAGTTCTAATACATTGTCAATTCATCGAAGATTTAGGAAGTAGACCCGTAATAGTTCCACAATATTTCTGAACTTATAAATAATCTTTCACAATGTTGACCAAGGATTCCTAATGAAAATCATTAGGAAACCTCTGTCAACATTGTGAAAGTTCATGAGTTCCAAAATGTCGCGAAACTATTACAGGTCCACTACCTTAAGGCCAATACAGGAATTTGAACTTGAATTCAAGGCAAAATATGGAAAATAAGGAAGGCAAACTGCCTATATTGTCAAGGTTCAATCCCATTAATTTGTCAGCTGTCACACCAAAATCTAATTTGTCAAATTTATGTACATGAACAATATCCTTGGTTTTCAATTTAACTTTGTATCATATTCTGGATTTGATACAATTAATATTTTGATTCTGGGTTACAAAAACCTCCATACTTCAGCTTAAATAAGCTGGAGTTACGAGGTTTTTGTTTGCCCTACGATTAAGTATGTCATTGGACATATGTATATTTTGGTCTTAAAAATGTCTTCTAATGATTTGAATCATGGCAGATCATGTTAAGTCTGTATTGGTCATTAATCTTGCAAAAAATTATTTGTATTTTGATAGAAAATGATTTAAGGAGGAATTAATCCGGTAGAAATAATTTTACACAAGTTCCTAGCATTGCAGGAATGACAATTAATGAGAAGAAAGGATGATGGGTAAATTGATAAATTATATTATGAAATGATGAAATAATATCATACACCTGACAGATAGATAAATCTTGGAATGACAGTTCATCACTTTTCTTTGAGAATTCGCAGAATTAATTTCCTGCGTAGCTTACTTGACAAAAAAGGATCACACCCTTGTACTTGATGTTTTAGAAGTTTGGCAATTTAAAAGAAAAAAAGATATATGATCGAGGCAGTGTGTGACATTTCCAACAATTTCATATATGTGTGCGTGATGAACAGATGTTGAGTAGTCTGGACAATCATGCAATGCATGAAAAGTTATTATTGGTTATGAACAGTGGCTATTAGTGCATTGAAGACCCTGATCAGACTGTTCAACTGCACAGGCTGATCTGCGTCTTATAACCTTGTGCACGAATAAAAAATTGTTGGAAATGCCACACACAGGCTCCGATAATTGTACACTTATTTCAAGTACATTGTACCAATTTCATTGAAGACTAAATTTATTTGGATAGTCAAATACTGGCATAATCTAAGGATCTTAAGAATTAACTTCATTCAATAAATTTTATGAGCCTGCTTGTGAGAATTCCAACAATTTCAAATATGCACAAAGCAAAGACTCTGATCAAGCCAGTGGGCATCCGCACAGTCTAGCAAGAGTCTTCATTATGCATTTAGTAGACAGATATGGTTTCAAACTATTTGTAGACAGCCAGGTAACTTGATCATTACACTTTGTGGCTGCCTGGGCTGCTCAATGTTTGCCCCTTACACACATTTCAAATTTTTAGAAATGTCACATACAGGCTCATATTTATTTGGTGGCATATTGGAATAAGTGGGTCCAGGGTTTGATTCCCAGTAGCGGCCCACATCCTTTCCAACATTATCATCTCCCGCCAATGAGTCGATAAACTTTAACTTATGTTGGATAAGCTGATATAGGCTTGGAAGGGTCACATGTCCATGGTCACTTAGGTACAGATTAAGAAGCCCTGGGTAATGCCAATTAATTTATTTGAAATCTTTATTTCTAAATAAAATCCTATGTTGTGTGTATAATCTTTGGATTCATCTCATCAAGATGATTCTACTCATTACCAATAACATAAGATTTGTGCAAGTTAAATTAAATATCTGAATTTGAAATCCTAAATACCCCCTCTACCTGATGTTCAGGAGTATTTAAGTTTCAGCAATTGAAAATGGTAAATAGAGGCGTTGATCTCCATTCAAAAATACAAACTTATGATAAGAAATAATATTACATATAATTGACAGATATAACAAATCTTGGCAGGCAGCTCATTATATTTCTTGCAGTAATTCATGGAATTAATTTCTTGCATAACTATGCAGGTATATTTAGATTGAACCCCCTATAATTATAATGAAATTGTCATTTAATGAATAGAAAAAAAATTAATTCTGATTACATAACAGAATTGGAGCAAAAACCCCAGAAATAAAGGTATTCAAGCTGATTATACACAAATTTCCAGACTCCATCTATGTGTTGTCATTTAAAATTTTTCATGCTGTTTGTTAAGGTCAAGGTCAATAATCTTGGGGCACATTGTACATTTTTTTCGAAATTTCTTTCATTAATATTTAAAAGAATTTCTTTTATAATATAATGGACAATTCAATTAGTAACTTTTCAGTTACAAAATTAATTAGTGACTTTTGCGTATCATGACAGTTGCCCTCAGAATTTTTTTTTTTGCATTATTGTAAAGAACAAATATAATTAAACTATTTAACACATTCTCACTAAGTCCCACACTTTTATTCACCTGAAGAAAAAAAGCTTCAGAAAATATTGTGGATAATGAAGAAATGCTTAAGTGTTACTTGTAAGCAATTTTTCATTGTGCACGATGAGTTTCTACTCAAATGATCACTTTATTTGCTCTAATAACAGCACCCTTCCTAATAGTAGCACCCCTACATTTTTCACTAAGAAATCCCATTTAAAATGCCTAAATTTTAGGATCTTTTTTGGATTTCTTCTCTCATATGAGATAAATTTCCTGTATAAAATCATTTATATGTTTGTTTAGGGGAAATTCACCTCAAATTAAATGGAAATGGGCCACAAAGACATAAATTTTAAATACTTAATTAAAGCTCCAGAACCATGCTATGTATAGCTCTCTGGAGCCTTTATTAGGAGAAATACGTAAAGTTTTTTCAAAATTCCTTACCTGAACATTGGTGTCTGAAACGTCTTTTAAATTGTACCAGTCTAAAAACTTTTTCCATCTGGTAATGAATTAATAAGTACTGCTGCTAAGAAGAAAGGACCCTCAATGGATTTCAGGGGATCACATGTGAGAGTGTGAATTAAATCCTATCTCTTTCATGTTAATATTCAAGTCA
Organism: Fragum whitleyi; assembly: GCA_948146395.1. NCBI lineage: Eukaryota > Metazoa > Mollusca > Bivalvia > Cardiida > Cardiidae > Fragum > Fragum whitleyi. Next base: position 23,826,096 of record OX411549.1, on the reverse strand, counting down.
TGATCTGCAAGGGAAGCCAGCATTTAATGTAAATAAAACATGGAATATAAAAAGACACAGGTCTTAGAAGATGTTTTTTCCAGGAAATAACACCTAATTACTTTCTGGACTGAGTTTCCTTGGACACAGTTTCTTCAGTCCTAGATCAGTAATATACATCATTGGCAGTAATGAATAAAAGTAAGAATGTGTTCATGAAGACTTTTTAGATACAGTTTTCATTGAAATGTAAGTTTTAGATACTTGAAATTTAAAGGTCTTTCTTCTATTTCTTTTTGAAGATTTGAAGGATGAAGATAACAAAATAACAATTGCCAATGAGACAATTATTATGATATCTGTTTTGAAAATTGAAAAAAAAAAAAACTTAAAGATTTAAACATGATAAATTGCAGCATCATAATTCAGAGTTGTGTTATGTAGTCTGATAGCAGGATTTATGAAAGCGCCAATCATTACTCATTATTCGTTTGCTAATTAATTTTTATAGCAATCCTCAATTAAAAACAGTTTTCTCATTAATGGTGAAGTAAACTAATTGTTGAAATAACTCTAGGTTATATCGTGTTATGACTTGTTTCACTCTTACAAGTATCAGGGGCTTTGCAATGTTAAAAATTTCATCTTGATGCTTTGGTCATCAAGTACTTTTTGTAAGAAGTAAGTCTTTGTTTATACCTCATGCCAAACCCAGGAAAATGCCGGGTTCAGTATTTCAATGGAGTTAAGCTTTAACCACTTTGTCCACACTGTGCCATTGAGAGCTGAGTGACCATGGTTGGCTTGACCTTGGATCAGGATAATGGTCCTGCCCTTTGTTAGAGAAATTACTTTTGACAAGTTTATCCATTTGAATTTTCAATTACTGTTGGATAATTGGATAATTAATGTATGGTCATGATTCCCTCTGACTTCTGTCTTGTTGATGATGCCTCTTTATCCATCAATATTACAAATTTTATGAGATGTTACAGAAAATCAAAATTGTAAAAAAACAAACATTAATAAATAATTAATTGGTATTTTTCATAATTTTTTTTGTGATTATGAACTTGAAAAAATTAGAAATATTCAAAATATTTTTCAAATTGAACCTGCAAATCCTTCTTCACTTTTTAACTCACCTGAACACAACCTTCTCAAGTGGATCTTTTAGGGTCACTCTGAGTCCAGCATCCCATGTCCATGATACTGGATCATGTGTTGTGAAAACTTCTCCTTCTTAACCACTGGGTCAGTTTCAATAAAAATTTTGCCGATTCTACAACAATGCTGCTCTTTTTTTGGCTTCAATATTCAGGGCCGGAGGTTATAAAAGTTTTCTGACTCAATTTTCACAAAATTTTAAATTAAAATAAAAGTATGAAAATAAAAGATAATATTAATACGTTGTTATTTATAACAACTTATTAATATCAAATTTTATGTTAATACATTTAAATAAGTAATAAAACAGAATTGCGGCTTTCATCTCAAATTGAAATTTGAGGAAATTTTGTATTGAGCCTGAGAAAAGTTTATAACCTCGAGCCCTGAAATATCAGTATTACTTATTACTTAAAAACAGTTCAGGAAATTTATGGAAACGGACAAGGACATTTTCATGTAATATTCTACTCTAAAGACAAATCAGAATGATGCTCAAATGAAGAATATGAGATTGATGAGAGATAAATTTCTACTTAATAAATCAACAAAGAAAATTGCATCCCATTTAGTCTAAGATGATGAGTATTTAAGGGACATTACCAGATCATTTACAAATTAATGTCTGGATAAATGTCAGACTCAATCTCAACAGTTGATCTTTAACCTTGCAGGGGTCACTGTAGTTAAATGGCCTTAAATGGTCATTGTGTATGGAAACACTTTGATAGCTGCTGGTGATGATTTTTGTAGCTACGTCAAATATACCATGCTGCATGCCTTTTCACATATGTTTGCATCAGACATTATAACATATAACCAATTATTATATACTTTGATATTTGTCTCTATGTATTTGAACGGGAGGAAAGTGTGCAATATTTTTTGATATTACATACTTTGATATTGCACTAAGATTATTTTCACGTGCACAAATGGACTGGACTACTTTCTGGTTGCTACCTCGCCATAAGTCAACATAAAATCACATTATCAACGCTTTCTTTTTGCGTTCAATAATCGAGAAATAGATTTGTCAGAGTAAAGAAATACGTTTCAAGTTCTTTGAATGCCCAATAGGCATTACGCAAGTGTTTGTTTTCATCTATGTATTTGAAAGATTTTCCGAGAAATAAACCACTTCATCCCCTCCCCCTCTCCGTCGACTCCGATGCCCCCCCCCCCCAATCAAATTTCTTTCTATTCACTGTTTTTGTTTCTCCTTTATCTATGTTATTTAATAACTCATTCAAAACTAATTCATGCCAATCTCTTTGTGTCTATCATTATTCTAGTATCCATCTCTTCCTCCCTATCTTTCTCATTTTCTCTTTATCTCGTCTTTCACTCGGTCCCGTCCTTTATGACTATCGCTAGTTTGCATCAGACATTATAACATATAACCAAGTATGTGACACTCCCTTAAAAGCCTTTAACAATTAGGTATAATTGTAAAATATTTGCAATTTGTTATAAGAAACTTTAACATCTTGTAAGCACATTAATAGCATTCTATGTTTAATTGATCATATAAGTGAAAAGTTTTAACTTCATCACCACTGGCCAAGAAATAAAACAATGTTACAGTTACACAGTTTGATGTGATGGCAGAATGAATATTTCCTACTACAATTACCAATGTTGGTCCTGATATTTTTAATAAATGGCAAATGATAAAAAAAAAAGCATGTGACAGAATCACTGATTTTATGTAACTTAAGATACAGCTTTTTGTTAGCTTAAATCTTGAGTTACTCAATTTTTCGCAGTAATATTATCACGAGTCAAGGGGTATCGAAAGCTTCTCGAAAACCGTATTAGTAAAACGTTCGTAACCCTGGGTTTGACAAGATTTTATTTCACGGCTGTGATTATTAGATAGTAGATCGTCAGGAAAGGAGTACGGACAATTGCGAAGCGACGCGGTCACCATCAGTTTCGCGCCATTTTCAGATTCTTTGTTCGACACATCTAACCGGGAAATGTAGGTTTATATATAGCTTCCTGTTTAAATTTCAAAAAAGTTGTCTATTTAGTGAGAGATAAGAATCAACGATAAAAATTCAATCGGACTTTAAAACCTTACTATAATATGAAAAAGTTTAATGAAAAAGAAACAAAATTTTATCATATATTTCCAAAAAACGTAATATTTATAAGAAAATTCAACGGGATTGGCAAAGGGAGGTAATTTACCAATAAATTGGGTAAGGGGCGAGTCGCTTTTTGAATCGTTTGTCAACAGCGGTAAATGTTCAAGATTTGAGAATAAAAAACGAGATAAGCTCATTTTGCAAAAACACGGCTCCTTCTGAAATTTATTAACTTGGATTAAATCGCATCCGAGCTAGACTTTCTTTGTGTTCAATTGCGTCCCTGCCGTCGACACAGAGCAATTGGTAGCGCGCCGGACTGTCAATATTGGAATTCCGTGTATCTCCGACGGCGGCACTCATTCTTTCTGACTATAAGTCACTCACCCATGGGTCAATAATCGTAGACCTAAGTGAGATAGCAGTTTGGAGTTAGGGAAAGATTGTTGTACTCGTGAGTTTGGTACTCCAGCGGTAGTGATGTAACTATACGTCTGTCAGCCATCAAACTAGCCATTTCTCTCTGACCAGAGGCATTTATCGCCACCACTGCCCCGCGGGAGGTGTGAAAAACAATTGTATTGATTTGCCTGGCTTCCCTCAGTATCGATTTTTATCTCAGTGGGTTCACCCTTCGATCTAAAATCGCGATCAAAACAGCATTAAGTGCGAATCGGGTAACATCGCCGCAGCATCCCAAAATGGTCGACCCCCCCAAATTTCGGGAGCCAAGCGGACCCCGCGTTATATTGGATTTAGCGCTCTAACAGATTTCGTTATAATGGAGTTGCAGTGTACTACAATTCGATATAATTATGTGAATTATTAAACAAATGTTTATTTAAGTAGATCTCAGATAGGTTCTACATTTTTTAAAAGAGAAATACCTGCCTACAAAACAAAAGAATTACCAACATATATATTCTAGGATTTAATAAAATGCACACTTTGAACTCAGGGAATTCTATAATAAGTTCATTCAATAGAAATCTTTCTTAACCCTTGTCATGCTGAACCCGGAATATTCCTTCTTTGGCAGGAGCTATAGACAAACATCAGCCTGCACATATGTGCAGCCTGATGCCAGTCTACACCACCTGTTTTTCACTTTCAAACCAGAATTGTCAATAGATTTAGTTTTTCACATAAAAAATGACCTACAGTTGGTACTTGCAGTGCTTCTTGCCCTTTGATTTTGATGAAAATTTTTTGCCAAAATTTATTCAGCATGACAAGGGTTAATATCACATTATAGTTTTGAATGAGTCACTTGAATATCTTGATTATATATTTTATGGCCATGTTTTACTGCAAATATCTCTGAGAATTCATTTAGGATCACTTTTAGCAATAATCTTGAATATCAGCATTAAATCATTATTGAGGTAGATTAGTTTCTGGTAATTTCTCTTCATAATAGAAAATTGGATCACTACAGTTCATAATGGTATGATTGGGGATGACTTAATGTCTGATTAGGGGAACTTAAATATTTTTTATGAGAATTTTTTTCTGCGTAATATTTTTCTTTAACGCTTGTCATGCTGAACCTTGATTATTCCTGCCTTGGCAGGAGTTATAGACAAACATCAGCCTGCACATATGTGCAGTCTGATCTTTGTCCATACCACCTGATTTTCCTTTTTTGAAACCAGAAAAGCTAGAAAATTTAAATTTCAAAATGAATACCTAATTACATTTAGTTCATCCAGAGCTTTGAGCACTTTGATTTTGTTGAAGTTTTGCCAATTTTTTTTTTTTTCAGCATGACATTAGGGTTAAGCCCAGGGGTGTGGAATTCCCATGCCCGACTTGTCCGACTCGGGCTTTTGTACTTGCGGACAAGTAAATTTTTCTAAGCCACTTGTCCAAGGACAAGTAAATACCAGGGCAAATCTTGGAATGTTACTTAAAAAGAATTAAGAGAGAAATCATCCAAATGTTCATATCATAGGGTAGAAAACATTGTTTTTAATGAAGAAAATGCTGGAAACCAGCATTTCCTTCATCAAAAGGCAATGTTTTTTTTTCTAATTTTTCTATTTACTCTTTAGTGGACAAGTTCATTTTGATCCTGGACGAGTAGAAAATCCGCTTTTACTTGTCCAGGGACAAGTGGAGAAAACTCGTTTTTCCACATCCCTGGTTAACCTTGTTGTTGAGAAACAATTTAATAAGTATAAAACAAATATGTTTTTTAGTTTTTTTTTTTTTTGGAGAATAAAGCCAGTTATCAACATAGCATCAGTGTCTCTGTTGCCACTGTTGTTGATGTGCAAAACTCTGTCCCTTTTCATGTGAGGGGTATCATTTCAAAAATGCACCTTAAAACTTTTCTGGTTTAGAAAGAATTAAAAGTACATATAGTGTAGTTTAAGATCAGTATGCCCCTATGTGCATGCAGGCTGATCTCAGTCTAGATCTCATGCTAAAGCTGATATATTGCAGATTTAGCATGACAAGGGTTTAACTTAAGCTGTTCGTGGTCCAGCCCTCAGCAGGCTCCTTTTGGCCTTCTTTCAGGTCACAAAAAACTAATTTGTTTGTAATTTGCAACCATGATTAAAATAATTGCCTTTGAGTAAACTTGACATAAGATTCTTTGATGACTTTCTAATCTTACATAACCGAATTTATGTGATTTAAATGGATACATTTCATGTTTAATTCTGCAAGTGGCTTAATATCAATTTGCTTCATTACTAGAAATAGCTTGCTAAATGCTTCTAGGGATTATACTTCTTCTTTTAAGATACAAATTTTAAATTTTCTTTTAACTTCTAAAGAAATGCCCGCAAATATATGTATTTATATATATATAAATGACTAAATTTCGTAATTTTAGCTTGTTTGATACAAGGGCAAGCACAAAGAAAATCGTTTCATGAGAATATCTAAAATTTTATTTTCATTTGTCTTCGCAGTGCTAAACCATCTTGATATGGCAATGATTATATATAAAATTGTATACAAAACATATTTTCTTTTTCAAATATCAACAAATTAAAATTTCATTTTGATCATCAATATTTTGTGTTCCGATTAGCTAAAAAGTTTAAAAGGTTTTATTCCCCAATGAAAACACATTTTGAGTATGCAGTTGTTTTGTATTAGCTTCCACAAAAAGTAGTCCAGATGTAAGAAATCTATTTCTTAACTGACAAATCTTTACATTTATGCTTCATGATTTTTAATTATAAGATATGAAGATAATATTGGTTGATTTCACAGTGGTATGAAACTAAAAACCAAATCACACTCATGTATGAATCCACTTTGCGAAATCATACAGTGTAATTTGTTTTATTTTCATACCTCAATGAAATAAACAAAATACTCTCCTCATCTCTTAAACATCGTTCATTATTTGTCACCCTCTTACAATTTTGCCTCAGCAGAGCCTAAAATTTCTTAAAATGGGAAAGTGTTAAACAAGGAAACTTTGAGTCCTTGAATTTTTTCGTAGCAATATGCAGTCAGAAAAAGATTCCGTCATCTTGTTAAGACTGGTTGTCATTTCTTGGCGTCAAGGTTGGTCTGCCGTAAGATAAAACTTCGTCGGTGATTGACAGGCTGATTCAAGAACAGGAAATGAAGGAAATAGCCACTGAGACGGAGAACTCCGATCTGGAAATTGGAAAATAGGGACACAGTTTACGTTGGTGGATTAATTCACACTTTGATTACAGGGCACAGGAACTTGTTTATTTGGACGAACAAGTTTTTTGAATTCCTCATTGAATACGCCTAATCCAATTTTCCCCATAATTTCCTCTTCTATTTAATTAGCCATCGTTAAAAAAAAGAAGAAAAAATGTCTGGATTTGAAATTGAAATCTTAAAAAGGATTCAAGCTATTGCACAAGAAATACACCCTCATCTGATGGTACTGTTTTCTTCCCTTGTCATGCTGAACCTGGAATATTCCTGCTTTGGTAGGAGTTAAAGACTTAGATCAGCCTGCATATATGTGCAGTCTGATCTTAGCCTTTATCACTTGATTTTTCCTAAAACAATAAAGTTCAAAAAGGGTATTTCCAAAATAAATAGCAACTCACAATTATTACTTTAAACAGTGTTTTCTTCAGTCAGTGCTCTGATTTTAATGCAATTTTGTCAAGTTTTTATTCAGCACGACAATTAAGGGTTAGGTTTGATTTTTTTACAGTGCAAGTGTTTCTCCGAAGGAAGTGCTTCTGGAAGGTTAACTTTAAAAAGAAGCAAAGCAAAAATTGACAGATCGTTAATTTGGGCTTATAGGTATCTAACAACATGTGGTTATGTCCAGTAATAGAATTTTTTCTTTTCAGTTATTTTTCCCTGAAAGTTTTATTCACAGTAGTGAATTGATTTATATTTAAAGCATCGATTGGGGGATTCATCTTCAAAATACTTAAGAGAAGGGATACTTATTTAGAGATGTAATTCATTTAGAATGAATAAGTTATAATTAGCTCTTTTCGAGTTCTGTATTTATAGTGATTTCTGCAGGTTCGACAGATCTCTTGAACTTTTAGTCATCCAATAACTCGATTGATAATGGATTACAAGTACCAAAGATATATAACCTACCTTAGGTACAAAGAAGCATTTATAAGCCAAAGTGTAATATGTATTAAGCTTTGATAAGGCCACTTGTATTGAAGTATTCTTTTATTAGTAAATTCCCTTTTAAATGTTATATCCCTCTTATATAACTCAAAAATAGATTAGCTTGGAATGTTAAATTGCAAAACTGGAATCTTTTCTGTTACATTTGCCAAAAAATAAATTGTAAAATAATTAAACTTAACAGATTCTTTGAAATTCAGATTTCTGTAATGATCTATATTTTAGTGCTGATAAGCCTTAAGAGCAGACATTTTCATATATTATGTAACTAGTCACAGAAAAAGGACAATCTGGAGGTTAAAAATAGTAATCAACCTTAACCCGTAAATGATCATTTTATGACAACTTTTGTAGATTTTGACCCAAGGAAAATTCCTTACTGAGTTTCAGCTTGATGGCGTGCTTGTTTCAGAGATATTCATAGAAACTAAGAGCTTCAGATATCTAATTAGCTTAAATAATAGCACAAATCCTCTTTTACTACATGGTACTCATTGAAATCATTTCCTTGAAATGATTCAAATGAGTATATGTAACCCACAACATAGGGTTTTAATGAGAAATAAAGATTTCAGACTGGCTTTTACCCACTCTTATCTGCGCACATGCAAAGCAGGGAATAATTGGAAAACTGTTTGCACTGTTTTGTCATCCTGAACGCACAGGGCTGTACCTCTGGTCAAGCTGATTGTGTTGACAGATGGACAGACATAGATGCTTACAAACAACAACATATGATTGTTTTCAATAGCTCAGGTGACAGTTTAGAATTGTATTTTTTGATAGCTCACTGATATTTAGCTCAACTGTTTTGACTTCTCGACCCAAAGGTCCTGAGTTTGATTCCTGAGAGCCGACATTGATCTTGGTTCTTTCATTGGCCCACACATTCGGCGTAAGTACGTGTAAATTTTCCAGGAAGCAGAATTGAGAGGGATTAATCTAAGTTGTAAGAACTGTTTTGGGGAAAAATTCAATCTATTGTCATCCAAATTGTCATCAATAGTGTAGGTTTTGTTGTTGTCTTTATTGGTATGACAAACTTTCATCCAAGCTTGGTCCCATCTCTTTTGTACATGTTAATGTTAAGACATTTACTTGAAACTTGGCTAAATTGTGTGCTTACTATCTCAACAGCTATCCATATTAACTGTCTATGTGGATCGATAACTCTAGAGGCATTTTTGTATGAATTTCGCTCCTTCTGTGACTTTTTTCTTTAAAATCAGCACCTGCAGTCACGCATTTGCTCCAGAATGTGGTGCCCTGAATTTTGATGGCTCAGCGTGAAACAGTTGTAACTCCCTATATGTTTATAGGGAGTTACAACTATTTTGCACTGAGCCATAGTAAAGTTTTATTTCTGTTTACATTTAATTCTGTTGGCAAGAACTTTTTATTGGCTAAAATGTTTCATGAATGTAGGAGAGTCTGTTTAAACTTCACTTCAATAGTTTATGGCTGGAGACTAACAGCATTCAAACTTTTTTGTCATTTCTAAATAGTTTATGATAATTTAATTTTAGTTTTATCCATCAATAATCCTGTGTTCTGATTGGCTGGAAAGTAACATACTGGTTGTATTGTACAATGACAAAAAGTTTGAATATGCATTTGTTTAAAGCTTGAGTAAAAAGAAGACCTATAAGAAATCTGTTTCTTAACTGGCAAATCTTTACATTTTTGCAGCAGAGTTCATCATCAGACATTTGATTATAAGATACAAAGAGAGTATTTGTTGATTTTATGGCTTTCTGAAAATAATCAAAGTGCTGTCAGCACTGTAAATCGTACATCATTGAGAGGCTGGGATAAGGCAATAGTTCGCCAATCAAAAGGGCTCAAATTTGGACAATAAGAGTTGGTAAAATCTTTAAATTTGTGAGTTTTTTGTCTTAACAATCCATCTTTTCGAGGACATCGCCAGCTCATCCAACCTCGTGGGTCCGATTTTGAAAGTTTGCTGATCCGATAGCCCTCTGCTAGTCTAAATTATTTCTTAGCAGATTTTTACGTTGTTATAATGAGCACGCGCCAAGCTAAAAGCTTGTCTGTTAATATTATTCCTCTCTCTATAGAGTTTAAAAGCCTGTTTAGCAACAAAACATTTTTCATTAAAACTATTTACAATTTTGATTACCACCATGTTAGTATTTCAAGCATTGGGTTTTCCCAAATACTGTAAATGCATTTTCCCTCAAGTAACACGTGAAATCGCCAACTATGCTATTTATATCTTTGGTTTCTGACCAATCGATTAAATCTAGCAGCACTCTATGATTATTCATGAGTTATTCTAAAAATAGATCGCTCTTACTGCTATAGGTGTATTTTCAAAACTGAGCTCTGACATAGGTGTTGGGTCCATTACCATAGGTCTATGAGTAAACCTTAAGATCTAAGACAAGCACTAAGTTTCATTTGAAAGGTAATTTGTATCTGAGTTATATCTGTTTTATCTATTTTGAAAGAATAGCATGTAAATTTAACCGTTAAAAGTAGATTTCACGGCTCACCGCTCAAAATCTACCTATATCCAATATCAGTTTATCGTATGTTTTTGTCGGTTTATTTGTTGTTGAATAATTTTTCTTCATACTCAAATTTGAATTTAATGAAAATAGGATTGGAGCGTGATCAGAGTGCTCATTGAAATCAAATATTTCAAAATTACAAAATCATTTCTATTTGTTAACACATGCGAAAAAAAAGTAAACTTCCCACGCTCCCTGTTTGAGTGCAGACGACTATTGACTAATGACAAACAAGTTAATTGACACATTTCGAGCAGACGATGTCCATCTGAATTTACACGTGGTCTGAATTTACGCGTGGGTTTTGACCGAGTGATAATCATAACAGAATTTGATTGGTTGTCAGCCCTACAACTGGTAAATGACCGTTCAAGAAAGTTCAGAGCAGTAATATTGTAAGTGCTACAAATTAATTATACAGTTAACCTATTGTACGTTTCAACTCCTTTACTCAACCGAAAATCTTGTTATAAACACTGAAAATACTAACTGGTAATTACTAAAAGCGAAAATTACATCAAATTTTGTATTAGCCTCTTCTCTATTTGTCGAAAAGTA